>CM055978.1:18882500-19222500 GCA_029531755.1 Holothuria leucospilota
TACTGTGTGTGCGCTGGTTGTACTGGCCCCGCCCTTAGTGAGAGCACAGGCGTTCCGATTTATATGTACATATATAATACGCTATACATATATATACTATATATATATACTATATTGTAAAACAACTGCCCTTGAAGGTGTTGTTGTTGTTATCATCGTCGCTGTCGCCATCGTCACCACCACTAGGAATTCCCACATGTTGTCACTAGGAATTCCAACATGTTGTTCATACCTCTATGCAGGCATCTGACTTCCCAATATGGCAGTCGCTAAAATGGTCCTCTAATTTGGAATTATTTACTGACCTTTTTCCACATAAACGAATTTCCAAATTTAAGGTAACATTGACAAAATTTATCTGCCAAAGTATACGTAATATTCATTTGCATGCTTACAGGTACTTGCTTCAATGCTTGTATATTCTAAGCTTTGACTTTGTATGTTACTAACTTTCTTTATTATGTTTTTGTTGTTTATTGTTAAAGGGGAACTCACATTTATAAGTTTCCCCAAACTTCTGGTGAGTTTTCCTTAGCCAGTCATGTTTGCTTGAATGTGTTAAATTTTCTACATCTTTATAATAAACTCATTTACTGAGATGGCTAAATAAATGATGAAACTTGACTTGAACATGTGTGTCTGTATGTGTGTGTTTGTGATGCTTAACTCAAAAGTTAATACGATATCTCAAAAAACGAAACTCCGACAGTTCTCACACTTGGTACTGTATGTGGATGCCTCCTATTGAGTTAGAGTTACTGCAGATGAGGTTTTACAGCTAAGTTTCCAACCAATTGGTTTAAGTCGGGCCTTTCTCCATTTGTGGCATATTGGCTTGTTTTCCCTACTCCATTGCTTATGCTGAACACCAAGCACAATGGCAGTAGGTTCCATTTTTAGCTCACACATGTACACAGTACATGTGTGAGGTTATAAAATGGGGCAGATGGCGTCAACTTTTCAACAAAAGTCTTCTTCTTTTTGATGTGAGGAGATTTGGGGCTGAAATTTTGGGATATGATCGCTGGTCAGCAGAGCATTAATACCTACCTATTTGCATTCCATTATAGGAAAGTTAAGTTGGGTTTAAAAGCTGTTTTTGTAGAGCTGAGTTCACTGTGCCTGCTGAGCAGTTAGCTGTTTATCAATTGTTGTGATAGCAGTGTGCTTGGTTGTGTGTTCATTTGTTATCTTGCAAATGGATATGCAGGCTGTATGAAATTCAACCCATCAACACACATGTTTGTTCATCAAGTGGCCACTACAATCTGAAGCAAGTCTGTGGTCAGTGTGGCTTAACACATGAAAGGAAATAGGCTTAACTTATTAATTGTGGGGATATCTCACATTCTGTTCTGTTCAATTGAGTTGGTCAAGTCAAGTAATTGCTTTGAGTTCAAGTGCAGTAGGAGCCTTTTGAGTGTCTGTTTTATTTTGATCAGTGCAAACCCATGCAGTGTTTACTTGTGGAATTGAAGGTGCGATTAAATGTACTTTGCAATACTTGAACAGTTTATAGGTACATCATACAACCTTTTTTTTTCTTTCCAGTTTTGCTGCTAATAAAAGTATATACAGCCTCTGCAGGCTTGCTTGATATGAGAAATATGCAGTGATACTTGTAGCTATCTGTCATAAAACAATGTCAGTTGCAGGTTTACATTCCTTAACACATTTGCGATTTTACAGATTGGTTTTGATTTCTATTAATTATTACACTCCTCTTTTCCCTCCCATTTGCCTTTGTAAGGTAAGGAGGTTTTTTGGAAGCAGATGAATAGATGATAAAATTTGGTTTTGTAAGTTCTATTTTTAACAGACAAGAGAAATTGTGTGAGCTACACAACAGCATTGCTGTTCTAGTTAGTCTTTGGTATGACCCGGCCAGGAGTCAAACTCCAGACCAGCTGCAAGTCCTAATGAGAGGAACTCTGTTGTTTTGGTGGAGGTCAAATCAAAGGTCATCTGATGTCACCACATCTGGTCAAAATTTGAAAACCTTATGAATACTCTCCACACTTAGTATGTGGATGCATTGCATCGTGCGAAAAGACTTAGTTTTTGGTGGAGGTCAAAGGTCATCAGGGGTCATTGGAGGTCAAACTCTGAAAATGTTAATACAATATCTAAAGTAAGGAAGCATGTATACTCTTCATACTTGGCATGTGGACATTTTATGAAGAGTAAGAACCCTATATTGATACCAGTGGCAGTTAAAGGTCTTCTGAGGCCACCAGAGGTCAAAGTCCTAAAGCCTTGTTAACATGATATGTAGAAATAGGAAGCATAGATACTCCCCATACTTAGCATGTGGGTGCATTTAATTTGAGAGGAAGAACCTTATTGCTTTTTGTGGAGGTCGAATGTCATCTGAGATCATTAGAGGTCACTCTGAAAACATTGTTAACACACTCTCACAAGGTAGGAGCATGGATGCTCTAAATAATTGTCATGTAGATGCATTATATTAAAAGGAAAAAAATAGATTGTTTTTGGTGGAGGTAAAAGGTCATCTGGTGTCACCAAAGGTCAAATCCTGAAAACATTGTTAACAGGATACCTTCAGATTAACAGGATACGTTCAGATACAAAGCATGGATACTTGAATATAATTGGCATATAGATGCATTATATCAAGAGAAAGGATCCTATTACTTTTGGTGGAGGTCAAAAGTCATGCAGGGTCATTAGAGGTCAAAATCTGAAAACCTTGTTTTGATGATATCTCAAGCTGGGAGGGTTGGATACTCTTCCCTATTCACATGTAAATGCAGTATATTGAAAGTATCCTATTGGTTTTGGTGGGGGTCAAAGATCTTCTGAGGTCACCAGAGGTCAAACTCTGAAAAAGCTTGTAAACAATTATTTTAAGAAGTGGAGCATGTATACCTATCAAACTTAGCCAGATGGATGCATTATAGGAAGTGAAAGTGCTCTACAGTATTTAGTTAGGTCAAAGGTCATCTGAGGTCATCAGATGTCAATGTCTAAAGAACTTGGATATTTTTGTGCTTTGAAACTCAAAACTTAATACATGGGTGTTTATTTTCTCTATTTATTAGCTCACAAGTTGAGCTATTGTCATGACAATGCATCTGTCTGTCTGTCTGTCTGTCTGTCTGTCTGTCTGTCTGTCTGTCTGTCTGTCTGTCTGTCTGTCTGTCTGTCTGTCTGTCTGTCTGTCTGTCTGTCTGTCAACATTGGTTTAAAGGCTACTGTCTGCAGGTTCTTTGACTTATCTTTGTCAAAGCTGGTGAGTTTATAAAACATATCAAGGGCTTGATAATTATGGTAACAGGAAGTAGGTCAAAGGTCATTTGGGGTCGTGAGAGGTCACAGAGTGAAATCACAAAAAGCTTTCAACTCCTAGTGGTTATGTCTGAATGTTTTCAAATTTGACACGAGTGTTCAGTAGATGATTGGTCATTAAAGTTGTACTTTTGACATAGATCAAAGGTCCTTTAGGGTCAAAGAGAGGTCAGGTAAAAGGAGGTCAAACAGTGTAATCATGCAAAACCCTTCAACTCCTATTGGTTTTGTCTGAATTTTATCACATTTGGCATGAGTGTTCAGAAGATAATGGGTCATCAATGTTGTACTTTTGAAGTAGGTCAAAGGTCATTTGGGATCATGCAAGGGTCAAAAAGTGAAATCACTCAAGCCTTCAACTCTTATTAGGGGTTATATCCAAATCTTATCATAATTGGTCAGGGTATTGAGTAGATAACAGCTCATCAAAGTTGTCCAAGCAGGGGTCAAACAGTGAAATCAATCAAAAGCCTTCAAATCCTAGGGGTTATATCCAAATCCAAAGTTAGCCAGAGTGTTCAGTAGATGACAAGTCATCAAAGTTGTACTTTTGAAGTAGGTCAAAGGTCATTTGGGGTCAAAAAGAGGTCAAACAGTGAAATGTTGTAAATGTCTTCAATTCCTAACGGTTATATTGAAATCGTATCAAAGTTGGCCAGAGTGTTCAGTAGATGACAGGCCATCAGTAATGTACTTTTGAAGTAGTTCAAAGGTCATTTGGGGTCATGCAGGGGTCAAACAGTGAAATCACGCAAAAGCCTTCAACTGTTAGGGGTTGTATCCAAATCTTATCATAACTGGTCAGGGTGTTGCATGACGCTAGAAACGAATAGCAAGTTTAAGCCATCTCTTGTTGACCACTGTTAATCGGGAATCTATCAGAGAACTTCCTGTTCAGGTATCTTGAGATCAATAAAGTTAAAGAGGTTTGAACCCCCTTAAAGACTGTTTGGTCAATAGAGCAGGTTTTTCGTAAAAAGGATTAACGGTTGCAATTATAAAGATAAGCTTTACCCGGGAAAAAGCCTTTTTCTCGGGGTATATTGGCTAAAATGTCCTATTCAATTCTAGCAGCATGGAATAGATAACAGTTCATCAAAGTTGTACTTTGAAGTAGGTCAAAGGTCATTTGGGGTCAAGGAGAGGTCAGACACTGAAATGTGTAAATGCCTTCAGCTCCTAGGGGTTGTGTCTGAATCTTATCAAAGTTAGCAAGAGTATCCAGTAGATGAATTAATGGGTCATCAGAGTTGTACTTCTGAAGAAGTTCAAAGGTTATTTGGGGTCAAAGAGAAGGCAAACAGTAGAATCAAGCAAAAGCCTTGAAATACTCATGTTTGTGTTGGAATTTTGTCATAGTTGGCTAGTGTTCAGTGGCTGATGCATAGGTGTACTTTATTTTGATGTTAAATGCCATTTGGGGTCACAAAAGGTCAGATGGTGAAATCCATGCAAATGTTTTTCCATAAGGGTTTATGTTTTGTAAGATGTATATTGCCATAGGAATATTTTTTTGACGGACCTGACAAATTGGGGTATAAGTAGCACTTCATTTTTGTCAGCAGAATTACCTATAGTATTGTGCCAACAAACACTTAACTTTAGCTGATATGCCACTGCTGTGACCATTTACATCTGTAGCACTGAAGTTGCTAGATCATGACAAGCCATGACTCCATGGTTTGGATCTCTATTAATGAAACTACATAACAGTAACTGTGTGAGAGAAATTGTAGTTGAGCTACAGCATCATTGATGCTCTTGTTGCAAAATTGCTGTTGATGATATTTGGAACCAGTGAAAGGTCATTTCCAGTCACCATAGGTCAAAGTCTGAAAACCTTGTTAGCATGATATTTCTAGGTAGATATAGTAATTTCTCATACTGTACAGTACATGGTGGTGGATGCATCACATTGGTCCAGAATATTAACATGTAGGGCTTTGTACTTTGGATGGACCAAGTACCTACTGAAATGAATAAATGGAAACTCAGTGCTGTTTTGCATTCTGGTTAGGTAATTTAACTTAAACCTTTGACCTGAAACACTATAAGTATAATGCACATTCAGGTTTTCATTGTAAGGTATGTAACCACCAAGTCTTAACTTCATCAGACTTGGTTGAGGAGGAGTTTTTGCAAAATTTAGTCAAATCAAATTTTTTACCTAAATTTGACCTTTGACCTCAACCCATGGCAACTACATAGCACTATTTTGAAACTCATCACATCTTCCCAACACATTCTGTGGTTGAAGGATATTTGCCATCATTTTGGGAAAAACTCACATTTTTGTAATGTGTCTTTTGACCTTTTACCTATGACTTCATCAATGGTACATGTATGCATTTTCTTGGTCAGGTTCCTACCCATTTAGTAATTTTGAACTTGAACGGATGCAGTTTGAAAGGATTGATCAGTAGCAACATACTTTTATGCAATTTTAAGCCAGTTTGGTTTTGACCTTGGTTCTACCTTTGACCTGGACCTTTAGCAACCACATAGCATGATTTGCAAAAAATTCTTATCATCATTTATAGCTTGTGGTTTAGTGACCTTTTTTTCGATATTCTCACGTACGGATAATTGCAAAACAATGTGTAGGTAATTTGCCCTTTGACCTGTGGCCTTTGACATCATTAGTGATGTATGATAACTTAAATTCTCATGATTAGGTAACCTACCCACAAAGTCTGAAGTTGATTAGGCTTACCACTTAGGAATAGTTTTCAAAATACAGTACCTTGTGGGTATTTCATGCACATACACACGTACCATGACCTCCACATACTCGAACACATGCTCACACACATCTTCATATTGCTATGTTAAGTAAAACCTGTACAATATTTCATCTCCCTGCACATATCATTAACAGAGATACAAAAAGATTGCATGTTGGTGACCTCTTAAAAGGATATAGTGCACCCGAAGATTTCCCCAGGGTATATATTTGTACATTAGACTGCATGCCTCCTAAAGATGACCTTTGATCACTTGTTACAATCACTATCAACATTGTGTCATTGTGCTGTCATTGGTTTGTTTATAGCTTAGTACAAGCACCAAGTACTTGCATGTTAATGGATTGATAAACCTGTGCAGTTACTTGTTTTAATCCATCCTGTTCATACAGATACAAATGCTTCGCTTGTGTAGGCTTCTGCCGTGCTTCAGGAGGAGTTTCTCATCTCAAGGTGCTGCAAGTATGATTGATCAAAGAACCAGTGGCAATGTTTCTGTGATAAAGCTGCAGAACCCTCCTATGAATGCCTTCAGGTAAGTATAACTAGAACACAGGGCATCAGATATTACTATGTAAATATGGACAATATTTGATGAAATTTGATGGCAGTTGTGGCTGCTTTCTTCCTTTTTTGTTTAATTTTTTTTACATCAAAATAGCAAACTATGTCATTTTCATGTCATCAGACATTGAAAGGACATAAGATTCATAGGTACTACAGCTAAGAGCCAGTTTAGGTTGAAAGCTGGTTGAGCAGTGTACTGTATGTTGAACCAATTCCTTTGCTGTCTCCCACTCCACCCCTCCCTACCCACTCCCGCACCCCACAAATGTTTTGTACATTCCTAAGGGTACTTTATGCATATATCAAATTCCCCATTTAAGTACTGTGCCATCCACTTCAAAAGGATTCTTTTCCATTTTACAACTTTTTCTTGTTTGCTTGTCTAGACATGAGGTCAGAGCAGGTCTTGTTGAGGGCATCAAGGTATGTTATAATATTTGTTGACATATCTGAAATAAAATATTGAACTTATTGAAGCATTGCTTGTTAATATGGTATCAAATATGTATCATAATAAAGTATCATAGTAAACTACTGTACAGTAACGTGGCATAATGGCAAAATAGAGGGAAATTCCATTCAGTGTTTACATTGTATGCCCTACTAGCAGAAGTTTACATCCATACTACTTCGTCCATTGTACAAGAAACCCACCAGTACTAGAATTTACAGCTACTGATTTGTGATCTTGATTTGAGTACCATATATAGCAATTTACGCTTTGAATTTTGAAGCTTATGACCACTGGTGTAAAACCTACCGAATTTACCCTCATTTATTTTAAGAAAACACAAATGATGGTTCCATTGCAAGGAAATATATGCATGTAGAAATAGAGAAATTAAGGTTGAAGTTGCCAAATATTCCATCGGCATATTCATTGGAATTTAAATTTAGGTCTTTTGGCAGTTTAATGAGGCCAAGCAACCATTCATATAACTGAGACCCTAAGGGCGTACAGATTAAAACTTCTTGTCAGGTGGCATTTAGTTCATCAGAAATAATTAGCAATTAATTGCTCTTGGATGTATTAAAATCCACCTCACAGTTTGCAGGGGTTCCATTGAACTTTTTTTTTCACTAGTTCTCATGTCTCTTCCAAAAAAGGAAACCTTTTAATAGAGACACTGACAGACTGTCATATTTCCTACCAAAATTGTGCTCCTGAAGGGGGGTTGTGTTTTTTCAAGTAAAAACTTAGATTGTAAATTAACTTTCACTATAATTGGTATTTGTATTGTTATTACTGATTTTAGAAATACAGAATTGACAGTTTTCAGTCTTGACCCATCACTTTGTTAGTCACCTACTAGACTAGCAAGAAAGTTGGTTTGACTTTAAATCTGCCACTGTTTTTACTGGCATTTTGTGAGGGTGCAACTGCTAATTACAAATCTTGGTTTGACAGCAGGGTGTGAGGTACTAAATCTCACCTCATTTGCTGCAAATGAATCTCTTCTAGAACAACTGGTTTATCAAGTAGAATACCATAGATGAGGGTTTCTCAAGTGTTTGGGGCTGATGGTCACTTTTATCTCAGTTTTTACTTTAAACTTATTGATTAAGCAAAGACTTTGCTAAGCAGCATATTTTCTTGTAATCTTGACCTCCTGGAACCTTTTGCAGGACAGTTTAGTGCATGTCTTGGGCCAGGAATGGCCAGGCAGGCAGCCAGTTGAGAACTTAGGCCAAATGTTATTATACTAGTTTGTACTTACCCTGTATCTGTTTCAGTCAGGTTGTCCTTGTGTGTACAGTCAGTTTGTGGTTGTGTACTCAGTTGACACATAGTCCTCAGCACAAGGGATAGTAGTCTTAATACAGTGGCTATTAAAGAAATTATCAGTATAGTTAGCATTTGAATAACAAACATTGATAAAAGCCAATCAAAACTGATTTAATATTAGATTTTGGTAGAAGGTGTAATGTTCTAAAATTATTTGGTTAAGTTAAATGATATCTAAGGCAATTTTGTTTTTCCATGTAGAAAGCCAACGAAGATGCTAGTGTGAAAAGTATCGTAATTCATGGAGATGGGAATGTATTCAGTGCAGGAGCTGACATTACAGAGTTTGCAAGTGGTGGCAATGCTCTTGGTTTGTAGTAGTCTTTGAAAGTATTCCACTTGTTTAAGTTGTTTTGTTCAGTTTTGGTACACTCTGCTCCTCCTTAAAGTGTAATTTACTAAGGTATTTAACCTGCTTAAAGGCTATGTATTATAGTTTCTTGTAAGTAGGTTCCTCCTTGCACTATCGTAACTACAGTATGGTAGTAATACAATCACTAAAGGCAAACTAGGGAGTTACAACTACATTCAAAGTACAGTGTATTTGATTATGAATTTTATTTGGGGGGGGGCAGGTATGTAAACCCTTTTATGCTCATTTTGAGGGACAGAGAAAATGACAGTGGTGATTATGAGATTTTGAGACTGTTTCCAGACTGTTTCTGTATTTAAAGGAAAGTGTAGCAATACAGGTTTATATTAAAGGCAGATCTGAAAATTGACCAACAAGGGTTCATGACCTTTGACCGCTTTAGCAGCAAATTTACCTCCTTGTTTCTTTGCTTCCCAAAGACTGTTCAAATGTGGTAGAGAAAAAAAAGAAGAAAGAAAAAAAGAAATGTTAATCACTTTTCAAGTTACATGAGCACCATGAAGTTGTATGCTTTGTCAATCTGCAAGCTGCCTAGTGTTAGTTTAGGTCATTATAGTGCCAGTAAATGTAATAGAACAATGGACTAGTATTGTTTCATTGATGTGATTTGATTGTGATTGGAGACTAAACAAACTTTCCTTCTTCGCTTTATTTCTTCCAGAGCCTGGCTTGATAAGCGTAGTGCATCATATAGAAAACTCTGCAAAGCCAGTGGTAGCAGCCATACATGGTCTTGCTTTTGGTGGTGGACTTGAAGTATGCCTGGGAAGTCATTATAGGGTCATGCACTCCAAGGCCAGGTGAGTAGTCTATATTTATTCTATGAAGCTTTAAGGCTGTAGAAGGTTGTTCTTTGACAATACTTAGAAATCACAAATTTGTCCCCGGTATTTGTAGCTTCTAATTTATAAGTTAACAATAGCTGACCACACAGCTTACTGCTGTAGCTCAAATTGTGGGTTATCTTTAAATTTGAAGATAACATTAGGATGGTGCATCACCTATCCCTAAAAAGCTAAGTTTGACCTTTTTGATTGACTCCCAAGGATTGGTAGGCTTGATTGCTTGAAATGTTACAAACTGTAATATCCTGTTTGCTATATCTATGTTTGTTTCATTTGTTATCTCTACCATTTATTATTTTTACTATATTCTTACAAATGCAAAAAAGGTATTATGCATTATACAATAAAGAAAGTAAAATGTGTGATAACTTTTATGAAGTTACACTGAAGGAAATAAATCTTGTGCAACACTGAAGCTTTCTCTTAAATTCCACATATTTTCTGGTTCCTCAGTTTGTAGAAATGTTCTTTTCAACAATTATACTGTTTCCATGTATTTAAAATGTAAAATTGTAAAACAAGCTCGAAATTTCAAAGAAAGTCATGAAGTTTTGGCTGTATTTGCTTTCATTTTGAATAAGAACGAAATATTTCATATATGGTAAGAAATTACTGTATCCACAAATGAAAATCTTTTGAAAACTGTATAACTAGCATAGTGACTGGTGAGAATGTAATCTGTGTTTGAATCTCAGTCTACAGTTGTGTTAAAGTAGAGTGACTTCTTAATAAGCCTTTTTGCAGTCTGGACTGCACATGCGCATATCCTGAAAACCTAGGGATAAACAATGATACTTTCGTATGTACAAAACACATAAAAATGTAATATATTTCACAAGATTCAAACCATCCCGTTTTAGATCCAGTGGAAGTATACAGAGGGTTCTTACCTGTGAGTTTTTGCCTTAACAGCATATACACTGTGTTTTGGTCCAAAAAATGTCTTATAATCTGTCCCAAATTACATGTATTTTCCGTGGTATGTTTGCTGAACACAGTTTGTTAATCTTTCCATGTGTCCCACAATTCCTTGTGCAGTCAAGATTGCAAAAAGGCATATTATTTTTCCAAGAATAGTCCTGTGTTGCCATATGCACTGAACTTCCTACATTAAAAATATCCAGGCATGAACTAAATGGTATAACTGGTGGGCTCTTCCAGTTTAAAGTCGGGAGGGAATCCATTGAGATTTTTGCACATTTGCATTTGCTAGTCGCCAAATTAGTGGCACACTGTATGTCAAGTTGTCAAGCAGAATGTTACCTTTTTGCCAAGTCATCAGGTAGAATGAAGAGCAAATTAAGTTTGTGCATTTTCCCAGTATAGTTTAGTCTCACTCACTGTGAATTTAACTGAAGAGTATGTTGGTGTGATGTGAGGTGATGGCTGGCATTTTGAACTGTATTGCATAATTTGTAACATCTTCCCAACTGCAGAGTACTGTAGGCTTGGAGAATGTCATTTAATGAGAACTGTGCCAGGTAGCAGCCACATATCTTAGTCAGAGGTAAAAAGACCAATGTTCTGTGTTGTCTTTGTAAAGTGAACAAGCTTGGGAACCCCCTCCCCCTCCTTCCCTGTGTCCACTTACAACAGTGCAGTGTATGGTGCAAGGGTCCTCAAGCGTTTTCAGCTGCAGGTGACTTTTTCTTGAGTGCATGCTTTAGAACTGTTGCTATGTAGCCAGCAGGGGTGATTCCATGGTTTGAAGCCGAAAGGAGGTCATTCTGGAGGGTGAAACCCACACAAAAAACTCCAAAAGTGCCTGCACATTAGGTAGTGGAAAGTCTAGGGATTCCTAATCTGACAGGTGGTTCCTTAATTGGGGACCTGTATGGTATCAAAACCTAAGATCAAAGCCGACCTTAGCCCCATCCCCAATGTTGCTGGGGTTGAGGTGAAAAAAATTTGACATTCCAAACATGCTAGATAGCAGGAAATGCACTCTACAACCTAATTTGCCACTATAGTTCCTTGTCTCTGATGTGTTTTCCCAGATTTGGAAGAAAATTGCTTCCCCAATTCTCTTAATTGGGGAAAATCCCACTTTTAGCATGAGTTTATAATAGGAGGGGGTGGGGGCAGTGCACCCCTAGAAAAATTTCCCATAGAAAATTAAAGACTTCCATTGCCTTAATGCATTTTGTTGTATCTCCTACATCTCCATGAAAATATTTGGCCTCCCTGAAAGCTATCTTGTCCCCTTCAGTGCCTTGTTTGTCAATGGGAATGTGTGGCATCCAAATACTCTAGATACAAATTTTTCATTCATATAGAATTGCCTTTCCTGAAGTTAACATCGGGATATTACCAGCTGCAACAGGCTCACAGCGGTTGCCAAGAGTTACAGACATTGCAACAGCTGTGGAAATGTGCACCACTGGTATGCCAGTATCTGCTAAAAAGGCTCTTGAAAAAGGTATCGTTGACAAGGTAATATATTATTGTTGTCATTATGAATGAGATTCCTATGTTTGATTTCTCTTATTTACACCATGAAATGTATCATAATGATGTTTTTTTTTTTCATGTAGAGCCTAAGCTCTCAATGTGGGGTAGTTTGTTGTCTGCGAGATATTCCAAAATGGTACGGGACTCGAATATTGGAGGAGCCCAAATGTAGATGAGAAAGCAAAACACCCAATTTTGTGGCTACTTCAATTGCTACAAAGTAAAATGTCAGGTAAAATTGGCCCTCAGCCTTAAAACACTTAAGAACCCATGCTTAGAGCAATTTAGTCCTTCCTATCACCCTAACCATTTTCCATCACACCCTCCTCTTCCCACACCACTTTCCTAAACAGATTATACAGACTCCCAGAATAGCATCTTTTAATTGTGATTTATCATGGAGTTTAAAGTGTCAAAGGTATTCATTCAACAGTGCAGTGAAGGATACAGTTCACTGTGGTCAGTAAGATTTTAATGCTTGCTGCTTAAGGACAGGCAGTCATCACCCCAAAGTACAGTTTTGGTGTGGGGTCATCAAAATTCTCAGTTGGTGACTGCTCTTTGAATGACATCAATGTTTGAAAATTCAAATGATGCAGAGTAACTCACATTATACACAACGCAGAGAGAGTGTTTGGATTACACATTTTAGCCTTGTATGCTCACCAGGACATGGCCTTTAGCAATAAAATAGGTTTGTGTCTGCACCAGGAGGAGCTTTATACAGTTATGGAAGGAGCTACAGTTTGCTTAGTTGGGAGAATTGGAACTGTCTGGAACGACAAGAATTGCCCTTTAAGGAAAGTGGAAAGGATTTACTTTAAACGTAATTTCTAGAATTACATTAAATTACATTAGACATGGCTTTGCGTTATTGAATACTAGGGCTTGAAGAAACCCCACAGATTGGTCAACAAAATGGTTTTGATGGATGTAAATATGAATGGGCAGATGGTGTTGAGCAAAGGGAATGCTTGTATAGATAGTGTTCCCTGTAAAACGTAGGGCTTGTTTGCCAATTTTATGTAGTAAATGTTTCTGATACTTCTCAGAGGGGATACAAGTATTGTTGACTAAAGGGAGTGCTATCATGATTAACCTTTAAGCTTTAAAATTTGATTAGCTACCAATTAAAGAGCTGCATAGATCTACTATCATCTCATTTAAGGATGTACTTTTTACCTTGTTATCCGAGTTTACTTTACAGGGGCCTCAGACATGGGTAAAGTAGTATCCACATTGTTAACGGCTCAGTTAAGTATCACTTCAGGGTTGCAGGTGAAATACAGTACTATAAAACTGAAATGCCATACCTGACAGGATTTTAAAGCGTACTCTACTGTAATATTTAAATTACTAGTAAAACACAGGATTATACTCAAATGGCCTAAACAAAATGGATATAACAACATATTTTAAAGGGAACCAGTGCAAAACACTGAAAGGGAACGAATAGTAAGTAACCCAATCTGTTTTTGAAATGCCAGTTTTATCTCACAACTTTTCTCATATTACAACTGGGAATGTAAGGTGTTTAGAACTCCAGTGCTGTATTTTAAAGGGTACACTAGCAGATACTCTGCATGAATTATTTCCTGCGAGTTGCCACTAGAGTTACCAATTCAGTTACAAAAATTTAGTCACATGAATAACCAGGGCCATACATAAATTAGGATACTGGGGTGTACGTTAACTGAATCATTACTAGCAACCAGAGACACTGATTCCTCTGTATAGGTGATCATGATGTTTTACTTCCAGTGGCAAGTCTGGAATGGGGTAAAAGCAGAAACTATCCTATTGAACTGCTGGTGTTTTGGTAAGCATGAATGATCATCATGAAGAAATATGTTCTCTGACTCATCCCATTCTATTACTGGCTTTAATTCACCTATCCAAACCAATTTGAAAACCCTTTTCAACCTTACATGGTAGTTTTCACTTTTTAAGTCCTCAGGCTCTCTATGATCTGTCATTTTTGACAGGTTTTGTGTCTGCTTTGATGACAGGTTGTGGATGGAGACGTAGTTTCAGAAGCAATCAACTTTGCCAGAAGCATTGAAGATGAACCAGTTGAACCAAGGAGAGTCAGTAAAATGAGAGTAAAGGCAAATGAGTTTACTTCAGCTGTCTTTGATGGTAAGGAAATAAGAGCAAAATCCAACTAAAATATCTTTGCTCTTGGTAATGCAACTCCTTTTGGGAATAGTCTCCGGTTTTGCCTGCAGTGTGAGGAAGTCCATGGGCCTTTCCTTAAAAAACAGTATTTTTTGTTGCTAAGTCCTTTGAGATTTCAAGAAGAATAGGAAATGTAAGCCAGTTTCAGGAAAAAGAAAAAGCAAGGTAACTTACAATTAAGTCTGAAACATTCATTTTCAGTTTCTGAAGGGAATACCTATGAAGTTGCCAGATGCTGACCTGGCATAATGACTGTAGGTTCATGCAATTCATTGTCAACTGTAATTCTGATTGCCGATCTTCCCCTGCCCTGTAAGTACTTGCAGCTGATGACACTTCACTAGTCTGCGTAGTGGCTCTCAACAGCTTCTGCTGTTCAGGGTGGCTGCTGGTAGTTCCGTTATAATGCTAAGCTGAATGAAAAGCTTTGTTTGCTCTGCATGTGAGAGATCTTTTATCACTGTTTATTAGCTCCATGCTCTGTTTTATGCTTTTGGTGTACCATTTCAGGAAAATCCTGTAATCATTACACAAAAGTTACACATAGCTTTTCAATAAATATGCAGTAGATACGGAAGCTGAGAATCAAATTATGTTGGTGTGGGAGAGAGACTTTTTAATGACTCAAATGTTGAGAAGAAATATCCTTGGGAATCCGCATTCCACCAGCTTTTCAGGAAAAAGTTTACAATCAAGTTTTGATCTTACGTCAGGTACTTGAGTTGGAATAGTGTTTATAGAATGGTCAGGAGTGGATATTGTATATGTATCCCAGGAGAATGAATGTAAACAAGGTTAGGGATGTAAATTAATGTATAGTGTTTAAGATTCAGCTATATAGGACATCAGCATTGTGAAAAGGAATTTGTATGTACAATGTAGTTATGAAGAATCCTAGAGACAATAACATTTGTGTTTTTGTCTGCATTTTCTAGCTGCCTATGATATGATTGCCAAACGAGCCCGAGGTGCTGCCGCTCCAGTCTTTAATGTCAAAGCTATTGAAGCTGCTGTGAATTCAAAATCCTATGAGGAAGGCTTAGAAAGGTGAAGATTATTGTATGGTATAGTATTGATTGATTGATTGATTGATTGATTGATTGATTGATTGATTGATTGATTGATTGATTGATTGATTGAGTAAAGTGTAGTGTTAGTATTTTGTGTTGTGTTGAAAAAAATCTGTTTCAACCAAGCTAAGAAAATTTTCTTGACAATAAGGGAGTGTCTCCTTTTCTACCTGGCAGCAGTCTGCTGGCAGACTAGGGCACAATGGCCACTTTTAACTGTGTGCACACAGCATGAAATGAGCTCCACAGCTGTGCTGGAGCTTTATGGGGAGTGGGAGGAGCTATGAATGCTATTGTTCCCTGCTTGCAGTCTCTACCTACAGCTGCCTCATTAACTTGCTCAGTGAACTGCTTGTGATCACTGAACTGTTAAGAATATTTAGAAGGAGCACAATGGGTAGAGTAGTTGCCTGGGGACTGCTGCCAGGTAGAAAAGGAGATGCTCCCTTAAAGGTCCGTACAAGTAACAAATGTGAACGAAAGAACAGGTCATTCTTATAGCAGTCAAATTTTCATTTACTGCTAAATTTTTGCTTCAAGGAGCAGATGCAGTCGCTGCAGTCTTAATTAGCATCCCCTTTATGCTGATTTATAAATGGTTCTTTTCAATCAGATGACAATTTTTCATGAATGATTGTTTATGTCATGCAAAAAATCTCTTGGTTTACCTGTAATATGTAGTAGCATCGTGAAAGATAGTTGGCGATTTAAAGGATGAAAACAGTAGCTGATGTTCAAGAAACAATGAGGACTTGCACATATTCGGTTACAGTTTCTCTGTTTCACTGTTTCATTTTGTTTTTTAGAGTGTGTGCGGAAAGGGGGGGGGGCAGAGGTTCATCACATGCTTTGTTCCTTTAAAGTCCCAAGTTTTTGTTTCACTAGTGGTCTGATCAATCATCAGTCCTTTTATCTTTTGTTACCTTTCAGAGAACATGGCCTTGCGCTGCCACTTTTTGTGGGAAGTCAAGCAAGGGCGCTTCAGTATGCATTCTTCAGCGAAAGGAAACTCCCTAAAGTTTGTCCCTATTCCAGATTTTCAACTTTTTGGTTATGATGATTAGAGAAACCTATGCAATCATGATGTCATGTGTGTATGTATATGTGTTTATGTATGTCCTTGTATGCATGTGTGTGTATGTTTGTAACAGTTTGTTTACATTATATCACAAGAACGGTATTAAAAGGTTAAAGTTCTTATACTTGGTATGTGGGTGTATCTTGTTATTTAAGAAGAAGAAGAACCATACTGTTTGGTAGAAGTCAAAGGCCATCTGAGGTCACTAGGGGCCAAATACTGAAAAATATTGTCTACAGGTTTATATCTAAAGTTAGGAGGCATGGATTGCTTTCATACATGGTGTATAAATGTGATATATAGTATAGGTTGACCCTATCATTTTTGATAGCATTCAAAGGTCTCCTGATGTCTCAGAAGGTCAAATACTGACATTCTTGTTTAGGCAATACCTCAAGGTACCTCAGTTGGGGTCACCAGATGTCAAAAGGTCAAAGTCATGTAAACTCAATTTCTCAAGCAGGAAAACTTTGATGAATCTCAAACTTGGAATGTGGGTGCCCTTGTCATATTTTGTGGCAGTCAGAGGTCAGTTGGGGTCATCACAGGTCAAATTGTGAAAACCATGAAAATTGCTTATAAACACATTATTTCGGGGGTGGATAGCATAGAACGATCACATACTTGGCCTGTGGATTGTCCATATTGGGTAGCACGGATGACCCCTATCATTTTGGTAAAGGGCAAGAGTCATTTGAGGTCACCAGATCAAATACTGAAAACATTTTAACTTTGATATCTGAAGAAGGAAAACATGTATGAATCTCATACTGAGCGTGTGTGAACCCATTATAAAGTAAACAGTCTCTGTAATTAAAGGTGCATGCCAAAGGTCATGTGGAGGTCACACTGTGGATACCTTGTATACCTGCAAACCTGTATTAATGTTATGGCATTTGGCATATAATTGCCCCATATTGATAGCATAATCTCTGTTGTTTTTATTTGGGGGGAGGGGGGTTGAGGTCAGAGTTCATTTGATGTCATGGAGGTTGCGAAAACCTTGTTAACAATGATTGAGCAAGCAGGACATGTTTGGATCTTATATCTGGCATGCACAGTAATACCTGATATTAAAAGCCAGAACCAGATTTTTGACCATGCTCTTTACTTGATCAGTATGTATTTGATCTATTCCTATGGATCTTAAACATTCTGTAGCAAGATGTGTAAACAAATTAATTATGAAAGTGAGTAAATTAGAAACAACAGTACTTAACTTGCATTTCAGTGCCAAGAAATCATGAAGCCATTTTTGGCTTTCTGGTTGTGTTTTCTGTAAAACATGTTTGAAGCAGTCATCAAAATCTGATAAAGGCGAATTCGCCATATTTATGTATTAAATATATTTTAACAGTTTAACTACGAAGTAGAATTGGTACCTGTTTCTAAGACTTCTTATCTGCACTGTTCTTCAGAGGAAAAGGGGGGGGGGGGGAAGGAATAAACTAGAGTCACCTTCAGCTAAAGTTCTCCTCAAGTGGCTGCTTCTCTTGTTGAAGCTCAACTCAGTTTACATTTCAGTTTATTCCTTCTCAATTTAAAAATATCCAGTGAAATTGCCAACCTAAGTGAACTGTAATGATACAGGTAAATTGGTTATGCAGACTGTGACGGTGCAAGAGGGGTAGAGAGAAGTTGGAAAACTATTTAAGTCTGGTCCATATAGTCTACAGCTCTTACAAATACAATGAATGAATTACAGAACTTAGCACTCAGAAGTTAATGCTGGGTGCCAAAGATGAGAAAACCTTGTTTTGTGACGTATTTTTGATTTACCCGTACAGTGGGAGATACCTGGAGGTGCAGTTAATTACAAAAACTCCACTCCGATAGAAATAAAGGAAGGGGCAGTGATCGGCGGGGGCACCATGGGGTCTGGGATTGCAATCTGTTTTATCACCAGTGGTATACCTGTCAAGCTTGTTGAAGTTAACCAAGAAGTGAGTATAAGGAAGTATTCTTTAAACTTTGTGTCAGTTCAAACTTTACTAACATGTGGAAGTTAATGAAGATGTGAGAATAAGGAAGTATTCTTTCAGCTTTGTATTAGTTTCCACTATACTAACATGTAAAGGTTAACCAAGAAGTGAGTATAAGAAAGCATTCTTTCAGCTTTGTATCAATTCTCACTATAATAGCATGTTGAAGTTAACCAAGAAGTGAGCATAAGAAAGTATTCTTTTAGCTTTGTATCAGTTTCCAGTATACTAGCATGCTAAAGTTAACCAAGAAATGAGTATCAGAAAGTATTCTTTCATCTTTGAATCAGTTCATAGTGTATGTTATTGTAGTTACAAGAGGATTGTTTTAGTTTAGTATCCTTTCAGCAATATTTATTACTTGTATACCTCCTCATATGCACTAATATACACAGTCTGAAAACGTGGATGGAAATTTTCTGGGTAGCAATTGTCCCAGATGTAAACTGTCCAGGTGAAAATTTGGGGAGTCACCTGAGGGGGAGTTGTTTGGAGGAAGTTGTCGGGGCTGGAATTACCCACGAGGAACAGTTGTGTCTGGTCACAAAATTAAAATGGACTTGATACTGGGAGCCTATTAATTCATTGTGTTCAATCAAAAGTGAGAAAGATGGTACTTTGTTCTTTTCTTTAGTGATTTCAGTCATCAAATGTTGAGGCAGAAATCATATATGAAGATGAGTAACCCCCCTCCCGATGATTTATGGACTCTTCCCTACTGATGCATGTGCCAGTTAACTTTTAATACAGTAGTTGTATTGATTACAGTTTCTTTATTTTGAATTTAATTTATGTCCCAGTTTGAGTATTTTTTATCACTTCTAATATTTAAATATCATTATACCCTACTATAGTACTTGGACAAGACTTTGTCCACCATCAGGAAAGTTATCAACACAAAAGTAGAGAAAGGCAGACTATCCCCAGAAAAAGCAGACCAACAGCTTTCACTTTTGCAAGGAACCTTGAATTACAATGATTTGAAGAATGCAGACATTGTCATTGAAGCTGTCTTTGAAAATCTAGAATTGAAGAAGAAGATTTTCAAAAAGTTGGATGAAACCTGCAAACCTGAAACTGTTTTAGCTAGCAACACTTCTGGACTTGATATTGACCAGGTAGGAAACATAATTATATTTAGGAATGAAGGAAGGGATGCTAATTTACATTTTTTTATTTTCAATAAAACTTTTTAAAACAAAGACTTGCCTGTTGTTTTACCTTTTATACAAGTACATCATACATAAAGTTTGCTTAATTATTTAATCACATATAGATGTTATTTTGTACTGCCAAATTTATATCAGATATTTTTCACAATAGCCTGCACAAGGGACAATTAGTGGCATAGTCAGCAATGTAATAGTAGTTGGATTCCCCCACCCCCACCCTCTTCACCTTCCCCTTTTTGTTGAAATTTTGTTTGAAATAAAAAGAATGGCCAAAGAAGGATAAGGTAACCCAGTCTTTAAAGCAGAATAAAACTGATGCAAGGGAGTCCTCTTTCTCATGTTCCAAATAATTTCAGTTGGTTCACAGGTCAAAGGGCTAGCTTAGCTGGCTGTGTAGTGTCAGTAGACAACAGTTGCATTGCAATATTGATTCTTGACATATTCTACCCAGCCTTTACCATTTCTTGGCTATGTTCTCGAGAGTCATTTGTTGAAACCAGAAATTAAGCGTTCTGCCACTTTGCATAGTTTACTAGATGTCTCCAATGGATGGAAAACTTTAACTAAATTAAAATATTGCAGATAGATTGTTTTAAAACTTAGTAATGGTCAGAACAGTTGTTTATGCAAACTCTATATACAAATAATGTGTAAGACCAGTTTCAGTGTGAATGCTGGAGGAATCTTGGCCTTTTCTGTACATTAGAGTTATTGCATCTAGGCCAGGTAAAGTGTAGGAACAAATTTACAATAGTTGTAAACATGATTTTCAAGATAAGTGGCAATGTGAATGTTACATTATTATTTTTTTGTCCACAGATGGCAGCTGTTACTTCAAGGCCAGGTAAAGTTGTAGGGACTCATTTTTTCTCGCCTGCTCATGTCATGAAACTCCTTGAAAACATCAGAGGCAAGGATACATCACCTGAAACCATGGCAACAGTAATGGATCTTGGGAAAAAATTGAAGAAGGTATGTTGAGCTATCTGTAAAAAGCAGGAATGAAACAGCTGTAGTAACACTATATGTGTATGTTTCCTACTTTGTATTTCACAATTTAAAGGAGAATTCAGGTATTTTACCACAAAATAAGTTCAAATGAGTTGAAATAAAGTCCCAAGACAAATTGCTTATGAATTTTTTCATTTGGTATGACATTTTTGCATCTTTAGTTGTCAAGTGGAATGCAGTTACACAGGAATAAATATTTTCTAACATTAGTGCCAAAAAGGCTGAAAAACAAAATACTTTCTAAAGGTTTCTATTTTCAGGAACAAAGCCACTTGGATCATGAACTGTTTAAGTTAATATTATTAGACACAATTTTCATATAGCACCTGGAGATTACACATTCCTTAGCCATGGCATTCCAAGGAAGGAAAAATACTAGAAATTTACAAGCAGTTGTGGTGTAAATTCAGATAATTTTAAAAAATAGCTATGAAATACTCAATTTTCCCCACAGGTTTCTGTACTTGTTGGAAACTGTCCCCATTTTGTTGGAAACAGAATGCTTGGACCTTATGGCACTGAGGTGAGAAAAGTCTGGCTACTTTGCTCGTTCAGTATCATCATACATCATATGAATATGCAAACTACTGAAAAAATTAGCAGGTGAAGATCTAGGTAGGCAGGGCTTAACAGGGAAAAGTCCCCACCCCTCTTCCACAGAAAGTTATTTTTGCATTAAAGGTTGATGAAAGTGCTGAAAAATTTCATTGGTTACCATTGTAAGGCCCTCAGAATCTGGGATATTGCATGTAATGACTTCTTTCTGTCCAGGGGGAACCCCCTCCACAGGGACCTACCCTCACTGTGGACCACCCTCCACTGTGTACTGTGTATACACACTTTTAAGTGCTCTCATGTTGGGTGGGGGGCAAAAATAACATCTCCTTTCTCCAAGTTGTGTACAGCCCCTGATTTTGGAGACAAGTGATTGACAGGCCTATCTTGTAAGGATGGGATAAGCAAGGGGAGGGAAATTACCCAAATAGTAAAAAAAATTGTATTGGTAAGTTTCTTTATGGGTGAAGTTGTGTTTTTACTTGACCCTAACATTTTTTTGTATAAACTTTAAGTTAAAGAGAAATGCAGTCAACCCAAGTATACCCCAGTATCCTAATTCCATTGAAAGCACCTTTAAAGTGAAAATATTTTTCACTGAAGTGTTACATTCATGCTAAATAACTCCTTGCTTTACATTATTCTTCAGTATTTATGTTTGGTTGACATCATAAAATATACTTATGAGGGAAGTAAAAAATAATTTGTTAGTTTAAGATGACTGATTCAAAGTATTCAGTATACATTTTGAGCTTATTCTTCAGTGTTTTACTTGTTAGAGAAATTAGTATCGTCATAATGGAAATCATATTTTTCTTTATATAGTTATGCATGTGAGATTCTTCGTAAAAAAAACTGAAGTTTGATAGACTTTGACTTTTGAGCCCTCCCATTGATGAATACGTGCAAGACTATGTTTTAAAACTGACCAGTTGTACACCTCTGTTTGTCAAAAGGCCTTCTCATGGAAGGTTTGAAAATGACGTATACTTTGGGAGTAAACATTGAAAAACATTGGGCTGAACATGCAGTAGTATACAAACAGTGAATGTTTATGAGTGCGATAGTATGAATTATTTCATGAGTTGAAAGATTGAACGTTCTATTCAACGAGGCGAAACCGAGTTGAATAGAACGTTAAATCTTTCATCGAATGAAATTATTCATACTCTTGCACTCATAAACATTCATTATTTGTTTTATGTAACACCTTATAACTATCTAACGTTACCTTTATCTAGTCCTTAGTTAAAGTTGTGTTTTGGCGTTTGTCCGTGTAGTAGCTCCATGGTTGTCATTTGCTAGCTACACGTCTACTACGTACGGTATGCAGTGTGCGATCCCCAAAGCTGCGTTGATTTATTGAGTTGCGGCATAGTTTGTACGTATGCGCAGTGATTGTGACGTCACAGCCGTGTGTTATACTAGACTGTTGCACGACCGTGTGTTATACTAGACTATTGCACGATGGATAACACACGACCGTGATGATAGTGCCGAATCACCCATGGCATGTGACCACCAATCCTCCAATCAAATGTAGAGAAATTAATAAGGTGTTGTATAAAATGGAATGATGAATGGAGAGGAAAGCTCATTACTTAAATGTGTTCCTCATTTTCAGGCATCATATCTCTTAGAAGAGGGCGCTTTACCACACGAAGTAGACCAGGTGCTGGAAGACTTTGGATTTCCAATGGGAGTCTTCAGAGTATCTGACCTTGCAGGTAGATTGGACATTAAGTCATGAGAAAACACATTGGCAGAAATTGTCTCAGGCAGTTTATATAACCACAATTCTACCGTGCAACATTGATTGTTGGGTTGTGGGAACTGGGTTTAGGAGGACAAGGTATTGGAAACTGTGGAATTTTAGAGGTGCGTTCAAGGCCAGTGGTGCAATATTTGAGCAACAGTTAGCTTCATTGCAGTTATTATGAATGAAAATGGACAACTTGATCCTGCAACTGTGCTGAATCCATAGTTTATCATGTTTATAAATCTGCAGTCAACCTTAACCAGGTAATTCATTTGAAATTTACACTTATGCAGATTGTGGTTGTGTCTGTAATTGAAGTGGGCAGAGTGTCTAACTGCCAGTAGGGTCTTGAGGCCCCCTTTAGTCTCCGTGTTGGATCCAAGGTTCACACCCATTGAGGCTTTCAGGTTTTAGGCTTCTTAAGTGGCAAGGGACTGCTCTCCTGGCATACAATATTTTAACAAATTGAAACTTTTGTGATCCATCTCCATGTGATTTTTTTTATAATTTTTTTTTCACATGGCACTTGAACCCATACTGCTCAGGGCAAATGTAGTGCATGTGCCGTCTTTGAGGAACCGTTCAGTTTGGATGAAAAGAATGTATTTTAAAATCGTCAGTGGTAAAGTAAGTTAGATCAAGTGTAATAAAGTTCTACTTTTCTCATCAGGGATTGATGTTGGCTACAAGAGCCGCAAAGACTTTGGTCTGATCACAAGGGAGGGACAGGACGACAGGTTTCGGAATGGACGACGGTACTGTCCAGTCGCAGATTTCTTAGTAGAGAGGGGACGTCTGGGTCAAAAATCTGGTAGGTGAAATTTAAAAGTGCTGTGAATGGAGATTAAGAGCAGCATGTTATTACAATATTTTGTATTCGTGTAAGGAAGGGATGTTAATGAGATTCAGTCCTATTGTGTAACAAAAATGTTTGTTGTTGTTCTCACTTGTATTGATATTTCCGATAATGGCAGAAAATATCAGAGTAGCAGGTTGGAAATACCATTATGATAGCAATTCAAGGTTAGTGGTCATGCAAAGTGGTCAGTTTTACTGCATTTACCTCATTTACCTGGCTGGACTCCAAGTGATTGCTGTTTACTGACCAAAATTGTATCAGTCATATGTCCTTCAAACATGGATGTCAACCATGGGGAACTCAGCCCCTCTCCCAACTTTCTGAAGGTCCCCCAACTTTATGAAGGTAGGACAAAAACACTCACTACAACAGTTTTATCTATGTTCAGTCATTGGGTCCCCTGCCCCCCTTCCCCCCCCCCTGCCACTCTTTTGTTTATTAATTGAGACTGATGCTCATGTTACCAGATTTTAAGGGATTGGATGATATTTTGCTGGTTTTTCCTTCAGGGAAGGGTTGGTACAACTATGGCAAGGTTGGAGGTCGCAACCCACAACCTGACCCAGAGGTGGAGCAGTTGATTTTGGAAATGAGTGAAAAGGCTGGATTCAAAAGAAGACGTATTACCCCACTGGTAATTTTAATTGGACGTTTTCTGTTCATATAATTGATTTATGGATAGACTTCTGCAAATAATAATCACAGATTGATACATTAAGGTTGAGGTGAGTATTAATATCTATCTCATAGGCTAGGTCTTATCTTGGGATGGTTTTATCAAACTATTGCAGTGGATGTTTCGTTTTAATTGTAGCCTGTGGAACAATGCATGAGAAACTAATTCCAACCTCATTGGTCTCAGTCCAGCTTGCATTATAATTGTGTATGATGTGAGGGGTAGAATATTCTCTACGACCAGCTTAAACTATTTCTTGTATCAGTCCAGCCTTATAGTAATTTAATTTTTGACTTTTGTCGGCAGAATTTAGACAATATGAATTTAGGTAACTGATTAGCAGGAGGATGAGTATTAATGTTATAGGTGAAAGTGTTGTCATACTGGAAATAATTCAGGCCTTGAGAGAATAGTTCTTTCACATTCCATAGGCAACTGTCAATATGAGAAACTCTGTAATTGGTTTATATGACTGCAAGACAACTTCACGTTGGGTGGCTCCCAATTTAACAATATAGCTTAAACAAATGATGAATGTAGCTATCATTCTCAAACAGCAAATGGTATCTACCCCTTCCTACCAGCCCCCACCCCCTCCCACAGGTAAAGTAATGAACTTGCCCCATTAAAGCAGTTACTATTAGCATAACTGTTCACTGCAGAAAATATTTTCTGCAGTGAATGTTTGGTAACATGTTAATTAGCTGATTAATATCTATGAAGAAGGATGTCTGATGCATCATGGGGGATTTATTTGTAGATGGACGTATTTGACAGCTTTGATGAGTTCAGTTGATATATCAAATTTGGTCACACTGCCAATTTGTCCATTAGTGTTATATTACTTGTTGTGGAGAACCAAATCCAGACAACTGCTTTTCTCACTGGGGTTTTTAAGTTTGTTTGCAAAAGCTGTGAGTACTGTACTTGAAGTTGTGTGATTGCATGGGAGTGTTCAGTGTGCAATTGTGCAAGTCAAATCTCGGTCAGTCTACAATGGTCACTTGCAAGATGTTCTTTTGTTATTGATGGGAACTTGTAGTTAGCACTCCCAGCATTGCTTGTTTGCTCGAGAGATTAAAGGCAATAGGCAGTCCCTCCAAAAATTGCTCTGAAAACTCAGCAAACTCTTGCAAATCTCCTCTTATTTTCCTTACAAGTAGCTCTGAAGATGTTTCTTAACTAACTGTTACAAGCAAAAGGTGAAGAAAGGAGTTATTCTCCATGATTTTAACAATTAGTTACAAAAATATTATCACGTGATAAAAAAAGCTGTTCATTACATAGGATGACGGTGTATACTAACACTGATTGGGGTGACTGCATTTTCCCTTTAAGTAGTGTAGAAATGTTGCAATTTTGAAGAGGGGAATAGCTACAGACATTCAACAGATTGGTTATGGACTTTCTAGTGACATCTTAGACTGCGTATCACATTATGTGCCCTAGCTCTTGTCACGTTTACCTGAATGAAATCTTCATTTCGTATTCTACATAATTGTATCTGGTTTGTGCAGCTTTGAACATAGGCATCAATATTTTGGGGGGTCTGGGATAATTTTTGCCCAAATTTAAAATTTTGGACCAATCGCCTGAATTTTGATGCCGCTGTGTCGGTTGCAAAAGGGTGTAATTTATTTTCTTGCCTGTTTCATTTGCCTGTATGGATCCACCATTTTTGCCCGAATTGGGAGGGCATATGCCCCCTGCCCGGTATGCTTATGTCTTTGAATAGTGCTCTTTCCAACAAAATTTTTGAGTTGAGAGATAAAATTCATAAAAATGAGTTATATCAATGCTCCCTATATAATTTAACAAATCTGCATGACAATTTTGAGATTTTATTGGTAACACAATTTTATGTTTTGTCACGAAGTGGTTAAATAGTCATAATATAGGTAAATTCACGGTCCAGAAACCATGACCTTAGGTCACCAAATCATTATCTTCTACACAGCTGGAAGGAAAACCACTAGACTGCTCTTAATGGTGAAATGCATTTAACATTCTTTTAATCCAAATGCATTGCTGCCAATAGTGACTTCACATGACCATGAGAATAGCAGTAGCTGCACTGTATGGTATGTTTAAATCAGGCAGTGGCCAGCTTGTCCATTTCGGAGTGGTTTACGTAGAGGGACAGTATTCTTGTTTTGGGTGGAGGGTATTTTGGAAGGATCCACCTGAGGAGTTCAATATGATTGATGTCATAGCACTGTAAAAACTTGGGGGAGGTAGCACTGCAAGAAATTGGGGAAGGGGGAATAATCATTGTGAGAAAGAAATTGGTCAAGCATTTCCCTGTGCCCCTTCCTTCCGTGACTTCTGGCCTGGTTTAAAGGAAAATATTGCATTTGTTTTACAGAAAATTTTCATATTTATAAAACCAATATATGTAGATACAGAGTGATAGATAATTCACAATAAGGTAGTACAGTAGACTTTCAAGAAATGAGGTTTTCACAGACAGAAATTCAGTTATTTGTTGCTCAAGAATAATTTGTTGGACCAAACTTTCAAAAATTCAAATGATGCATGTTCTGTAACTCTTGAAATGTAAGATATTCTTTGGAGATAAAGTTATTGCTGGAGTTTATTGGTGAGACTGAATGGTTTAATAATGATTTCAGCTATTTTCTTTGTATGCCATGTTGGTGCATTTTAGATGCAGTATTTCCCTTCAAGTGGTATACATCTTATCTTTTAATATTAGGAAATCTTGGAAAGATGTCTGTATTCCATGATAAATGAAGGATTTAAGATTCTAGAGGAGGGTATTGCATCGAGACAAGAGGACATTGACATGGTTTGGTAGGTATTCCTTGTTATCAATTATTATCTTTTTACACCCTAAACAATGAGTAGACTGCCCTCAACATCACAAAGTGCAGCCACTGGATTTATTTCTGAAACCAGGACTGACTTCATAGTAGGGTATTTGAAATATTGGGTTTTGAGAGTTATGAAATTTCTACAAGGAATTCTACAAACATTAAATTTTTGGGCCCATGAGAAAGTCATGTCCCTTTCTTCTTCAAGCTCAAACCAATAGACTTAATAACAAAGAAAACAAAAGCATTGCTCTTCAGTGTGAGGAGATGATGTCATACCTGCTTGCCACAAGTTGACTTAGTTAACTTAGTTACTTCCTTTGCTAATATCTCAAGAACCACACATGTGATTTGAATGGAATTTTACCAGAAGACTTAGATGTAGTTCTTCGTTCACATATTAAAAATTAATTTTCAAAAACTCTTCTTCTAATACACCTTCTGGGCCTGACAAGCAGTAAGCCAATATCTAAATGCCTAGTGGCATACTGGAGTGTTGCTCATGACAGTATGGTTGCTTTGCTTCAGGTTATATGGGTATGGCTGGCCAAGGCACACCGGTGGACCAATGTACTATGCTAGAAACCAAGTTGGTCTTGGCAGGATTTACGAACGTCTCCTATACTACCAGGCCCTCAATCGTAAGTCTTTGCTAACAGTCATCTTATTTTGTCATTTGAGGGAAAATTTGTTATTCTGACCGTTAGATGTAAAATGGTATGATGACCCACATCAGTAGCCCTGCCATAGTTGCCTTTCTGATTTGTTACAACATAAAAAAAAATGGGACAAAATAAAAAAAATGGGGGTGGATGTCAAAATGACAGCTGGACAGTTCTCTGGCTAACCCCTTGTTGTAGTGAGGTTTTAAAAATGTCTGTTTTTGGCAGTTAGGTTGAAGATATTTGTTGAGAGATGCATGTGTGTGCATGGGGGGGGGGGGGTTATGTGGTTTGGAATAGGAAAACTTTCTGAAGGTAAGCATTTGGTACTTTATATGGTTGATTTTTGGTCCCCAGTGGTCAGACTGTGAAAACCTGTTTAAAAAGATATCTCATCAAGGAAAATATGTATACTTCTCATACTTGGCTTGTGGGTACCCCATATTGAGTGATATTATCTGAATCATTTTTGTTGATGGTCATATGTTATGAAACTATGAAACATATTTGGATCTAAACTGTGTCAGCTTGAAACCATACTGCTAAAGTGATATCCTTGTAGCAAGGAATTACTAAGCCTTTTGGCTTTCTGGTGTCCATGTTGACTTTGGCAATAAGGTGAGGGCTAGATGTGTTATGTTTACATGGTCTTAATGACAAGTAACATCAAAACTTTCTGTTTGTCTGCAGCTGATGTCCCTCACTGGGAACCAAGTGGACTATTGAGAGATGAAGGCATGGCTAAATTGTTTAGATCAAGTAAACTATAAATCTGTGATTTTTCTCTGTCAAATGTTGGAAACAAAACCCATCTGAGCAAAAATCCTCACATTCACTACTTTCTTACACTGCTGTGGGTGTACCATTAAATTCCATTTAAAATTGTAGATATGGAACTTCCCACAAATTGTAATTTGTTACAGTTACTTGAACAAAATGTAACCAGTGATGATGCAAAAGTAATTACTTACTTGAATACTTTGCACAGAAGGTGGGGCTAGAGCAGATATGCTACTCACTTGAGATGATCTAGCTGGGCCCAATATATGAATAAAGAGCAATGCCCAAATACATGCCATTTGCTAGTATATCAGCCTATGTGAGGGTGAATGTGAGGAGAAATCGTGACTGGACATGGTGAATGGTGCCAAGATGCTGTGGAAGCAAGTTATGCTTCGATGAGGGGGTTGGGTACTAGAATTTGAAGTTGCTACAGAATGAAACATGAAGGTGTCTTGTGGGGTGGAGGATAGATTATGATGGTATGGGTTTATATTCAGCTTTGTGGACTTATATAAGCTGCCAAAGTGGCATACTAGCTATAAAGGGTGTGGGCTAAGCATTCTGAAAAATGGCATTTTTCAGATTTAGTAGTGTTTTACCTCATTTTCATTCCTTTGGGGTATTAACAAAGTTGACTAGTTATATTATGGCATCTCAACTGAAAGGCAATTGGACAATGCAGGAGACTTGTGGCTGGGAGGATGAATGATGATAGGGAAGTATTTTGTACATGAAGTTGTGAGTGTGGGCCTAAGACTGGTTTACTTCATTTTACATTGCTAAATGTATCGATTTTGTTAGAATTCCCTCTGATTTAGACCAGTTTATATTTCATGAGATGATGTAATGCTGAACTAGAATTCTGTGAGCTAGTCTACCTAAACAAGGCTGATTTTAGGGTACTGTAAATTCAAATGCCTGCTAATTAGACGAACAATTACAATTTTGGGTACGAGGAAGCTCACTGATGTTAATGTAAGACTTTGTCTGGCTGTATACATAATTGTGCGTGAGAGCCAAAATGTTGAACCGCTGCTTTTGAGAGGTTGACAGCCATAGTCATTAGCGTACGAGGTGGGGGGGGGGGCATATATGCCTTCCCAATTCGAGCATAAATAGTGGATCCGTTCGGGCAAATGAGAGCCAAGAATATAAATTATGCTCTTTTGCAGCAGAAACAAAAGTTGTGTAAAAATTGGTAACTTGGCCCAAAATTCTAAATTCAGGCAAAAATTATCCCTGACTCCCCAGAAATGGCCAAAATGTTAGACCGCTTACAGTATAGGTGCTTTTGAGTACCCCTCAGAGGTGTTAGATGTACATCACTCCCTTACTATGCGAAATATATAACGCTTGCTTTATTCATATCAGTACCTGCAAAGACCTGGATGATTTGGCTGCTGTTATGCTGTATGTATGACTCTGAATCATGTGACAGTATTGTTTTTGATGTATTTTCTGAATACTTGTGAGTGAAATAAGGCGATGAGAAATGATAAAGGGGCAATATTTTTGTAATTTTTATACAACAGATACAACAGATACAGCTCAGTATTCAATAAAAACAAACAAGTCAAGATTCCTGTAATTTTTGTTTTATATGTGTCTAACATTGTGACAGTTTTTCAGGTTTTCAGCAATATTAGTTACAGAAAATTAGAGTTTCCTTTTCCCAAAATCAAATATAACCCACCCCACCCATGAAGAAGGTTGCTATCAGATTAAACCTTAACATAAAATCATTCCATTACATTTCATTAATCTTAAAAGTAAAATGGATTTAACTAAAAGAATGTAAAACAGTTATCAAAAGATGATCAAATTAAGTCCAATAAAATTTCAGATAAATCATTTCTGTAAATCAAATCTGTAATGAAATAAACATTGACAGTGAAGTTGGAGACTTTCCAGTGATTTGATTACGTAATTAGCGCGAATTTAAAAGCCTAGTTGATTAAACTTTGTTGAAGTGCCTTTGCAGTAACTCTTTCAAATGTTGGACTCGTCTCATCTCATATGGGTCGTTGATTTTGGAACTGCCATGTTTTTTAGCTTCCTCTAGTAGTTGGCCGGGTGCTGATTGGCTGTTCCTTTTTCCATCATTTTGTTCATCGCCTCTCGACTCTCCACCATTCTTCAGAAGAATGCTTATTTGATTTGCTAGCTTTTCAGCTGTTTTATCAGAAACAACCATTTTTTTGTCTGCAAAAGTATAAAACAGAAGAAATCTTCGAGTCAATGCTGGTTTATCACATTCTTGATGAAGAAAAGATGGGCAGGAGGGGTCGAGTTGGGAGAATTGCCCTGCACCCTACCCCTGTATAGACAAAATTCTTTTATTAAATAATTAAAAAACCTTAAGCTTATGTTTTGCATGGATGAGTTTTTGCATACTTAGGAATGTGAAGTGTCATTTCCAGCAACATGGTAAGCTTTTTGACAAAAGGTTCTTTCAACGCATTGTGTGACATTAGCCACACCCAACCCTAAGTATGTTCATATTACTGCACTTTATGATGGGGTAGGTGGCTTCCCCTACTCAAGTCTTAAATGTATCCCTGGTCACCAGTGGCATAGTCAGACTTTTCCACATGGGGGAAGGGGAGGAGCCAAGTGGGGGGGGGGAGAGTAGCCAAATGGGGGGATGGAAAGAGGTTGAGCTATTGAGAAAATACATGTAGAATTATGTACAAAGTATATACATATAATCTGCCATGTCATTAGGGGGGAGATGGGTGAACTTCATTAAGCCCCCCCCCCCTTTCCTATCGGGCTACACCCGTTAGATCCAAATGAAGAATCTGATTGATAGGAGTAGCTGCAAAATCCTTTTCGAATGGTTTGGTTCGTTGGTTCGTTTGTGACCATGTCTGGTAGCAAAATAAGGCGATGGTCGACAGAATCTTACTTAGCATTTACCTGTGTACACTGGCCAATAAATTGGCCATTTGGTAAACCACTAAATGTTGCCTAATTGCGTAGAACACTTTCAGTCCATTGAAATTTTGTGATGGAACGAAAAGATACTAACCTTACGATCTAGATCTTACCCATAATCTATCCCGGGCAGGTAAACTTTTTACACCCTTTTTCAAGTCCTCGGGTTACACACCACTGCGGACGAAAACAAAAATATGCTTCAACAGAACTACGACTCCGAATGAGAATGGATATGACTCCCTTACCTTTGATGAGATACGCCTCGCATTCTGCAGGATTTTCATCTTCACCTCCTGGTAGACAGTCATTTACCCCATCACACATCTCCTGCGGACCCAAGCAGCGTTTATTGGGACACTGTGAGTTAGGAAAGCGTGTACATTTCACTAGTAGTTCACATTCAAACAAATTTCAGAAGATTACCTCATGAAGCGGGCATAGACTGTATGATCAGACTTGCCGATTTAGAGGAGTTTGAAGTGATTCATTCCCATTTCTTACTTAAAACTTAGTAGGTATCGTAAAGAGCCTCATGCCTAACTGATAATGCACATATTTCTTCTTCTCAAAACCTACAATAAGTGAGAACTTTTCACTCTTATGACACTGTATTGCATTTAACCTTAAATATGTACCCCTTCCCCCTCCCAGTAAGTAACAAAAACCCGTCCTGCACAATACAGGAAAGTCAGTTCTCCACAGTCAATGGTCATGAGCAATCCGACAGGGCCATGGCCTATACACTTTTTAATTTCATTTTCGAAAGCTGCGCCAAGTAAGCCGACGAATACTTCATTCGTCTTCATGACACAGGCGTAGAAAGCGAGGGTGGGTGGGGAGGGGGTGGCTGGGCGATAAAGCCTTCCCATTCAAAATTGTGGTAGGTGAAAGCATGCTTCCCCTCATTTCAAGAAAGAAAACCCTTTACTTGATTCCTTTGTAAAAATGGCAACATTTTGCAGTAACTTTCCTAAATTTGCCCAATATTTTACACCAAATTACATCTAAGTGCTCTCAAATATTCAAAATTTTTCCAAAGTATACCCCCTCCCCCCGTACGGAGGTCCGAAACAACTTTCAGTTCCCCCAGTCGATAACACTTCCTACGCCAATGCTTTACGATACTTGTTTACGTCTCCACCCCGTCTTGAACCTTACCACTGACTACTTTCCCTGCCAATAGAACCACTATAGTTGACAACTATACAAAAAGAAAGGCGATGATATAACATATTCCATCGCAGTAAATAAGGGTAGTCGACAGATGTAATCAAGAAACCATGTCAATATGTACCCCCACGGAGCGGACTGTTCGCTCAGCCCCTCTTTAAGGCTTCCCAAACGATAAGACTGAACGAGCAATGTCCCGGATAGCCAGCTACGTAGGCAAGTGAATATGCTTCCTTAGGTGTTTGGCCCCGAAGGGTACCGGTAGGTAATCATTTAAAGCCCAAGATGTGTCGTTACTGGCAATGAAGAAACATCAGGCGGTTAATATAGATTCGTACCTAGCCTTTCTTCGCGGACTTTTGTTCTTTGACATAAGGAAAAGCAACCATTAAAGTGAATTATTTAACTTCCAAGATGGCAAAGAAATGGCTGGTTTGCGTAAAAATATGGTTACCAGGTTTTATGCTTCACTTATCTGTATAATGCAAACAACGCTCTACACCCGTGGGCTTTGTGCCCCATCATACTTTGTACCTTTATCGAAACTGGTAAGGTTACATCATTGCAAAAGATGAATTATTTATAAATTAGATGATTTGCGGCAATGGCCGTTTTTTAAAGGTATAAAATTGGGTATTGTACAGGGGATGGGAGCTCCAACCCATCGAAAATACATGTCATCGAATTTTTCCAGCGTTATTTTGTTAAAGGTTCTCTTATCACAAGCCAGACTGCAAAGTTTCTTCTAGCCCCTCCCAGTGGCGTCACAAGGGTTGTTTGCAGGGGAGTCAAGTAACTCGACGTGCGCCCTCAGAGCCCGGGGCCCCGACAACCTGTCTACTCGATCATCCCCTGTGGGAACTCGGCAAACTCTTATTTAAGGCCCAGCTGGCGGTGTCATTCTCGCAATAAAAGAACATGACCGCATCATACCGCTCAATTTAATTTAAGTGCTCTTGCCGTCACGAATTTACAATTCACGGGAGGCGGAGGGGCGCGAAAGTACACAAGCTCTATTTCTTTTCCTTCTCTTTCCATTTTCTTCTTATTCTTTGTTTTCCTATCTTTTTTCTCTATTTTTCGTTTTTCGTCTGCCTTCATTTTGCGCCCCCTGGCCCGTGTAGGGAGGGGCGGCTACCCTTTCCTGTCCCCTTTATTACGCCAATGGCCCTTCCTCCAATTTACCTGTACAAAAAACACCAGAGTAGTAACGTCGAGTCCACGACAGAGCCAGAGTAGCCTGCACTGAAATTGCTCGAGGCTATATATTGAAAAAACAACTGAGCAGGAAGTTGCTGTAGCAACTCCCTGGTGTGAGCTTGAAGGGAAATATTGCGTTTGTTTTACAGAATATTTTCATATTTTTTAAACCACTTTTAATAGATACAGAATGATAGACAATTTAAAATAAGGCAGTACGGTAACTTTCTTTTCAAGAAATAATGTTCTCACAGGAAGTAATTCGGTTATTTGTTGCATAAAAGTAATTTGTTCACTCAAACTTTCAAAAGTTTAAATGATGCAACATCCGTTGCTCTTGTAATGTATAACACTTTGAGGAAATAAAGCTATCACTAGAGTTTATTGGTGAGACTGAATGGTTTGATAATGATTTAAGGTATTTCTTTTGTATACCATGTTGGTGGATTTTAAACGCAATATTTCCCTTTAATTAGGGAACACAACTGACTGCACAATTCATCGTTGACCAACCAGAGTGGTGCTATATCATTTGAAGGAATGTCAGTTAAAGTGCAGTCATTACCTGTATATAGAACTCTAGGGCTAATCCTAAATATGTTTGGGCAAGGAGCTGCTAGCAACTCCCTGGTTTGGGGGGGGGGGCACATTTCCCTTTTAAGATTCTCTTCAACGAGCTCAATAGTGGAGACTTATGTAATTAACATCACTTAGATAGCTACTAACTAGATCACTTTGGCTTTGTCTTGCATTTTGTAATCGAGATAATGCAGCACAAATAAGTACATAAAAACACCCACGCGAAAGCTAGAACAATCACAATCAAGGAAAATAAACCACGTGATTTGAAATCCAAGGAAACGTTAAGACACATATTTACCATGTAATGCTTGCACTCATCGCAATTTTCCTCGTCTTCTCCCGTCAAGCAGTCTCCGTATACTCCATTGCATCTCATCGAACTTGAGATACACTTCCCGTCTCGACACTGGAAATCAGATCCAACACATCCACGTCGTACTGGACAACCAATCTCGTCTTGTCCATTGTTGCAGTGGAGTTCCCCGTCGCAGCGTTGCGCCATATCAACACAGTAACCGTTACCACAATCAAAGAGCCCAACACACTGCTCAATAACCGTGCAACCATTTTCGTCGTTCGGGCCTGGGCAATCGGGAACACCGTCACATAGTTTATTACGTTCAATGCACATCTCTGAGGAGCAGGCAAATTCACCAGCGCTGCAGGACCCACAGTCCATCTCGTCCGACCCGTCAGTACAGTCGCTAGTACCGTCGCACCATTTGTTCTCCTCAAGACAGACGCCGTCAGTCTTACACTGGAATTTAACTGCGCAGGTCTGTACCTGACAGTTGGCTTCATCCTCTCCATTCGGACAGTCCATAATATTGTCACATGATTTAGACACGGAAATGCAACTACCGTCATTGCATTCAAATTGACCAAGGACGCAGGGAACCGGAGATGAAGTCGCTGTTGCCGCGCAATTAACCTCGTCATCACCTAAGGGACAGTTACTGGCTCCATCACAGAGTAACATATTTGGTATGCACAATGATGTAACAGCACATACGTATCCAGGACAAGATGGAATCATGGTCGAAGGTACTGGCCTTGGGATGGTGGTCATCATAGGAACAGGAGTTGGACATTGTTTTTCGTCCGACATATCTGGACAATCCACTACACCATCGCACCTTTTCTGGCTAGGAATGCAGTACAGCCAAGAATCCAAACGACACAGGAAGTCTTGACCACACAAACTAGTTGTTCTTACTTCTGTTGTTGTCTTTGGTGTTGTTGTTGGCTCTGTTGTTAGATTTGGCGTGGTACAACCGTCTTCGTCAGAGCCGTCCCAGCAATTCATGACTCCGTCACATAGTTTACTCTTTGGTGTGCAATACATATACGGTCCGATCTTGCAAAGCAGGCCGTCATGGCATGGAGCTTCTTTAGTAGTTAATGTTGGTGTTGTAGTTGGTTTCGTTGTTACTTTTGGTGTTGTGCAACTATCTTCGTCAGAACCGTCCCAGCAATTCACAACTCCATCACATATTTTTTGTTTTGGAATGCAGTACACATAAGATCCAACTTTGCAAAGTAACCCGTCCTTGCAGGGAGGTTCGTCCGTAAGAACAATGGGTGTTGTAGGCTTTGTTGTTATCTCTGGGGTTGTAATAAGGGTTGTTGTTGGTTCGGTTGTTACCTTTGGTGTCGTGCATTGATCTTCGTCAGAGCCATCCCAACAGTTGACAACTCCATCGCAAATTTTCTGCTTTGGAATGCAATACACGTAAGATCCAACTTTGCAAAGCAACCCGTCCTTGCAGGGAGGTTCGTCCGTAAGCACAATGGGTGTTGTAGGCTTTGTTGTTATCTCTGGGGTTGTAATTAGTGGTGTTGTTGTTGGTTCGGTTGTAACCATTGGTGTCGTGCATTGACCTTCGTCAGAGCCGTCCCAACAGTTGAAAACTCCATCACATATTTTCTGCTTTGGAATGCAATACACATAAGATCCTATTTTGCAAAGCAGCCCGTCCTTGCAGGGAGGTTTGTCCGTAAGAACAATGGGTGTTGTAGGCTTTGTTGTTATCTCTGGGGTTGTAATTAGTGGTGTTGTTGTTGGTTCGGTTGTAACCTTTGGTGTCGTGCATTGATCTTCGTCAGAGCCGTCCCAACAGTTGACAACTCCATCGCATATTTTCTGCTTTGGAATACAATACACATAAGATCCTATTTTGCAAAGCAGCCCGTCCTTGCAGGGAGGTTCGTCCGTAAGAACAATGGGTGTTGTAGGCTTTGTTGTTATCTCTGGTGTTGTAATTAGTGGTGTTGTTGTTGGTTCGGTTGTTACCTTTGGTGTCGTGCATTGATCTTCGTCAGAGCCGTCCCAACAGTTGACAACTCCATCGCATATTTTCTGCTTTGGAATGCAATACACATAAGATCCAATTTTGCAAAGCAGCCCGTCCTTGCAGGGAGGTTCGTCTGTAAGAACAATGGGCGTTGTAGGCTTTGTTGTTATCTCTGGGGTTGTAACTAGTGGTGTTGTTGTTGGTTCGGTTGTTACCTTTGGAGTCGTGCATTGACCTTCGTCAGAGCCGTCCCAACAGTTGACAACTCCATCGCATATTTTCTGCTTTGGAATGCAATACACATAAGATCCTATTTTGCAAAGCAGCCCGTCCTTGCAGGGAGGTTTGTCCGTAAGAACAATGGGTGTTGTAGGCTTTGTTGTTATCTCTGGAGTTGTAATTAGTGGTGTTGTTGTTGGTTCGGTTGTAATCTTTGGTGTCGTGCATTGATCTTCGTCAGAGCCGTCCCAACAGTTGACAACTCCATCGCATATTTTCTGCTTTGGAATGCAATACACATAAGATCCTATTTTGCAAAGCAGCCCGTCCTTGCAGGGAGGTTCGTCCGTAAGAACAATGGGCGTTGTAGGCTTTGTTGTTTTCTCTGGAGTTGTAATTAGTGGTGTTGTTGTTGGTTCGGTTGTTACCTTTGGTGTCGTGCATTGATCTTCGTCAGAGCCGTCCCAACAGTTGACAACTCCATCGCATATTTTCTGCTTTGGAATGCAATACACATAAGATCCAATTTTGCAAAGCAGCCCGTCCTTGCAGGGAGGTTTGTCCGTAAGAACAATGGGTGTTGTAGGCTTTGTTGTTATCTCTGGGGTTGTTATTAGTGGTGTTGTTGTTGGTTCGGTTGTAATTTTTGGTGTAGTGCATTGCCCTTCGTCAGAGCCGTCCCAACAGTTGACAACTCCATCGCATATTTTCTGCTTTGGAATGCAATACACATAAGATCCTATTTTGCAAAGCAGCCCGTCCTTGCAGGGAGGTTTGTCCGTAAGAACAATGGGTGTTGTAGGCTTTGTTGTTATCTCTGGAGTTGTAATTAGTGGTGTTGTTGTTGGTTCGGTTGTAATCTTTGGTGTCGTGCATTGATCTTCGTCAGAGCCGTCCCAACAGTTGACAACTCCATCGCATATTTTCTGCTTTGGAATGCAATACACATAAGATCCTATTTTGCAAAGCAGCCCGTCCTTGCAGGGAGGTTTGTCCGTAAGAACAATGGGCGTTGTAGGCTTTGTTGTTATCTCTGGAGTTGTAATAAGGGTTGTTGTTGGTTCGGTTGTTACCTTTGGAGTCGTGCATTGATCTTCGTCAGAGCCGTCCCAACAGTTGACAACTCCATCGCATATTTTCTGCTTTGGAATGCAATACACATAAGATCCTATTTTGCAAAGCAGCCCGTCCTTGCAGGGAGGTTCGTCTGTAAGAACAATGGGTGTTGTAGGCTTTGTTGTTATCTCTGGGGTTGTAATTAGTGGTGTTGTTGTTGGTTCGGTTGTAACCTTTGGAGTAGTGCATTGACCTTCGTCAGAGCCGTCCCAACAGTTGACAACTCCATCGCATATTTTCTGCTTTGGAATGCAATACACATAAGATCCAATTTTGCAAAGCAGCCCGTCCTTGCAGGGAGGTTTGTCCGTAAGAACAATGGGTGTTGTAGGCTTTGTTGTTATCTCTGGAGTTGTAATAAGGGTTGTTGTTGGTTCGGTTGTTACCTTTGGAGTAGTGCATTGATCTTCGTCAGAGCCGTCCCAACAGTTGACAATTCCATCGCAAATTTTCCACTTTGGAATACAGTACACATAAGATCCAATTTTACACAGCAAGCCGTCACTGCAGGGAGGTTCGGCAGTACGTCTATGCGTTTTCGTTGTTGGTTCTGTATTTGGTGCAATAGTCAAGGCATTGCAATTTTGCTCGTCCGTTCCATCAGCGCAGTCTCTTACTCCGTCACAAACTTGACGCTGTCATTTTAAGGGAAAAAAGAGAAAATGAAAATAATGGTCCACTTTCGAGAATGCTGTGAATTTAAAATTTGAATTATCTGTGACTGCGGCGACTAAACCGTATGAAAAGTGACTGGGCTATCCCTGATAATTTGCCTAACCGTTTAATAGCAAACATCAGCTGCTTAATCACATTTGCATTCAAGGAAAAAGTGACCATACACTTTTAATAGTTTGAGAAGTGGGGTATTGGACTTTTCATAGTGCCGGCTATGGTGGCCCCAGATAACCTTTGACTAAAAACAATAGGGGTTTTCCTCTCAGTATGACACTGAAACCAAGGATGACAAGCGTGTATCATTTCTATCTTAGTTATCGTGTTTTAATACCAGATAAGCACATAAAACACTCATACATATGCAACTTTGCATCATGCACGGAACAAACACTGGAAACAGCGCAATATCACGTACGATTAACTGCAGCGGTAAAGGTTAGTATCTGCGATTGCGTGTAAATTTATGTACCCCTTCAGGAGAGGATATTTGTCTCTGCGTGTGCGAAAAAGTTGTTTGTGCGTGCCAAAGCACGTGCATGTGCACGTGCCACACACATGCAGTTACTAACTGGGTGCATGCAGTACAAGAAGTGTGCACTGTGTGTACTTCATGCATTACATAATAAAGAACAAAAATGGCTCCGTTAGACTTTAGGCGGTATATACATATATACGCAAGAGTGCAGATACTAACTAACCTTTACCGCTGCAGTTAATCGTATGTGCCCAACATCTACAGTGGGCCAGTCGCACAGCCTGTTCTCTACATCATATTGTATTTGTATCAAATAAAGGTAAAGGGAAATTATTTACCTACATTTCGTTAACTTAATTTTAACCAAAATGTTTATTGAATCCTTGCAGAAAGGAAATGGTTTTATCACGCTGAGGTTTCAGTTTGACATCTTGTAAACACTACTGAACTTTGAATTTGAGTTCTACACAAAATGAACTTCATTTGAAACCTATAGCTGTCGAGTATGAAGTTCAAACTTGTTTTACTGAGATATCATTTTACATAAATTTTAGTTTTCTCTGGTTAAACACTGCACATATACATACCCATGAATGCGTAGATTCCTTTATCCTTGGCAAGTAATTATAAAGGGCTAAAAACCTGAATCTGCGACATCACAAATAATTCATGACGGTAGGGTTGCATGCAATGGGAAATCTCAAGATGAAACACCATGCTTTGCGATCCACGTATTTTTTTTCTTCAGGACAGATACGCAATAACGAGCCAATTACCACCAACCAGCCTGGACCGACGGAGCGAGGGTGGGGAGGGCTGGAGACAGTCTAATTCAGCTCACCCCCTCCCCTAATCTTGGAGCCCATACGATGGCACTGTCAATGTCTGGGATATGAATCATTTGACGCATGGTACTTTTCGAAAACGGGTGTTCTGAATCATTTTACCTTGTTTTGACCTTCATTCTTATCCATCTTAACTCTCTCAAAATTCCAAGTTCCCTATCTTGGCGTTTACTGACCTTAGTTTATGTATTTGGCTTATCTGACGGTTAGTCTCATAACAAACTTTCCTTTCATTTATGTAAACTCGGACCTTTATTATTTCAGACAGAAAGACTTTCGTTTCTCCAAATATAGCAAATAACAGTAATACTGTCTGGTTACTATCGTCTCACCAAATGAGAAATCATTTTTGACAATAATCGATGTAAATGGCCACTTACCTGTGTGATGCAGCTTTGACCATCCTGGCAAGAAATGGTATCACCGGGGCAAATGTTACAATTCTCCTCGTCTTCCCCACGCACACAATCGACCTGCCCATCACAATGCCAGTTTAGGGGAAGACACGCACCTGTAGGTGATTTCGAGACAGAAATGTTTTTTTTTTGTAATAGACGGGTTAGAAAATTCGTTACTTCCCGTCGGGTCACAAGGTCAAGTGTACCATGACAACGGGCAACGTGTTTAGCTGGGCGTGCTTAGCATGCAACAACCGAGCTGGGACACTAAGCGTGGTACACTTCACCTTTGACCCATTCCCATATTGCATTGCGTGGAAACATTTCCCAACTCGTCTATTGAGTTTACTTTAGATGTCGAATTTATTGGCATGATAGAAAGCTGTTTCAACTTAGCCCGGACGTTAAATTCAACGGTATGGTATAGACATCATTCCGTTAAAGTAAAAATGGCCTTACATACCTAGCTGGCCCCGCCTATTATGTTATCTTTAAAGGGATCGTGCACTTTACCTAGAACGGTACTTCACACGTTCCCGTCTATACTCAATCATGCAAGGATCCATTTAATCCCTTGACAGTATGCTGTACTATTTGTTAACGAATTATGAAGTTTATGCAAGATAAGTTACGTATGACATGCTCTACTTGTATTGAGAAACATGCAGGACTGGAAAATAAATGGATAGGCCTATATGAAAAAGTAAGCAATATTTGCATTGAGGCATATTTGGCTTGTTATTTTTTGAGGGGGTTGCAAAGGTTTCATGCTGGTATGGGAATCTGTTTTTCAATATTTTAATAAAAAAAATGCTGGGAAGCTGTTTTCAATATTTTAATCAAAAAGTGCTAACAGATTGAACGCATTGGTTTAAAATTTGTTTTGAAGGCATGGGCAACCAGGACGACGGGCTACGACCTTGAGCACTGTGCTTGCCCTAGTTATTTTTTGCTTACCCCGGGGTGACGCACGGGCGATTGGTGAAGCCTGCTGCGCCAGCCTGAGATAACTTCAAATCAATGCACACTACAACATTATCCATTTGTGCTTCAATAAAGCCTTCCAGGTGCAGCCTCGTAAGTTCTCCTAAAAATGCAGTTCTAGCCGAACGCCACTGTAGTCTCGAAGAACTTAGAAGTGTACGGAGGGCATTCTCTTGTTTAATATACCAATTTTGAATTTAACATGGGGCGCCCTCAGTCAGAAAAGTATGGTCAATCGCTTGGTAAGGGGTTACAATAGCAAACTTTCCCATGCTACATCTCCATGATGACTGATGATATATATAATTTAAAAATGTGATTACTGTTTAATGTTAAAGAATGACTTGACTATACTTGTAAACTCCTTAGGACCGTTCTATGCAAGAAGAGGGTCACATTTTTTCAAACAAATAGTTGAACAAGAAGTTCATCACAAACCATTGCGCAATTGATTACTTTAGATAAAGAAAATAAATTTCAATATTTTATAACTCAGCAAATGAAAAAGCTATGAAGATAGGAGTTTGACCAATGCGATTCATATTCGATCGCTGTCATTGATGTCCATGGCATTTTAACGTTGATACGTTGATACGGTACAGTACTTTACATAAAATCAGTTGAAGATTCGTCAAACCTGTATCACATCGAAATTGATTTCCAGAGCAAACTCTCGTGGAACAATCCAGACCGGTTTCGTCCTCCGCCGAAGGACAGTCTCGAATCTCGTCACAAATCCAATAATTTGGTATGCATTTTCCTGTGTCGCACTTCATGTAATTATCCGGACAGGTCACATATTCACAGTTTTGCTCATCCTATTAATTACAGAGAGAGGAATGTTCTTTTAAATTGCATTGGAAGACGTAAAAATCACACGAAAGGCTTGCAAAGGTGAGAATTTTTTTTACGTCTTCCAATGGCATCAACCTTTACATGGTCCCAAAGTCCTACATGTACTGCTGGCTACTGAAAGGTACACTTTATTACCTATACAGATCTTTCTTGTGAAACGAAAGAGCTAACGTGAAATGTAAAAGTAAGCACACTAGCCACATCGGGAGGGCGTTGGGGCTGCAGCCCTCAGAATTCAGGCAAAAAAATTTCTCGGCAAGATTTTTGGAAAAGAGCGGGCAATTTTTCGAGTTTCACAGGTTTTTCTGAAAGCAAAAACGACTAACCCCTCCCCATCCCCCAGAAACCCCGTACGCCCATGGCTGTGAAGACCCTGTTACTGGAAGGGAGTAATATAATGGAACGAAACGAAAACTGAAAATGTTTGGTCTAGATCATTGATCTAAGGTTGCAAATACATGCATGGACCAACTGATTTTTATTTTTTTCTTTCTACTAATGCATGATGTAAGCATGTTGTGTTACATCAAGCGAGCTAACCAGCTATGCATGTTAACGTTTTTTCACATGGATGGCTACAAACGATGACGTACTGGAATAAAAATTTGAGAGGTCGGCAACGTTTTTAACGCAGGAAGCCGTTTTATGCAGGCTCGCTTTTTCTTAATTTTCACAAGGCTGACTACAAATGACAACCTACTGAAGTAAGAGCTGTGAAAGTTAACGTTAACGCAGCTAGCTATCCCATGCGGGGATTGGTTTTTGTTATTTTTTCTTTTGATGTGACTACAAATGACGACCTATTGAAGTATGAGCTTTCAGAGGTCGATAGCGTTAATGCAGTTAGTAATCTCATACATGACCAGTTTTTTCTGATATGGATGACTACAAATGACGAAGTCCAGTGAAATGTAAAAAATTTTTTGAGATTATGCAGTAATAACGACGGAAGATGACACCCAACACCAACTAAAAAGCCGATCACAGTAACTATATAATGAGTATTGATGATAAACACTATTTTGTCGGATCTGCATAGCTTTTGCAAGGTATATTATATATATCTATATATATCTATATATATATATATATATATATATATATATATATATATATATATATATATATATATATATATATATATATATATATATATATATATATATATATATATATATATATATATATATATATATATGTGGGCAGGTTAAAATTATGGAGCTTAATGGTGACATGTACCTCGCCTTGAGAGCATTCATTGGTCTGGTCACAGAGATTTGTAACTGAAATACACTTCGAATCCGATGAACAGAAGAATTGAATATCACTACACATCGCCTGTCTCATTGGCAGAAGATCGCCTATCTTGTTCCACGTTTCCTGCATTTAAAAAATCAACATTGGCAGGATGAAAACGCTGATATTTATATATGGATATGGTAGCACATCGGTAATTCAAGGAAATTCCCCACGGAACGTAAGTGTTACCTCTTAAAAAATTGGGGGTGGGCACAGTGTACACCATGTTGCTGAAGTGTGCTCAGTTTGTGATTTGGATGTGGTAGCCGGGACAGGAATTGGGAGTACTGATTATGCATAAAATAAGATAACCAAAGGCAATTCAGACACTTCTTCGCATTCTATCTTTCCGCGATGCAAAATGGCATTTTGAATGAAGTGAAAAGGCAGGAACCACCCTACTCTACAAACTCTCTTAGATTAGGTCATTATACACAAAGTTGAAACCAGTGTGAAAGGGCTACGTATGAGCTTTTATATGACGGGTAGTCTTTACCTGTTTTAACAATTTTACAAGAGCCGGGAAGTCACGAAACGGACCACAATGTGTGTAAGTCAGTGGAGAGATAATAAGTGGTGCTCTTATAAGCAAATGCTTTTCCATTGTGCCACAATTAAGGGAATGTGACCTCAAGACAAGTGAAAGCGTATCGGAATTTTTCAAAGCTTACAAAATCAGTGAAAAAGAGTATCACGATATGTTATGCATATAAGTAAATACGGTAACCTAAAACACTAACTAGCACCCCCACACAGACTGCTTTTTTAATTTGCAACAAGTACAAGTCACGAAAATACCACCCCTACATCTGTAACGCCAGTGCCGAGGCCACGTAATTCTCCTACACTTTAAGTTTTAACTGTTGGGTAAACTTCAATCTGGTTAGGTACAAATGACACTTGCTAAACTATTGGGCATAGAACTACCCTTGTCGTGTACAAAATAATTCGTTGCTAGGAAAAAGTTCCCCAACTGGGTACTTTTTTGACCAACTCTTTACCATTCAGTAAGTGTCACACTGAGCTGAACTGAACAAACAAAGAGAAGGTTTACCGTCTTCATTAGTTTCAACATTCTGTGGTTAAATTTTAGCTCCTATCAAGCCTATGCGTCAAACCATTTTATAGTCTATTCATAGGCATCATATGCGTTCATTTAAATTTTATTCCAATAGCCTGAAAGGGCCACTGCCCCGAAGTTTTGATTGAGTCACCAAGTTTATCAATCCAGCTCACCAAGTTTATCAATCCAGCTTTACCTGCAAGTGTCAAACAAGTCAACTTAACCATTAGTCCTCTTTAATACGCTCTTGTTAATTTTCGAGTAACATGCTATCAAATATATGTTTTACGTATGAAAATTAGTACAGACAATTTTTGCAATACATGTTTGTTCAGTATTCTTTTCCTTCCGTTTTTAAGGGACCTGTAACCCTTCTGGGCAGCTAGAAATGGTGAATTTTACGATTATTTTCCTGTAGTAACTTCCCATTCACATATTCTATATTTCGTATTGTTATTCATCTCAGTGGTAGTACTTGATATAAATAACGCCAGTAACCATTATGTGAAAATAGGTCAGTTGCCTAATCAGGGGCTATTAAGGCCGGTTAATACTTCCCACATTTTAACGCGCTATAAAGCTGTAAGAACCATGTGTGTTATCCCTTGCTCTTCAGCGCCAATCACAGACATAGCCCGGAGTTGAACAGTGTTCAACTTTCACAGCTTTATAACTCTATACTTAAGTATGAACCAGCCATTAGACTTGGAGAGCAAACACGTCTCCCTCCTTTGACCCTATGTGGGGTGAAGACAATGAGTTCCTCATTTGCCTATACTATGAGGCTTAAGTGGGAATTATGAAGTGATGACAATAGTTCTTGTCAGGAAGTGAAGGAGGTGAGGGGGTTGAGGGCAAAGTCCCCCAATTAAAAATGTAAGAAGCGTAAGGCTGCTTCCGCCCCCAACTATTTTAAGGAAGAAACCTCTTACTTGCTCGCTTTGTAAAATATATCAAAAATTTTCAGTAATTTTCCTTAAAATTTACACTTGCCGCACCAAATTGCATCTAAGGACCCTCAAATATTCAAAAAATTTCCCAAAGGAGAAGGGGATACCCGTCGCCTAGAACCCTCCCTCAGGACGGCCACCAGAAGCAACGTTTAGCCCCCTCTGGCTACGACTCCAGCTAAAAACAGCTTCATACGCCTATGGATTCAAAGCCTTAATTTCACACATTGCTGTTATACTACCAGTCATCAAAAATCCGTTCAATACAGCTTTAGATAACATGTTGATTATGGATTCATGTTTGCTGTTTTATGAACAGTCCGGAATATTTTCAAATTTAAAATTTAAACCTGCCGTGCCAAAAAGCTTTTTCTAACATTTCTAAGAAACTAGCCTGAGGACAGCAAAGGGATTGGACCACTTCAAAGTGCACTTAAAGTCGGTTAAACTAGAAAGATGACTGAGGTTCCATCCTTTTCAGAGGAGCAGATTAGTTCAACGAATAGTCCTTTATCAACCCTTTTGTTTGAGGCTTACCTTATATGAAAGGATCAAACTCTCATAAGGGATATTAAAATCAAACAAATTTAGAAGAGCAGTTATGCATTTAAAGTCATTCCTGATAAAAGCTATTTAATTATCCTCCATGTGCGTATTCTCTTATGTCAAAGTACGATAGTTAGGTAAGGTGCCTGAACTCCTCTTTGCGTAACACGCTCCTGGTGAACAGTTCTTTGTGTAACTACATACCTGTAATAGTTTTCACTAGTCATGCCCTAGAACTATAATCCTTTGTTGTGCTTATTGACTGGAATTTTCTTTCCTTCAAAAAGAAGCCTTAGTTATTCTGGCTTGAAGAATAATGAGACGCAACGGAATGTTTGCATAAATTACAACACTAAGAACTCCTCTATAGTTGTCCCAATAACTATAGGACAAACTTTTTGATTTGCCAATTGTAGTGTTTTTAGGGGACATACCTCCGTTAATGTTCGTCCGCACAAAAGTAGAATATTTTTGGATGACCTTTAAAAGAAGCAATTCATAATTTCTGATGGATGGTGGATGTTTAACAGCCAAAGTGTAAAGTGCTGGTGTTGAGAAATTTCTATTTTCTAAGGGTCGGAAATGATTTTATCAATACGGGGTTTTATGAAGGAAAGGACACGGTATATTTCTGCTACTTTATCTGCTCCTATGGGTTAAGGGTACAGTATATAGTGCTAGCTTTAAGTCTAAACGTGTGTGCCATGGAGATTTGTTAATGTCGTGATTAACCAACTCGTAGCCCTATGTGGTACAGCAATTCCAACCGGGCGAAAGGGTGGCTGTTAGGTACTAACCCCCCGCCCCCGTCTTGATATTTTTTTGAACTGCAAAATGTTCTCTATTGAACGTCTTTGTTTAAACAGGGTTTCTTTTTCGGACCTTAACCCCAGTTCTCGTATAGTCTGTTTAAACACATTGTCTTTCTCATAACATATACCCTTCCAAGCGAGAAATACGTGCATGGCGAGGAGTACAGTCTAATCTGCCTCGACTTGCACCTAGAAATCTTAAATAATGTAGTGTACAATTTCCTTCATGCAGGCGTAGTCAAAAAGACAGTGCAAGAATAGGAGGACACAGCGGACTGAAAACAGATTCTGGGGCTGAATTTTCTCTTTATAAAGTTTTACTGAGTCCCACATTTTCTCTCTTTGAAATGGGTGAATTCCATTCCCCAGAACTGCACATTATAACACATTGTACTCCGAATTAAAAACAGACTTACCTTGAATAATTTAGTAGCTACGGAAGACTTCCTGTTTCGTGGATCTACTCTCCGTTTGCCGTTACAATAACTGTCAATTTCATCTTCAGCCTCTCGACAGTCGGGGATACCGTCACATGTCAGGTCGGCAGAGACACATGTTCCGTTGTAACAACGAAAGTTAGAGAAGCAACCTCATGTAAGAAACAGAATGGAAAGTTAGAGATCAATTTTAGTTGGGCAAGCATAATTAAAGTAAGAAGCAATCCGTATATTGGAGACTATACGCAGGGCCGTAATCAAGGGGCCTGGGTCCAGTTGGGCGCGCCCTTAAAAATCGTAGCCCTCAAGCAAATATAAGAACAAATACTACCACTGGATTAACATATGGTAGCAGCTCTACCCTGAAAATATCCCGTTCCCCTGGATATATTTAGTCCCCCTAAAACAATACTTCCGTCTCGCTGGGGTTTTGTCACTACTTTTAATGGTCTAATTGTGTTAAGCATAGAAAAGCATGTCATATTGATTAAAAGAGGTTGACGTGTTTTCGTCGCCACACCTCCCCATTCCACTTCATAAGTGGAACAATTGGCAACAATGTGAAAAACTAGAAAAAATGTTTGTTTCAAGAATCTACTCCGCTGCAAACGATCCCACACACATGCATATACTCGTTCTCTTCAGACATGCCCGCAGGTGTGGCAGGAAATCAATATTTCGAAAGTCCATTATGTGAAGCGCTACATCTTCGTCAACAATAGTCGGTGTAAAAATTGATAAGAATCATTTTTTAAGCAAATTAGTCAAAAATAGCTTAGTCACATGAAACATCCCTTTGACATATTTGTCGTTAGAATGAAATGTAGCATTAATTGCTTGAAACTTAAAAAGAAATCATAAGGACAGTACCTTTAACATTGGAATGCCATTCATTCTTTCCTGGAAACAAAGAATTAACCTGAAAAGAAATCAATAGCAGCAAAAAACACGTGATTATGTTCACAGTTGAAACTTTTGCTTAATATTCTTTCATATCCTCATATTTTATTTTGGACCCGACCCTAAAATAGGCTAAACCTTTACACTAATACTTCATTCAGGCCGGTAGTGAAGGGATCTGGAGGGCGGTGCCCTCCCACAAAAACTTTCCGTTACTAGAAAATCTAAAGTTGCTATTGCCTTAATACATTTTAGCAGGCTTGTCCCCCCCTCCCCCCCCCCAAAAAAAAATTGTGTAGCCCCTAGAAGCTGTTTCACTTACGACGTTTGTATCTTGTCTGGCCACGAGGCCGTTGTGTTGTGGATTTTTGAAAATGAACTATTTACAAATTACTGTCCCAACAAATTTGGAGGAGTGTATTGATATTTAAGTTTGCTTTATTTGTAATGGTAGATTGCTCAATCATTTGTGAGGTCATTCTTGTACTACAAGTTACCATCTTTGTTTTTCTTTTTCTTTTTTCTAGAATCACTGCACCTTGTACCAAAGTGTATTCACTGTCGTACTGTTACCTGGTTACAAGGTGACTTGACTATACCAATACAATTCCATTCCGTACAACACTCTTTGCAAGAAAATTTTTAATGTCATATAAAAATTCTGAGTACAAGAAGGAGATCACAAATTTTTGCATAATTGTCTATTTTAAAAGTAAGGGAATAAATTTCAACAAATGTTGTGTCCTAGCAACGGAATAAGCTTTATGAAGATGGGAGTTGGCTGAATGAGAGTCATTTTCCAACCTCTGTAATATATATTCTTGTAATTTTAAACTTATTAGCAGACATTTAAGTAGGGTCCCCTGTGACTTGAAGAAAGAATCGTTACAGGGACCCCAAACCTAGTAGAAATAGTCCATTTGCAACTCCAAAAAGCCCCTTTTGGAAGAATGCGTATTTTGTCATGAGATACCTTCACATATTGTTATGGAAAGTGGGTACTTTTGTCTCATAGTCCTATCACCATTTTTTAAAACTGACTAACTTTGGCTGTTCTGCAATTCAAATCCAATACTGTAGGAATAAGTTTGAATGCAATTTTGTGTAGATCAAGTACAAAAATTGTTAAATAGGGTGTAGCTGGCAAACAGTAAACATTTCAAACAAAAGTGTCTACAAAATAAATATAAAAGTCATGTCTAATTGATTTGTCCAGGTGACATAATGGATTTCCCATCATGCACTGTAATTCAGAAAAATAAGTATTTCATTAAAATCTTCCAAACGCTTAGTGGAAGTTGTGGTTTTCACTTCCCAATGCAGGAGGCAATTCCATTTTATCAAAGCAAAATTCAGTTTAATATACTCTAAAACTATTAGGCACCAACACTTAAAAATTCTACAAATTCACCACTGTAATCCTTTTGCAATACCTAACATTAAACGGTGGGAAAATCTTTTGACTTTGTCCTTCCATTAAAGAACCTATGTTTAGTGTGTCTTAAAAGTTACTTCATATAATTTTACAGTCTGTAAACTTGTACTGAGGACATTAAACACTCCCTTTCACTTATTAATAATAATATTCAGTTATGTATTTTCTACCCCTTTGTAAAGCGAATGCTACCATTCTAGAGGTGAAGATCAAGAAGAATTTCACTTTGCAAACAGTTTCACAGCCCGCCCCCAATATTTCATACGCATCCCATGTAACTCAAAAAAGTCATGTCATTTCTTGAAAGGTTTTCGGCCCTAATTTAGAATCAGTGACCACAAGTCAGTTTAGTGTTGAAATTTAGGGTTAAGTTTAGAGTGAGAAAAGACAAAATTTGGGGTCACATACTAGTAGAGTGGGGTGGAATACTCTTACGTCACTTCCGGTCACATTCGTAAGTTTTTCTACTTCAAAAAACTTCATTGCATAGAAACTCAAAGTGACATAAAAATGTTGAATTTACACTAAAGTCACTCTGGGGTGCAGGTGAATAAATGTTGAATTTACATTAAAGTCACTCTGGGGTGCAGGTGAATAAAGTCAATGAACGATGTTTTAGTAAGCTCTGTCATTTATATGAGGTCGCTGTTGGCATCTGGACAAGAAAAACGTGAATAGAGGGTGGAACTAATGAATATGCTAAGAGCCAGGCACAGTCAATGAAGAGTTTGCGAAATTCATTGTTTGCAAGATCCATCGTTTCCCCCAAATTTTTGATTAAGTTACTGCTTAAAAGTGCATATTATGTAGATGTTATCCAATTTGTACGGTTACCTTTAGTGAGTAACTTATCATTTTCTTTTTATATAACTTAGGTAGCACTTTCATTTGGTTTATGTATTTGCATTAAACCAGCTAAGAAAAATTTTGTACTAGATCTACGTACCGTTTATCCTTGGCACGAAACGTGTTATTAGCAAATCAAGGACAAATTTTTAAAACAAAAATCCTCGGGCAAAGATTTACACCCTGTACTTACCACTTGTCCAAAAGTTCTAGCAAAGCGGTTGGGTATAAGGCGTGGTTCCTTAAAGGCAAGCACGTGAGCCCAGCAAAGGGCCAGAAGAAGAACCAAAATCTTCATTTTAGCCAAATTACGTGGTAATTAACATGGAAAGTATCCACTGTGAAATATTTTGAAACGAATTTTGCTTTCGCAAACTGAAAATGACGACCCGTCTTTACGAACAGAGAAAGAAGTGTAGGTAGTGACTTCGACAGTCTTTGTTGCAGAAAGTAACATAGGCTGTTCGTTAAGAAGTAACCCTCATAGATTCTAGAGACAAATGAGAATTAGTCCTGCACGAAAACGACTGTCTCCTCCTTAATGAGAGGATAGGGCGGGAATATAATTAGAAGAATTTGAGTGTTACGTAATGGGGCTTTTGTTTGTTAAAGAAAGGCAGCGTGAAAGGTATCCCGGCATGATAGTTGTCCAACCCTCAAGTTATGACAAAGAGATTTTATGCGGGCGGGGTTTTGTTTAGAACAGATTCTTGAGTGTATTCATGGGAGGATGTTTTTACATGTAAAAACCCTCCTAGACTGATTTCATTTCAGGCCTGATTCATTAAACTGTAAGATGGATGAATTACATCTTTTGTCTACATCCGCCGGGGATAATGATATCTGATCTTTGTTCGGGCTAAACTGACTTCTAACCACAGAGAAAGAATTAGTATAGTGAACTTTCTGGTAAATCTTGCATGGTGCCGTTGAAGAAAATTAAATGTTAGTTACGGGCAACATGTTACAACTTTCAAGCACAGCAATAAAGAGAATTCTGGCCATAACCAAGTTTGATTTTAAGTTAAAACATGCACGAGAGTACTATATAATTAACAATACTTTGAAATATTGATTATCAGACTTGTAGTGTGAGTACAATGTCATGAGCACAGGTACCAGTGAAGTGTCCAGATCGTGAAAGAATACAAGTACGTACAGACCGTTTTTAAATTAGACGTTGTTAAATGGCATTTCCTGTCACCTAGCATCAAAATTATAGCATAAGTAAACTTTGTAGTGCACCCTTGAAACCGTCTCAAAAGAGAAAGTACCGTAATGGCGAAAAAGGGTGGGTGGGGTGGGGGTTTAAGCCGGAAACCCCCCCTTTGGATCCACGCCTACATATTTCCCATGCTGCAAAGTCAGTTAGTTTGCAGCATGGGAATATGTAGGCAGTTTGACAGGAGGCATACGTAACCCACCTGGGTGTAAGTTTACCTTATTATTTTAGAGTATACCCAAACGTACGTACAAGAGTAGGCCTATGTGATTACTTGTATGGATACGTATAATTATACTATCAGGCGCGGATCCAAGGGGGGTGGGGGCTTTCCTGGGCTCAGCCCCCTTTTTCGCCACATCAACAATAACAAATACGCGAAAATTAGCATAATGTTATTCTAGGAGAATATTCGAGGGGGCTTTCAGCCCCTCCTTTTCGAAATGTCTGGATCCGCGCCTGACTATCATACATAGTCTACGTTTACGTCATTGTGAACGACTACTCCTCCTCCATGTCCATGACAAATCACACCCCTGAATAGAGTGCGCTTGTTTACCTGTTTGTCTGGTGTATATACTAGTGTATTGTTCGTATGATTACAAATGCAATCTGAGGCAATATATGTCGTAAACTCACCCCCTCATTGTGCGTTTCCTTGTGCGCTAAAATGTATAGCTTTGAAATCAGGGTTCAAATCTAATTCCATTTCCGCTATAGTAGAACAAATTTGATTTTTAACATGTTGAGATGTCCGAAAATTGAGCACACTTGAGAAGGCCATACTTTCAAGGATTCACCCCCAAACCCCAGTTTTTCCACAGCAGCATTTCGGGAAGCAGGGCCTTCCATTATCTCATTTACAGTACAGTACAAGTAGATCTATTGTAACAAGACAAAGTAATTCCAGGGAAAAGATGAAACCTCAATTACAAAAAAAAAAAAAAAAAAAAACGATCGAACGGTTTAATTTGAACGATGTTTTTTGAAAGAGAGGGCACGATAGGATATGACGTTTGTATCGAAGGAAATACATGGTACATAATGGTTGAAATTTCTGTTTTTTAATTGCCATTTTTATGTCAGAGTGAATCACCATTGTAAATGGAGTCAAAGGTACTTGAGCTTTCGTGAAAGTGGTTGTAGACTGTGTTCCTGTTGAAACTTTCTGTAAGGAATCTGCGGATAGAGAAGAAAGCCCAGTAGATGCAAATCAGGACTATCATTAAACTACAGAGCGCCATCGGTTTGATTCTTCACGATTGCGGTGACTCTGTGAACACGACAATGCAAATCCGCGAGATCGACCGATGTTAGTAAAATTTTACCCGGCCGCGGAATTTTTTCCCAGGACGAATGGAGGCGATTTTCTGAAATTTCCATTGAAATCATGAAAAATGATGTTCAGGTCAGGATTAAGGTTAGGGTTAAGGTAAAGGAATGACAGTGCCCCCATTCGTCCTAGAAAAAAAACTACGCAACCCGGCCGCCGGGCACTCAGACGGACACTGCCCGACTGAATGCAACACAGCGCGGAACGGCTCTGTAAAGGCCATGGACGACAGTGTTTTGATCACACTAATGTAATGGCATTGTTCCAGTCTAGGATGGTGGCATACATAATGTGGTACCCTGAAGGCTGAGACGGGGCCTACGCTAAGTCATGGTGTCCCATCAGGGGAAGTACGGTAACTCCTTTGGGGGAGAAGAACCCACTTCGGGTTAATGTTTGGTGTTCTCCCTCAGGCATCCATCCGGAGGGAATTTCAGTACAACTCAATCGATTAGTCGCATTTACCGACACCTTCGAAAATTTGGCCAGTTTTAAAGTCAGACTGATCTCATTCGATGGATAAGGTAGAGAGGTTTGTGTGAGCTTTACTGATTAGAATTATTCGAATTTTATTTCTGAATTATTTCTGCAAAATTTCACGAACTTTTTATGCAAAATTATTTACTTTCCTGTTTGTTTCTTTTGGAGAACAAACATTAACCCGGCGTTAATTTGAACAATAAGCCAAAGGCCAAGGGGACATTTTTTCTGAGACGCTGGGCCGTATTTGTCCGAGAGAACCTGTGCTGCCAGAGAAAATTGCCTAATATCCCCCCCCCCCCCAAATCTGACCAAGAAATAGCTTTTTCCCTAACTCGAGAAGGGGGTGGGAACTGCAAGCTCCGCCTCCTACGCCTATGCCATCACTTAAATGAAAACTCAAGCCTGATTTCTAAGCTGATAAATATGAGAAAGTAACAGATTAAAAACAAGTAGCAATACACATCATTAAAGTATCTTGTTCTATTCTCGAAATATGGATATTTATTTGTAACGTCACGGGCACCATCTGCAAAAGTGATGACTTGTAGCAAGTCTGTTTAGATGTCAGAGCGCCATAAACATTTTCGGCAGTTTCTACGTAGTTCTTCATCACCTGTCTAAATTTTTTTCTTTTTGACTTCAACAAAGTGAAGTTTCTTTCCAGCTGCTTATTTCTTAAGAAATGATGTAACAGTCGTTTTATTTAATTATCGTTAACAAAAACTATATATACGTCAAAGAAAGCAAAGAATTATATTGCGACTTGACTGGTTTTGTTGTGGTCCAGTTAGGATATTAAAGACTTGCTTTAAGTCGTCAACTAGTAATATTTAAACGCTAATATCCCAGTAACCAAAAACATTTTTGTTTGATATTTGCATGCAGTTTTTAATTCACCTTTTAATCAATAGTAGGACAAAATCTTTTAATGCAAGGTTTATTTCTCATGTCCTTGCATATCTCTTCGTCTTTCAAATCACAAGTGTGCTATCCTTCACGGTAAACGGTATATTGCGTATTAAGGTATTTCATCAAATTGAAATAAACCATAGGTGCCATAGGACATGTAAATTCTTATTTAAAGCGTCTGCATTTGCTCTTTAATCTGTCGTTAATAGGAGCGTAGCCCAAAGCATTTCGATGCGATCGAATGAACTCCACTTTGCTAAACGCCTTAAATTTGTATTGGTCTTGTTAACGTGTTGAAACAGGGAGCTGGATAACACTTAGAAGACACAAAAGTATGGGCGGTTACTTTGGGATAGACATTTTGAGGCATTAAATGAACCAGATTGCGTTGCGCTTGTATTAACAATTTTTCCGGGACTGGGCAGCCCGAAAATTCCATGACTAGAGGGGAGTGATTATCAATATCTGAACACTTTTGGAAACCGTTTTTTTGCCCTTTTTGTGGGACTCCCTTAGTACTAAAGATTTTATCTTCCTGAGAGGTAATTATTTCAAGTCTATAACCCGATCCTCAGTGGTGTAGTTCAAAGGGGGGGGGGGGCGTAGAGGGGGTTCCACCTGGTCATAGGAAGCGGCTTCAAATACGGATGTGGTATAAATTTCATTTCTGATTTTCCATCATGGGTGGCTGGAGGGCGAAATTTGATGGGGCACAAGTCCACCCCTTAGCTATGTCATTGTTAACCCTTGTTCGGCGAACAATTAAACGCTAACAACAAAGTGCCGAGAATACACCACTTTAAAGGTGCCCTGTACTTCCAATAGCAGTCAGCTACGTGAAGAGGGAACGTTGTGATCCATTATAAGAAAACAATGAAGCTAGTCTTCAGTATATTTATTGGCTCTCCCATTTCAAATTTACGGTACACTGGAAGTTGGATGCCATGTAACCGAACTGTCCGGGCCGGATGTAATTTCCACACTGTAAACACAAATTAGTCAAACATTGCCTGATACGCCTAACCCATTTTAGTCAATCATTTTGACCAATTTCTAATGATATTTGACTAATTGCACAATGATGGACCAATAATTATCGGTAAAAAATTGGTCAAAGAGGTTGAAAATTGGTCAGAAATCTAGTCAATTGGTACAAAATTAGTCAAACGCCTTTGACTAACTTGGGTTAGGCGTATCAGACAATGTTTGACTAATTTGTGCTAACAGTGCAGATAACTTTATTTTCTTGGTGCTCTGATTCCCTAATTTTGTTATTCATCAGAGTTAGAGAGGATGACCAAAGGAAGATGTATGCTTTTAAGCTGTTTACAATTGTGACTGAAATTTGTTTTGACCAATGATCAATGTTTCCGTTTTCACATCGACACCTGCCTCGGATGTACTTATCTATAGGGCAAAGTAGCATGCTCAGAGAATTATTCTTTGCATCCAACTCACTTCCTTGCTTTGCCTGTATCTAAGACTGCGTGAGGTAAGGGGCGCAGCAAGGATTTTAAAAAAGGGGTAGGTTCCAATCCTACCATTTGGAATTTAAATGCCACAAAATGACAAACAGAAGCATTTTAACACATATCCAAGGCCATGCAGGTTGATATGGCAAATTTATCCGGCTGGTATTACAAGTGGAGAATACCTTTTCTTCTTGGAAAAGTGATGTTGGAATTTTCATGGAACAGCCAAATTGTCAGATTTTATCTTAATGATTTTGATTTCAAGCATAGGTTATGTGTCCTCGGCTTCCCATACCAAGGAGGAATTTGCAACTCTGAAGAGTCACGAATCTTCAATATATAGTTTTGCAAAGACCGAGAGTTACTTCGAACTCCGAACTCTTTCCTGTAGGAAAGCTTTAAAGTCATTTTAACATATTCCCCCAGACGGACCAACAGATCGTACCATGATGTCTAAATGAAGTAACCTAGAGCTTGGTATGGACTCAACTGAGTTGTTACCTTGACGCCAGAGATACTAGACTAGTGTAACTATGTCTACCCAACGAAGGAAAGAATACGAGAATCGAAAACGTTGTAAATACTCATTTGGGTTGTTGACCTTCTAGGCTAGAATTATTTTTTAATACTATTTATATTCGATATTTACAAATTTATATAATTTGCTTACTTCCGCACTCTTGGCACAATTGTTGAAATGCATTACACGAACGTTTTTTCCGGCACATAATAATAAATTAGAATAATTCGACCTTAATATTGTATCGATATCCGTCAAAAGACATCTGTGGCGCTTAATCAGTCGCAACCAGAGGAGAGGTGGGTGTTTAATTGTTCTCGATGGTATCCAGGATAGAAGCAGATGGCACAGGTGAAGGGAGACCATCCCAGATGTGGCAACAGTATGAAAATCTACTTCCCTCATTTGAAACAAAATGTAAAAAATTGATATTTTTTCTTCAGGGAACTATCTCTCTCTAGAGTGACAGCTCCCTCGTTTGCGCTTTGGTTTACTAACTTCATTCAGGACTTTTCTTCCCCTGGGTTTGGCGTTTATAGTCTCAGTAGCGAAGATATGTGTGTTTATGTCGAAGAGAGAGGTGGGGGCTGATGAAGGGACCTTGAAGTATACCTTACCTTGTCAAAAAGTGAGAGTGATTGGGAGCATATCCAAAAGTGGGGGAGATAGATTACCCTTATTCTCACGGGGATTTCCTCCTATGTTTAAGCCTAACTCTATGGGCTCTCCAGAATTTGTGTGGGATTTACTCCCTCTATAGACCTTATGCATATGACGTCACAGAAAAGAAAGTGCGGCTCAGGTGGGGGTAAGCGTGTATCATTGCAAAATACATCAACAAATGCAGACAGCTGATTTGCGTACCAGTCGGATATACGCGCGTAGTCTTCTACGAGCGCGTGCAAAGTCTATGTCGTGGATACAGTGTACTTCATTGTTTACACTCCAAAATGACATCGCGTGGCGTCAATGCATAAGGTCTACAGTAGGATGTTCTTTCATGACAATGATTACCCCCCCCCCCCCCCATGAGTTTCTTCTTGGCGGATGTGGATCTCAGGACGAGCAAAGATTTCGGGGATAAGTGCATATTTTGATAGTTCTGTACAAAAGCAGCGACGAAAATGGAAGATTAAATTCTCTATGAAGACTTTGCCAAGTATAATCTGCCGGAGTCAGACTGTCACATAATACAACACATTCTGTCCATTTCTAGAATGGTTCTAGAATGTTTCCAGAATGGTTGGTGAATAGATTAAGATATCATCCTTCCAGCAAAATATTTTTAACTATTTATAATTCTCTAGTAGTTCCTCATCTTACTTACAGTGTCTTGCTATGGGCTAATTCCTCCCAAACTTACATCGACAAACTCTAGTTGTTCTCCAAAAGCGGGCCATCCGTATCATCTCAAATGTTCCACCCTACACCCATACACTTCCGTATTTTTATAACCTTAATATTCTTACTTTAAAGGATCACTATAAATACCAGTTAGGCATCTTCCTATATAGACACCACAATGACCAACTCCCCCGTGATTTGAATTCGTTTTTTCACCCAAACAGCACTCATCATAACTTTCCTACCAGAGGAAGAGATAATCTAATACAACCTTTCGCACGGACAATGTTTGCTCACTCTCACGTGAGAAGTTATGGTGTACACCTCTGGAATTCTCTTGATACTAAATTACAAGTTTCCCGAATACTGATTTGTTTAAGAAGTACTTCAAACAATTTCTTTTTCCCTATATCTTGTTTAATTTGTTCCTTGTGTATTATGAGCCTTAAATTCCCTACGATTCATTGCTGCACTTTTCTGTACATAGCTGCATGACATTTTGTTTTATTTTCAAACGAAAACCTCTGGATAGGACCAGACTAGAAAAGCTTTTTACACAAAAAATGTCCTAGTCCAATTTGAATAGAATCTAATCAATAGGGGCACGAACCGGAATTTTGTCAAATCTTTGACTAGATTCGGCTCATTAATGAAACGAATAGTTACATTTTTTAATCATTTCTAGTCAATTTTGAAACAAATCTTGTCAAATATTTGACAAGATTCCGGTTCGTGCCCCATTTGACTGGATGTTTTTTAGAGTGTAGCTTCATCTGGTTCCCTTTTTTCTTTTGATACATACATCAATTATTTGTCTGCTCTTCATTCTGTATAAACAAGTGTATGTAGTACAATTGAAAAACTAAACGAAAAAATAAACGAAACGAAAAAATTCTGAATATGAGCGTTCTGTTTTTGCAATCTTTGCGCTTCATTTGCCTTCAAACAAGCAGTACCGCTTAGCCTGTGGGATTTTGACGGCAAGGACGTGAGCAAGTACATTAAAAAACGAAGGACATAGGCCTACTTCTTATTCCACAGTGAATTTTATTTTCATCATGCTGATGTCACAATGTGTGGATATTACTTTATACTATCACAGTGGGGCGAAATTCTATTAAAATTTTACAACTTGTTAAAGGGCCTTACGATGTTGCACGTTAAGGGGGTAGTTAAGAAGAGGGCGGTCTACTACTAGCCACGAATATTCTGTTTATTAGGTTCTACTTATTTTAAAGATGTTGCAGGTATGAGTTAGTTTGAGGATAGGAATTGAGCCTTTACCAAGGAGGAATTGAGCCTTTGTTAATTTTGTAAAGTCTTCTGGGTGAGTATAGTGTGAGGTCTTATTGGACATTTGACAGACCCTGGTAATTGTTTGGAGGTCTAACCACAGATATCATTAACTTCCATTGGGATAAGTGGTTCATTGGTATTATTGATTCCAGAGAGTTTGCTGACTGAGGAAATAAGAACAATGCAAATTAGGCCACTAACATTGAATAATCTTCTCTTATTTCGAAGTAGAGGGTCAGCATAGGTGGCACTATAGGGAGGGATGTGGTGCATGTCTCCCACTTTTCACAGAGACATAAAAGCGTCTAAAATTGCATTTAGGCTATTATTTTATGTGTAGAGTCTGCGGTGAGGATATGATTTCCTACTATTCGCATGAATAAGTTAAACTTATTCTCAAAACTCTAAAAATTGCCCCCTTAAAATCTAGTCCCAGTTACCGAAACCTGGCGCCGGGACCCTGTTGAGGGGGGGGGGGAGTGAAATCAAAGGGCTAGTATGTGACACTGTCAGACAGGAGCGCCATCATCCGTTGGTTCGTGGCGCAGAAAAAAATTTTGCCTAATTGCCTCCCAAATAGAAGGAAATGGCATTTTCTTGGCCTTGTAAGTTGCATTTAAATATTTCTCCTTTTGAGAAGTCATGTTTAAGAAATTAATACTTTCCAAACAAATTCAATTGAAAAAAGCGATAATGAAATCACCCTGTAGGGAAAGCAGGATTAAGCGTTACTTCATATAACTTTACAGAAAATTGGTGATCGTGTCTTCCATGTGGGGTTTGGGACTTCTGGCCAATGACTAATGTGTCCATTTTCTGTGTGTTCTTTTTGTGACTAGCATAAGCTGTTCACGAGTAATTAGGCTATAAAATTATTTCACTCAAACTAAACCTTGAAAGATTTGCTCATCTTGCTACATAGCAGTGGCGGATCCGGGGGGGGGGTCGCCGGCGTCCGGACCCCCCCTCAAATTTTCCAATGTGCCCTTTTTCAAAAAATGTTTTTTTTTTCACACTAGCAAAAAAAAAAAAAAAAACAGACAGTGTTGTCCAATTCCGAGGAGATTTTGGTTACCCCCATCCAGTATCGATCAATCCACTCGTAAAAGTCTAGCCATGTATCGCAGAAACTTTCGGCAATATATTTGACTACGGTAGCGTATATTGGCCGCCCCGAAACCCGAACAGTGCAATCGTTTTACAGAGTATGTGACTACAGTATGTCTGCGTGACAATCAGGCATTCTAATCACTTCTCGCTTGGAACCACGTGTGGCGTGCTTGGGCATTCAGAGTAATACAAAACACGCAGATATTACGTCATACTCACTAGCTATATGCAACGTATTACTATTGGGTTTTAAATATTGATTCCAAAAGGTCACTGCTAGTCTTTTGGTCTTACAAAATAATGATCTGTTCACACTCCATAAACGCTACATCTACGAAACCTTCCCTCCACCCTCTAGTATCCATCCTCTCGTGAACAAGAGAGAGTAGGTAGGCTAAATACGTTTCGCTATGATATTTATAGTCTGGAATTACTCTCTTCTTTTATAGTGTTGACCTAGTGATGGGAATGAAAAGCCAGTCTTACTGGTAAAGTCCACAGCCAAGAGTTGACCAGAAGTCACAATAGACAAATCGGTGTTTGTTTCATTTTAAAATTACTATATAAAATCACCACCAGGTCAAATAACGCAATGTCAGTCGGTTCAATTTTTTGACGTCTTTGGACCGATGACCGGTCTGCTGTCGCAAATGAAAAGCAAACATTCGACTTCAGTCATCTATTCTGACAGAGTGTTTTTGATAGTCGCGCCGCAACTATATAGGGAATACAACATACAGTGTTCTAACCTCCTCCCCCAGTCGAGATAGCGGTAGCGCCAGGTGGGGGAAGGGTTCATGCCCACCGTCGGGGAAGGCTGGCCCCCTATCGGAGAAGTTTTACAGTTTCGTAGAGGAGTCTTAGTCGAAAGTACGCAGTCCCTGACGACAACTTATTGACTGTTTACCTGTTTTTTTGCTCTCAAGAGGATAATTTCTGTAACAAGAACCCAAAATTTTCGGCGCGCTACGCGCGCTGTAGGGTCACTCTATTTTTTCAATAGTTCCATTCCACATAACAGGATAGCACAAGTCCTGCCCACCTTACCAAGTAACATATGGGCAGAATACATAGTTTATGTAAAGGTCGTAACTTTCATTCCATATCGCAAAGCCTAGTTGGTGTTCTCTTGTGTGCGTCATGCGGTACAGTCAGTTGGTGAGCGACTTACGGAGCAAAGTTTGGCTATTTCATCGTGTAGTCCAGGTGGTTTCGATACAATGTATGTTACACCCGATACGGTCTACAAACCCTACAGTTTTTTTCGTTTCGTCATATGTTTTATGTGTAAGCCTATCAAAAAATTTCGCCCGCTTCGCGCGCTTTTCAATTTCACGATCCAGATTCAAAGAACACTAACAGTGCGCAACTCGGATCATGAATTATTAAGTGATATAATGCAAAATATGCCTGCAATTGCATGGGATAATGAGGCTCCCACATTTGCCCTTCTCATCATACCCTCGAAATAGGGAATGTCGGAACTTAGGGTAGCTGACATGGCCCGGCGCCCCCTGTTGGAAAAATTCTGCCGCCACCCATGGTCAGTTTACTTCTTTGAGCTTTCATAAGGGTAATTTCTGGGATAAAACCCAAAATTTTGGGTACGCTTTGTCCACTCTTCCTCAGTTCAGTTATACTTATAGCTAAATATAGTACAAAACCTTTCCACCTTTTCAAGTTACTAAGTAGAATACATGGATTTATGTAAATGTCGGGAATTGAATCGCATTTCGCTAAACCTGGTTAACGTTCACTTGTGTCTGTCGTACGGTACGACTAGTGACTCGAGGAGGGAAGCACAATAAAGTTATGCCCGATAGGGCCCAACTGTCCGCTCAATTGTTCTATATAGGCTTTAAATTAGTACAAATTCTTATAAGTGTAGGGTTACCCAAAAATTTTTCGCGCGCTTCGCGCGCTTTGTAATTTCACCGTTTAGATTCCAGGTTTTGATTCCAGTTTTTGCATGTCTCTTGGTTTATCCTTTCTTTGTCAATATGCGGTAAGTTGTGTAATCGCTGACGTTTATGGGAGCCAAAATTTAAAAAAAAATGAATGTGCCCTTTTTATGTTGGACCCCCCCTCAGAAAAGACCCTAGATCCGCCCCTGCATAGCGTACAATTTAAATCAGTTATTAGACCCAGTGGCTCAAACTTAAGTCGATTTGACTATCTACTCGAGTTATCGAACTCTGTGAGACTTGAACAAGTTAAAATCCAGTCAACTCGCAACTTTTGACTCGGTTAAGTTACCCACTCCGAAGTTTTAGCAGGATAACTACCAGGCGCGTAGCCAGGAATTTGCCAAGGAGGGGGCGGAACAGCCTGTAGGCAAACTATCTAAGCCTAGCACCACCATAGGTTGGTGCGAAGCGTACACAAAAGTTTTTGCCGGAAATACCTCCCAGATGGCTGGAAATGACACTTCCCAGGCCTTGTAAGTTACACCTAAACTTTTTTGTTATTTTGAGTTAGTAGCAATATCATAAAAAATCATTAGAAAAATACAAACATATGCTCAAGGAGGGGGCGACTTCCCCCTTCTCCCCCTCCTTGGTTACGCGCCTAATAACTACTAGTAATGTGATCTATCTTTAGCTGACAGAATCACGTCATGGATCCTGAGCTGTCAAGGTGAAAGCTTTCATATTCTACACGTAAAGAAGTATAATTTTTACTGTACTGAAAATCCTTAGAGTGACTACATGTTATTTGAGAAAGTGAAAATCACTTTGTCAAAGAATGAACACATTTTGCAAGGCTATGCCTACTTTGTTATTTTTTACTTTGGTTCTGTTTGGTTTAGATGAAAGAATTTGATATGAACAACGAAAAAGAGGCGATACGATGACTTATGTTCCGTTGCAGTACTGTATGACAATCGTTCAGCAAAGCCAGGTCTTCCGATTTGTGTGAAATAGCAGGCCTGTAAAAATCGTCCTATACATAAACATATCATTGCTAAGCAGTTAGCATGACAGTTATGAAGTCGTGCATTTCTTCCGAGTTCAGTTTCAGTCTGTCGTTTCTTGTTGGGAGTCTGTATGCAATCTTCTGCCAGCAAAATAATCAAAATGGAATGCTGCCTAGAAGAATTTATGTCGTATGCTATGCATTTACAACACGAACAGAGCCTTAAGGTAGTGAGTAACTGAGTATGCTCCGCATAAGCATCGGGGACCACTTCCGATTGGGGGTGCTGCCCGAAAATTTTAATGTATGTTTGCCCGAAAATAGCAGATATCTTACCCGAAAGCGGCTGCAGCCCCTTTTCCCGCCTCGTGGGCCTATGTTGCTCCCCAGCAGTGCACTGACCCTCTCACGCCCCTGAGACATAAAACCATACATGTGGACTGCAGGATGGCTTTGGAAACGTGAAGAGTCTGTGTCCATTGAAGTGGCTTCAAGTTTCTCTTTTTGCAACCCCTTTACTTGTCGCTGTGCAATGGTTAAGATGAACTGGGTAGACTTTCACGGTGAGCTGATTAAACGGCACATTCTGGAAAACTGTATCATAAAGGTGAGTTTTCCGTTTTGAATGGTCTCAGATAGGAAAATCGATGGATAAATTTGGGCACGTGCAGCTTGTACAGTTGATCGTATTGTTTAAGAGAAGTTTCCGGGACAATTTTCCCGCCCCAGTGTACAATTTCCATACGGACAATTCCCACCCAGGGCAATTCCAAATTTTCTGGGGGGCAGGTTGTCTGAGGTGGTAACCGGTCATGTCATGGGAATAGTCATGAGCGTACGAGGCGGGGGCGGGGGAGGGACATATGCCCTCCCAATTCGGGCAAAAATTGTGGTACCATTCGGGAAAATGAGACAGCCAAGAATATAAATTAAAAAAAAAATTCTATAAAACAAACGCGATATTTCCCTTTAAGCTGTAAACATTATCCGTAGTATCAGGTATAAATGTGCATAGACCAACCTACGGCGGGACGTCGGATTCGGGTGGTATCGGCGATGTTGGGCTGACGGTTGGCCCAACCAACCGGGTTGGGTGATCTGACTGGTCATCAGGACACCAACGTTATCAATTGGTATCGGAATAATCGGATGGTATGTTCGTTTTACATAAAAATTGAGAAAAATCGAAAAACTTGTCAATGCAATCGGTGCCTTTTCCAAGGCACAAATTGCCACCCCACACAGTACTTATAGATTGAAATCGTAGGTTGAAACCTCTGCTAACCGGAGCTCTGTAAGAGATCTACCTTCCCCCTTCTTGAGTTCCCCTTCTTGAGTCTCCCAATTATTTTTCTGTATATTCAATTTGCATATATCATGGAGAAGACCCAATGAACCGGTGATTACACTTTTCGTTCTACGGAACAGCACTTCAGGTTTCTTGGGTTGGTCCTTGGTACGGGCTGAGAGCTTTGTAGGTAAGGGTGGTTTGGCTTAACCCAAGCCGATATGGTTTGGTCTAGGTTGATCTGAGTAAGACGCTTCGTCGGTCTTGGGAGTCTCGGGTGAGACCAACGATTGGGTGATCTAAGCACCAAAACTAGACCAATGCACACCTTTAGTATCAGGTATGACGAGCTTCCATATTCGTTAGACTGGGACCATCACCTCATGATAACACACTGAATAGAATTCCCAAATGCGTAATAGGTATGATGCCATATGCCCTTTGCTGAACTCGACATTGACCTATTTACTGTATATTAAACGAAAATCGAACCAAAGTTAGCAGAGAAGGAAGGGGAAATGTCGAAAAATGCCTAAATCGAGACGGATATGGGCCAGAAATCTTCAGGTTGTCATTTCCTTAATTGAAACGACCTAGATGTCAAGTTTACGACGGCTATAGTCAAGGTCAAGCAATAGTAATCAATGTATCGTTCTATATAGAGGGTCCGAGAGTTCAAGCAAAATTTATCAAAATCTAAGGTGTGGTTGTTGTTTTTTCCCAAAAGGAGTCTGCTAGGAAACAGGAAATCTGATATAGATCACAATTTTGTAAAATTTACTTCGTTGCCTAGGACTGACACAGTTACCAAGTGTAGGTATGTAGGTGTGCCGTGGAAACAGGTGTAAATGAGATTAAAAAACGGACTCGATAGATACAAGAAGCTGATCTGAAGACGAGCCAGGAAATCTTTTTTTATCCCCGAAACTCTTTGCTTCGATCTTTAAGGAAAAGAAAGTTCAATGGCTTGTAGTCAAAAGTAGATAGGTTTGGGTAGCCTTTTCAGCCTCTCATATACTTTGTAGTTACATCAGACTGCACCTCGTAAATGTTCTGACTAATAAGACCTTTGTCATAACATGGATCCGTAGGGTAGGGGCTGTGGACGCACTGAATTCAAAGCAATGGTTTGTTCAATACCACTCATTAGACCACCTCTGCCTTTACAACTTCCGTTACAGTGAAGTGCCCCGCGAACGAACACCGGTCCCGAAAGAAGATATACCCCTCCTCCTATAAAAGAGAGGTATGATGGATATTTTCCCAAGTCAAGACCTATGCTTCCCACTTGCCCTGAGTCTGGAATTGAGTCCGAGCGTGGACTCGAGCGGTAGGGCCTTGTTACAAAGTCAAAACCAACGTTTTATACCGTACTATTCCTTTGCCTCCGTATACCACACACAAATATCATATTGAGCTGTACAGAAACATAAAATATGGTAGGTCTACATAAGAAACGTTAGAAGGATCCGATGGCCCTACATATTTGTTCATATTGCTCAGTTCTTCATCAAAGTATGGCCGCGAACCGTGGCGGGTTCAGGCAGTACAGGGGGTGCTGTATACCCCTCAACTTTCACGGCAAACTGTAAGTATTAATTTTCTGGCTGTGGGTCTCTTGTACGTACAGTACTTAAAAAATGCAATTTTAAACATGAAATTTTAAAAATGTTCCGTACTACGGGAAGGGGACCCCTCTCGCTCCCACTTCTTTCGGAGCTACACTCCTTCGATACAGAAGTCCCTCTCCGAATTCCTCCCCCCTCCCGCAAAAAAAAATATGAGTAGTAGACATTCAACTATCGAAAGACAAGTGAACATAAAAAAATTAAAAATAAAAATAAAATAAAAAACGTGTACACACAAAAGATATCACCAGTAATCCTTTACTATCGTGACCTGAAATTGATTCTCCAACAAATCAACCATAGGTTAAATAAAAAGGCGATCACGAAATTTAGACTGATATGTTTTAAAGTGATTAATAAAAGGGAAAATGCAATCACCCCAATTTAAATTAGTGTACCCAGGTATTCTAATTCATGAATGACTCTGTTTAAGTCATGTGACGGTATTTTTGTTACAGAATTGTTCCATTCAAGCAGAATAACTAAACTTAGTCTACCTCTTACATGAAATGTTTTTGTTTGGATGACCATGACAGATATTTGTAAAGGAAATAAGGGGGGAATGTGTAAGGTTTAGCTGATGTGTCCAAATAAATTTGGGATGACTGCTGTTTCCTATTAGGCAGGAATGCACGTTTTCGTCCAATGATAACTTTTCAAAATTCAAGTGGGATATATTACTCTGTTTCATTGTACTTTTTCATATTTGATATCTATTTTACTTTATACGATCTTTTTTAATCGCCCTATTTATAAAGAATTGTTTATTCGTTTATAATGGATTTCAATTAACTTTGAAACTTAAAAGTTAAAACGTTAAAGAGGGTATTTCTAGAGGACGTAGCAAATGCGGTCTCGCCATCAATTGGAGAAGACGCTCCTACGCTATTGACTCCTCTAGTTATTCTTCAACCGTAATAATTTTGTAACTTTCTTGGGCCCGGAAAGGTAATGATGCTTGGCGATTGTAAATTATAATACCCATTAGTCTAGGACTTCTACCACAACCTTAAGCTTGTTTCATTTTATGTCTATAAACAATCTTTTACCACCAGTTAAAGCTTTGTGACTTCCTTAACCTGTCGTCAACACTCTCTATATCTCCCCTTCCGGAGAGTCACGCTACCCTAAATCGACCATGCATTCAAAACCGTAAATCGTTACCCTAAATTTATCCACTCTGTGAGTTCATCGCTCTTTTGATTGCTTTTATACGCCTATTACACACTTGCCCTTTATACCAAATAAAGGTGATAAATCTGTAAACAGGTAATTTTGAAACATTTATTTGACTTCAATATTTGAACCATTACACATTTTCTTATATTCTGCACATACGGTATCTAGTCAATGTCTTCCGTTTTCGGGACCAGTAACACTTCTAGCTCGATCTAAAATAACAATATGATTAGATCTCGAATTGCAATTATAATTATATACTCTTAAAAACCAGGTGGTTGGTTTATGGTTAATTTTCTGTCGATATTATTACCTAAGGACATTTGTGCAAACTTAGAGCCTATAATCAGTAAGCTAAATGGACGCATGCCGGATGGAATTTTCTTGAGCGAAAGGACACCATATTCTCGCCACCAGCACACAGGAGGTGAATATACATTATGAGGATACAGGATTACACTTAAAAACAAGCACTGCGTGTGTACGGATGCAATAACTTTACCAGGGGCTTCGCCACAGCATTTATCATGGGTAGGGGGGTGGTGCCGTATTTGCCGACTGAGAAGAAAGAAATGCCGACTGAAAGTGTTGATAAGAGATGCAGTTAGAGCTGAGAACCTTTAGTCCAACCGGTAGTGGTCCAGCAGGGGTAGCGCCAGGATTTGCCCAGCGGGGGTGGGGGGCAATGACCAGAAGCCTCGACAGCCCCGATGCCGTCGAGGGGTTGGTCAGGGGAGATTTGAAGAAAACCTGTGTACTATACCATGTCATTGTGGGGCATATATTGCCTAAAATTTTTTATATACTAGAGGAAAATAGTTCCGCTCGATTTAAGGTTTTTCCCGAAATCTTAACTGTGAAATTGCAAAGCGCGCGAAACTTTTGGGTAAGCTTACAGTTAAAAGAATCTGTAATTATTTAAAGCTTATGTTGGTCAACCAGTGGCGTACCCAGGATTTCTCTCAAGGGGGGGGGGGTGTAATATGTTGTGCGATCGCTGGCCTGGGGGAGGGGTGTAAGGGAAGGGGGTCTCCCCCTCCCCTCTGAAAATTTTTGAAAAATTAGGTGTCCTTCCATGCAATCTGGTGCCACATATGCCACCTTTGGAAGAAAAATTTGTGTTAAAACATTTACGTTTTTTTAGGACCTGAAAAAAATTGGCATTCGTGAGGGGGACATGGCCCTAACGGCCTCCCACTGCAGTGGCTTAGGAACCGGGGGCCAAGGGGGCCATGGCCTCCCAATATGATTTGTGGGGGGCCAAATGTCATTTTGCCCCCCCCCCATATCGCGACAGTTTCATTTTACCCGTTTTCGCTCGCAAGAAGACAATTTCTCTAATGAGAACGCAAAATTTTCGGCGCGCTAACGCGCGCAGAAGAGCTACTCTACTTTCTTCAATAGTTCCATTCTATATCGCTAGATAGCGCAAGTTCTTTCCACGTTACCAAGTAACATGTAGGAAAAGTACTCAGTTTATGTAGAGGTTGCACATTTCATCCCATATCGCAAAGCTAACTGTTCTCTTGTGTTTGTCAAGCGGTACGGTGAGTTGGTGAGGGACTCACGGAGCAATATTTGGCTATTTCACCGAATAGGTAAGGTAGTTTCGACACAATGCATATTATCTCCTATACGGTCTAGACCTACAGATTTTCTTTCTTTTTTTTTGTTCTTAATGTTTTCATGTTTTTGTGAAAACCTACCAAAAATTTTCGCGCTTCGCGCGCTTTGCAATTTTTACAGCTTAGATTCCGGGGAAAACATTTAATCAACGCGCAACGCGGAACTATGCTTCTCTAGTATATACAAATTTTATGCAATATATGCCCCGAATTAAATGGTTTAGTACACAGGTTTTCGTCAAATCCCACTTATACCCGACGGCTTTGGGGCTGTCGGGGCTTCGAGTCGGTGGCCCCCGTCGGGCAAATCTTGGCGCCACCAACTTAATAATAGTAGACTCTGGCTGTGGAAAATCTCCATTCCAATCAATCCACCGAAATCCATGGGGCTAACTATACTCTGAATAATTTTAAAGTCGGATAGATTGTAACGAACTTAATGTGTTTTAGAACAAATTCAAATCAACCTTTAAAAAAATTTCACAACAATTGCACATCTTGATGGCTGCTATCAAGCCTGGCAAGTGCCATTTCCGGCCATCTGGAATGTATTAAAATCTCAAATTTTCTCGGTTTGCTCCGTGCAAACTTATGGAGGCGCTCCGCTTAGATAATAAATGGGATTCAAACTTGCAATCCTCGGACCCCAATTCCGGCCAGCTCAGCTAATCCTTCCTCACAGAAATGTGTTTTAGAATAAAATCAAATCAAGCTTTACATTTTTTTCACAAAAAATGCATATCTTGATGGCTGCTATCAAGCCTGGCAAATGCCATTTCCCTCGATCTGGGATGCATTCAATCTCAAATTTTCTTGGTACGCTCCGCGCCAACCTATGGTGGCGCTCCTCTTAGATAGTAAACTGGAGTCCCCCCAAATAACTCCAGTCCTCCAGAGCCCCCCAAACAAAAAGATCTTAGCTACACCACTGCTGCATGGATGTTGATGTTGATGTTGGAGTTGTTTCCTTTTCTTTGAATATTTTTATTTTGCTTAAATTAAAATCGGAAAAATTATGAGCAAATATGATGTTCTGGTGTGGGAAGGGGGATCAAGGTCGAGAAACCGCATCTGGTCTGCCCCCCATATCAAACATCTTCCTATGCCGCTGCCCTGTGGACGCCACTGAGGTCAACTGTCCAGGCAGTTGGGCCCTATCGGGCACAAATTACATGGAACTTCCCTCTTCGAGTCACTAGCCGTACCGAAAGACAGACTTAACAGAACATTAACTTAGTTTAGGGAAATGAGATGAGATTCCCGGCATTTACATAAAACGATAAATTCTACTTAAGTTACTTGAAAAGATAGAAAGGTTTTGTTCTATATTCAGCTATTAGTAACGAAACTGAGGAAGAGTGGGCAAAGCATACCGAAAATTTGGGGTTTTATCGCAGAAATGACCCTTTTGAAAGCTAAAATAAGTAAACCGACCATGGGTGGCGACAGAATTTTCCCGACATGGGGCCGGGCCATGCCAGCGACCCCAAGTTCCGACAGCATGTCGAGGGGGTGAGAAAGGGATATGAAGGAGCCTAACTATCCCATGCCATTGCAGAGTACCTAACTATCCCATGCCATTGCAGAGTACCGTATATTTAGCATTATATTACTTCATATGTCAAGAGCCGAGTTACGCACTGATACTGTTCTTTTGAGTCTGAATCGTGAAATTGCAAAGGGCGCGAAAATTTTTGATAGGCTGACACAAAAACATGTTATCATTAAGAACAAAGAGAAAAACATAAAAACTGTAAGGGTTGTAGACTGTATCGGGGACAACATACATTGTGTCGAAACCACCTGGACTACCCGATGAAATAGCCAAACTTTGCTCCGTGAGTCGCTCACCAACTGACCGTATACCGCATGACACACACTAGAGAACGGCAACTAAGCTTTGCGATATGGGATGAAATTTACGACCTCTACATAACGTGTACCCTGCCTACGTGATACTTGGTAAGATTGTCAGGACATATGCTATCTAGCTATGTGGAATGGAACTACTGAAGAAACTGGAGTGACATTACAGCTAGCCTACGTAGCGCCTCTGTGGCTGCCGCCCCTTTTTAGGCTGCCGCCCCTCAGCGATGAGCTGAACGAAAAAACTTCGTCCGCTCCGCGGGGTACATTACAGCGAAAATTTTGGGTTCTGATCACAGAAATTGTTCTTTTTCTTTCACTTATTTTCCTCACGTTTCCTTCATTTTGCCGACTGGTGCAGAATTAACCTATACTCAATGCCAAAAACCACATGAACGATGAACTAATTTAGTATGCAATGATACTGAAAAGCACCTATGTACCTTTTTTGCCGACAGAACATGTTTTAAGTTTCAAAAAGTGTTGCGTACGGGCTTTGAAAGTATTGTAATACACGTTGTCTACAAATGCATTCCAATCTTCTGTCTTCCGTCTGCACCAGCCCCTTACTCTTGCCCTGCTTTGTCCCTCCCTCCCCTGTTCTTTTCTCTGTTCGCTCGGTCTTTCTCTCTCCCTCTTCTCTCTCCTCCTTTTTCTCTTGTTTTCCTTCTTTCTTCTTCCCTCTAACTTTCCTTCGTTTGCACATCCCACTTTCCTTCATTTTGCCGACTGCGTGGATCTTGGGGGGGGGGGGGGTCACAGTGTAATTGGGGGATTAGTGTCTGTCTTTAAACTGATCAGACGTCTTCCAGATTCTCGACTCACAAGAGGACATTTCCAATTACTTTAGCTGTCCCTGGACTAGGATAGGGTCCTTATGTAGAGAAGGGACTCTAGACTGGGATTATAAAGGGCGACCTCTTTTACCATCGAGCGAGAGAAGGCTGTGTTCACAGGATATGCAGTTTTCGTTTTGACTTCAGTACCGTGCATCTCACCATCCTGATGAAGGTCACGTCCCTCATCGGATTAAGTTTTTTCATCTGCATATAATTTTATTCACTTTTCCAGAGAAGAAAAGATCCCCAAGAAGCATTGCAAGGACGTGGTTATATGTTTTGTGTGGAATTATTTTTTTGTAAACTAGCACAATTACAAGAGACGTGTTCTGCGAAAACAGCAAATAGTTCACATCTTGAGTATTTCCAATGTGTCTCATTCCAAGCAGCACCATGTAAGTTTTTCGTACCATTTACTTTAGTTCTTCTCCTCTAAGGGGTTTCGTTCAGGCTTGTATGATAGGGAAAGCTGGTCTCGTGAGCTAAAAATGTATGCGAGATATTCCAAAATATAAAAATGCTAATAAATACAGTATGATTTTGTAGCAGCCTGAGTCAACATTTCGAGGCTTACGAAGTATTCCGAATTTTCTCCCTCAGGCGTCACGTTCGTTGATATTGACAAAACTTGACACCAGTGCTCCGTGGAAAGATGCCGTGTTAGTTTTAAGTTATTCAAATTTCAATTCACTGTTGACCGGAAGGGGAGAGGCTATTAACTCGGATTAATTAACAACTCTGTAGTGGCCCGTCCATCGTTTTGAATCGTAACTGTTGTACTAGTTATGGACGACGGATGCCAGTGGTTTTGGAAATGTGGTTTCAGTCAGCAAGGGACTGAAAGAAGCTAGACTTTTTAGAGTCACCGGTGCCTTTCCTTTAGTTCTCTGTAAAATTGCTTTAACCAGGGACTTCAAGTCACGCTTCTTGCCAGATGTTTTTGTAAAGTTGTGAAACTAGTGAGCTATATAGGACCTCCGACCGACTTTTTCACGAGTACCGTAGCTCTAGCATAGGTTTACTAAGTGAGCGTTTGGTTTAGCATTAAGTGGAAAGGTGGTGGGGGCATGCAGGCCCGTAGCCAGACAAGGTGCTGAAGGATGGCGAAAAAGCTTCTAGGGGGCGAAAAATTTTCCAGAGGGGCGAACATACTAAAATGCATTACGGCAATAGTAATTTTTGATCTTCTAGGAGGCGAACAATTTTCCAAGAGGGGCTTCGCCCCCTTGGCCCCCTTGACTACGAGTTCGGGGTATGTAGGTATGTGCATGGCCATTCTTTAATTCGTCTACCCCCTACCCGTATTTACTCGTATCCGTATCTTATACGAGTGGTAACGGTAGGCCTACAGTTACCACTCGTATCAATAACGTCTTACTTTTAACTCGGATGCCGATCTGAAGACGACTTCAAAGTTTTATTAGCAAAGGCAATAACTTGCAATCATAAACATACATCGAGTAAAGGAGCACAATTCTTAGAAAATATCTGTCTCCCTGACCCCTGAGAACCGTTGTTTGTTTGAAATGTGGTGCCTAGTTAGGCTAGCCTATATCATAATGTGAAGCCTTAGTTGACCTCCTACTATTCTTCTCGAGTAACATCGAGCCTACACTACTAATAGGCTAACTTCTCATATTGCAGTACGATAGTTCATGTGTGTCAGAGTTTTTCGAGGGGTTACCCGTTTTTGCCGAAGAAATACCTTTATTGCATGAGAAATTAGATTTCGTCCGAATAGGTGGTGGTGGGGTAAGGGTCCGCTATAGCAGGCCGGCGCAGCCAGAACAACCAATTTGGGGGGCACATCGATGTGGGAGTTTCGTCGTCCGGGGGAGGGGTCTAAAGGGATGGGTTCCCCCTCCCCTTTGATAATTTTTGCCTATTTTAAAATCTCGAGATCCAAAATGGTGCGAGATTTTCAAATTTTCTTCTTATATTTGTATTCCAAAAATGCTGGTCTCTTAATAATTTTTCCTCCTTCAGTGCAAGACCTTTTATTGAAGAATTTGGGGCCACGTATCCCCCGTGGCTACGTGCGTGCACTATAACCCCCCTGGCTCGTACCCTTGTGTATATGTTCATTGTTCAAAGACTATTGTGCACAGTGGCGTAGCCAGGATTTTTCTCACGGGTTGCATGCAGTATGTTGTGTGATCGCCGGCCTGGGGGAGGGGTCAAAGGGAAGAATTTTTGAAAAATTAGGTGTCCTTACATGCAATCTTGTGCCACAATATGCTACCTTTTGAAGTAAAATTTGTGTTAAAAAATTAACGTATTTTTAGGAACTAAACAAAACAAGTCGGTATCAGTGAGGGGGAGGAACCATGGCCCAATGCTGTGTCCCCATGGCCCAGTGGGATTCCCCCTCCCCTCTGAAAAATTTTGAAAAATTACGTGTCCTTGCATCTGGTGCCACATATGCTACCTTTTGAAGTAAAATTTGTGTTAAAAAATTTACGTATTTTTAAGAACTAAAACAAAATAAAATCGGCATCAGTGAGGGACCATGGCCCAATGGGGTGTCCCCCTCCCCTTTGAAAAATTTTGAAAAAATTAGGTGTCCCTACATGCAGTCTGGTGCCACACATGCTACCTTTTGAAGTAAACTTTGTGTTAAAAAATTTACGTATTTTTAGGAACTAAAAAATCGGCACCATTGAGGCCCTCTAAATACGCCACTGATTGTGCACTATTTAAGACTTCACAAATGTTGGCCAATAACCTTTCGAGTTTTCTTTACTACATGCTCTTACAACTAGCATGATAGGCTATACTATCTAGTAGTAGTACTTGTGAGCGAAATAAGAGAAAGTGACGTTTAGGAATGAGCATGGGCGATTGTTATGCCAACTGTTTAAATTTCTAGATGGCCGGTAAACAGTTGTTCCTATCAACACCCAGTGCGTCACTGTTGCCCGGCTCATTCGCCAATAGATAATTATCGATTTAAACTCACTTGAACGCCGTAGAATTCAGACTACCCTACCAAACGTCTCGTCTGTGAGGGATACGTTTTCACTCGAAGCTATCAAGTATGATATACAGTTTATAGATCAACCCAGAACACAGCCACGATTGTGCAGCTAGCAGTACAAATATGCGTTACATGGACCTCTATTGTTCAAAGTACTTCCATGTTCGAAATGAGAGACTTATTTGAATTCAAAGCTTTTAAGTACCCTCTTGAAGTAATAAAGAAGAAAGGTTGCAGTGCTTTTATTCAATCCTCTGTTTGAGTCAACAGGGCATTGATGCGATTGTATTGTTTTCTAAAGTTAACGGTTCGAGGGGTTTACGTGAAGACGATGTATAGAGAGGATTTTTCTTCCCTATTTAGTCAATTCTCTTTATTTACACTCAATAAGTACTGATCACTTTACATCCTGATTATATGGAGACGCTGTCAGAGGTGGTTGTTCCGTTGCCTTGTAACACAATTGTAAAAGGTTATTCGCTCGAATCCTACTTTAGGTGGGTGAATTTTTCTCCGGGCGCCTTGGCCTATAAACTTGACATGGGCTTGTCATCAAAATCTGTCGCCTGCCCCCATCCCCCCGCCACTGAAGGGCGCTCGGTCCGGTTTGACGTGAACTGTGCAGGTTCAACTCGAAGTCACCGAGATGACGGTAGGAACCAATAGAAGAGGGGGAAGGGCACCAATAGGGCGGGGGAGGGAACCAATAGTGGAATGAGAGGGGTTGTTACCTTCAGACTGGTAAAGGACTTGTACTATTGAATTCAAATAAGGGTTTCTGAACTTGATGTATTTAACGCTCTTGCCTGGAAGTAAAGAAAACCATATCAGGCGTAAGATATAACTATACTTAGTCCAATAACATCAACGGAAGGTTACAAACTGCCGCTTGCTTTAGTGTGTACCTTGCTATATAACAAAATGAAGAGCACTGTAATGTTTCTCCAAATTTCTGGTACGGGCCATACTTGAAAATCATATCAGTACTCACCATCTTACGATGACCCTCTACGTAGGCCTTAATGCATGGGAGTTACTGATAGGTGGGTCGGGCAGTTAACGACGGAGCGGAGCGGAGCTTCCAAGTAACACTACCTGAACCTACGATCATTGAAAATACTCAAAAGAATTTAGGCCTATACGTGTGATCAGGGAGCTGTGAGAGCTTACAGCTCCCTGGTGTGACTGAGCCGAAGCTCAGTGTTCGGAGAATTGATTTCAACCAGGGATGTGTTTCAACCAATATTTTCTGCCCACTTAGCCGATACTCAAACCAGCGAGTTGTTTTTTGTCAAGTAGCAGCAAATCATCTGTTCATTGCCTCATACCTAAAAGCTCATGTTACTCACACCGAATCTCAAGTTGTCTTTCTGTTACCTGCAAAGCAGGCTATACGGTATATTCCTTGTTCTGTCGGTGTTTGGGAAGCCTTGAAGAGGGGCTGAGCAGACAGAGTTTGCTCCGTGGGGTACCTTTAATTTGTGTGACTTGCATTCAAGGAGGACATCTGATGGGCCGGGCAGAGGGGTGAAGTGTATGGACAGAAACTAGGATATGGATGTTATTGTCTACCGTATATTGTGTAAGGGGTCGAATTGTCAGTGCAGAATCTGCTTCGATCGTCCTTAGCTCGTGAAACGTCCTAAAATGGTTACCAATCTCGCGCTCAGACAGTAAAACTTTGCCTGTGAACTTTCTGCTCCAAACGCTAAACATCCATATAGGTCTATAGTCAAATGGCGTAGATCCCAGAAAATTGTTCTCAATTACTACTAGACTGCGTAGCTGTCCAGCAGAGATATTTTGTTCAATCTCTCCTGTCTTCACCGACAGTCGGTATCTCAATGATTGCGGGAGAAACCACAAGGTTACTCAAGCTAGATTCCAACAGGGAGTTGCCACTAGTGGCAATTCCCTGATCCCATCAATCAATTTTCATCGGCGAAGACGGGCCCCAGGCTATTAACCGGTACAGGTGAATTGCCTCTAGCGGCAACTCCCTGCCGATATACGAGAGCATACAAGGTGCTGCTGTCATATTTGGGATGCCACAATGTGCAAAATGTGTCTTTTGATTTTGAATTGCACAAAATTGGTTAATGTATTTGCCACGATTTGGGATCGTACCGCCACTTGGGAGTTGTTTCAGATTTTCGCCTGCAATGGCAGAAAGCCGTGTGAGCGAGCTCTCCTTGAAAAGCTCTGTTTATGAAATGCAACAGTGCAATTGAGCTGGCTTTGATGTAGAAACCAATAGAGCTCTTATTGAGTGAACATATACGGATTTCAGGCTGGGAGCCCCCCTGGTTTCAGAGACTTACTCGCTCTCCAACTTTTGGTTCAATAGCGGAACCTCTACTTACAGAGGTGGCGCCAGGATTTTTCCGACAAGGACGACAAGCTCCCCGACGGGAGGGGGGCAACAACCCGAAGCCCCGATAAAGGCGAAGGGTTGCCGAAAGAGTCCCGAAAGCAAAATTTTCGGTGCCCGAAGCGCGCCGAAAATTTTTGGGGCTCCTGTTGACAAAAAATTTGAAAATTTGGGGTTTTTGTGAAACTTGAAAAACTTGGATTTTTACCGGTAAATTTGAAAAATTTGGGTTTTTCTTGAAGGAAATTTTAAACTTTTCGGTTTTCACTGAAGAAAATTTGAGTGGGTTTTTATTGAAGAAATTTGGAAGATTTGGGGTTTTTATCGAAGAATCTGCCCTTCCTAAGAGCAAAATGTAGGAGATCGTCGGGGCGACTGACTGTCGTCGTGGCTACATATTTTATCGTACGTATTAAAGCTCCCCGACGACAGTGGAAGATTTCCCCGCCGGGGGAGTAGTCTTCTTCATCCTGCCCCGCTCGCGCTACCTCTGGCTACTAAGCAGCTTCCTGGTTCAAAGAAGACTGCTAAGTGATTTTGCTGAACCACGGATCTGTTTCTCTAATTATCCATGGAAGTAGTACCTCTGAGGTATACGGTAACTTCCCAGGCAATTCTGCCATTAGGATCGGGTGAACTTCCATGATCTAACAGCTCTTAGGTTTACATGCGACCATATGGAGCTGCCACAATTTACGACGACTTTAAATGTCGTTTGACGTGAAAATTACATAGTTGGATATTTGATGTAAAAAACATTAAATATTCAGAAAACAGCTGCTATTCCCCATTAAAATTCATCAAATATTGACCATTTTACAGGGTAATTTCTATATCACACTTGTATCAGGAATAAACATGAGCTAAATATGCAAATATGTGACATCGAAAGATGGACATACCTTTGTTTTTTTTTCAACCTTTATTCCAAGGACAATGTTAGCAATGCTAGGCTATCCCCTGAGGGGTTTATTATGAAAGTTAAACATTTTCCCTACAGAAATGTTGATATCTTTCACCAAACTGTAATCTATCTGATCAGTAATTAAGTGATAATTGATATAGGATTAACAAAAGAAATCTTAACACTGTGCAACACTCTACATCATTATTTTTGCATAGGCTATGGGTTTCTTCGGAAAACATAATACTTTGAAGACGTATATTTTGAGAACGGTAAGAGATATTGAAATAGTTCCAACGAATCTTTCATTAGAGAGCTTACTTCTTTAACTGACAAGTGAAACAGCTCTTTTTGGTGACATGTCACACGACCTTTAAATATACATACTACTGACTCTACTGTTGACCCCTTTCTACCCTCCGCGCTGCCTTGTAATGTGTAGATGTATAGTTCTATTCATTGAATTTAGATGGTCATCTTGTCCGATTATATTCCATACACGTCCTTCCAACCGCAAAAATCAACACTAATCGTAGTTGCAGTTGAGCTTTGGAAATTATGATGTCAGATGTCTCAGCTGGGAACATGTTGCTGACACCTCTTTTACCTTGACCTATTAATACTTCCTTTGCCTGTGTTATCTGCCCTTACAGTCTTGTAGCTACTTCCATCGTGGACAGAGCATATGTGCTTGTTCCGAGGTCTTCCATGGTATGAAAATTCGTGGTAGAGTTATGCCCGGCCGAATGACCGCTCCAAGCAGGGAGTCACTGTCAATAGCAACTCCCTGCTCCAATGACTTCCAAGGTTTCATGGTACCAACACTAAATATCATCTTTGTTGAACGACAAATGCTTGCGGTAACTTTGAACTTTGTATCAACTGCAGAGGATTAGGTAACTTACACAGTCTAAGGCGAAAAAGTGACTGAAAATTTGTGATACGATCTGCTCGAACTGGGGAAAATTTGATTAGTTGTGATACTTTTTTGTTCTTGGATGCGATAAGCATACTGCGAACTTGCATCACCGACAATCCAGTCGGCCCACCATCATTTTGAAGTCACCAGAGTTGCAACTAAGTCGCTCTTTTACGACAAACCACCACAACTCCAGTTAATTAGTGACTCGAGTCGAGCGAGTCATTGATTCGAGTCACAGTGTCATTTAAAAACTGAAAATTCTCTCGAATTTGTCAAGTCAAGTAGTTTTGGAAGGTTCTTACTCGAGTAGTTACTTGATTACAACTAGACTATATGAAACAAAAATTGGACCTATCGAAAGGCTGTCTTATTCCCTTTCAAGTGCCTCATAAAAAGACAAGAATCCAGGGATCATACATCACCAACAAGCGAAAAGGTTATCCAATATCTACTTAACAATTTATCGATGTATATTTGACAGGTGACCAAAACCAATCATATACTTTACTTTTTAAGAAGTATTCCAGAAATGCCAAATTCTGGTGGCATTCGTTTTATCTTGAACGGCGTTGATATCAGCACTGTGACCTGGGATATTTTCGAGTTGAATGTCATGTAACATCGACGGCTGGAAATTGAGAAAGGGTGTTTACTCTGTCATCTTCAAACATGTTCAAAACCGTGTTTACCCTCAACATTTTGCAGCTTTTGACTTTTTTTTTTCACAATGTCCCTACAATCGATAAAACAGTTCCCTACCTAAAGGAAAATGATCTCCCGATGGCAGTTACACTGACACCTCCCTGGCTCGACTCCCGAGACTGCACAGCTGCATGTTTTCTGAATTTCACTCCCTCTGCTGTAAGATGTGTGATTTTTGCACTTCTATGAAGTTGGTCAGGGGTGTATCCAGGAATTTTCAACAGAGGGGGCGCAAAGTTTGATCGATCGAGTGTCCCAGGGTAGGGGTATAAAGGGAAGGGGTGTATCCCTAGCTCTCCTTTGGAAAACTTTTAGCTTTTGGAAGAGGGATGAGATGCAAAATGGTGCTATATTTGACACATTTTGAAGCATTTTCTTTTTTTGCTTCAACTTTTTTTTTTCACGCATGACGGCCAATAGGGGAGGCGCGCGCCTTTTGCGCCCCGCCTGGATCCGCCACTGTTGGTTACTCCCCTAACTGAGTGTCTTACATAATTTTAGGTAGTGCACCAAGTCTTTGAGGTGGATGTAAATTTCAGGACAGACACAGACAAATTGTGCGAGTGGTTTAAGCCTGAGGCAGAGACGACGAAAAAGGAGGAATGAACTCCCTGAAAAAGACTCTATAAACTTGGTAGTGAGCAACACGTGATGGTTACAACTTACAAACCATAGAGTGAGGTCATGTTAAATTTGCTGCTGAAGAAGTGCTCAATCAGGTCAAAACTGAAAATCAGCTACAGAGGCAATAGCTTGTTTAAAGGGCTCTCCCAAGACAGTAAAGTAAAATAGAAATTCTTTCTACTAAGTTTACTTTTACCTCCTCAAATTTAAACCAAAGAAAAACAAAAACAAAAAACAAAAACAAAAAAAAAAACCAAAAACAAAAAACAAAAAAAACAAAAAAAATCGGTCTGGTGCACCTCCATGGCAGAGCCTCAGTAGCCTGCACTGAGTTTCAATTTCTCAACTTCGTATTGAAACGCAACTGTGTGAGCTTAATGGGAACACAACTGACTGTACAAGTCACCATTGACCAACGAGTGGAGCTGTTGTTTGAATGAGTGTCAATCAAAGTGCAGTCACCAATTGTATTTAGAACTATAGGGTTATACCTATATATGTTTGGGGAATGCCACAGCCCCTTTAAAAGTGAAACCTGTCTAGTGCACCTCCTGACATAGCTTTAAATGCCTGCAATGAGTTAAAGTGCTCAAAGCCATATCCACACAACACTTCTGCGTGAGAGCTGTCTGAGTGATAAGCACAAGTCATAATTGACCAATCAGAGCGACGCTATTGTTTGAATTCATGTCAATCAAAGTACTTCTGGACAAATCTAAACTGACAGTCTTTCTTTCTTCGAGCCAACGAAACACATGATCATAAAGAAACGTTTGGCAGTCTTGACAGGCAAACTTTCCTTATGATCAAGTATTTCATTGGCTCGAAGAAAGTTGTTTTAAATTTTGTCATGAAAGGACTCACGCCTTTAATCGTTTGACGAGTGTGAAAAAAGACAGACAAAACGCCAAACTTGCTTCCGTCATCTACATATTACTACCGTGTTTTGAAAGCTAACAAGGATTTAAGACCGCATAGCGACTTTCAGATGTGAGTAAAATGATACATTATTGCAAGTATTGTATCCTCAGGGGATTTGCATCCAATATTTAACTTTCTTACTCATGTTTACTGCAGGTTTCATGAGCTGACAATGTGTCAAATCGACCGTTCAAACATAGCTCAACTGTCTTAATACCTTCTCATAATGTCGAAAATCTTTCGCATCCCAAAGATCTTGCTAGCTGTCTAGCTAGTGGCCATCCACAGACTCTGTTGTATCTTTTCGGGGGTCCTTCTCTTTTCATTTTGTTTTGGCTTTCCATGTTGGATTTCAAGATTAAAAAGAGTTTTATCCCTTGTCATAATGAAAGGTAGGAAAGAATTATTTTCGATCACAGCAGTACCGGGTAGCGGGTAGAAATGGGCTAATGAATACGGCATTCTGTGAGAAGACGTGGCGTTGTTTAAATGGCAAGCAAAGATCGATTGTAGTGGGCACGTCGTTGTCAAATTAAGGATCTTAATTTGGCAGCTTCAAAAGTTGACGGAGGGTAGAAGACCTAACCTAAATTTTGGATCTGCTTTACGGCTTTGTGAGCATGAACATGCCAAAAGGAAATCAAATAGTGAATGTTTCCTCAAATTAGCTATGTTGTTGCATCCATAATGAAATCAAAGATTTGTAAAAGTGTCGCCTCATTAATCTAGTAGCACGCGTTTTCCACCTTTCTCTGTCTCTTGCTTCTTCTCTTTCACTCACGAGGATGAAGCTTGGGAGTGATCTTAAATTTAAAGGGAGAATGCTGTCACTGCAATTTGAATTAGTGAGCTATGATAACTTTATTCTTCCATGACTCTTTCTTAACCACGTGACAGTATTTTGTGACTGGATTGTTACCCTCGGGCAGAGTAAAGTTGTTTTACATTTAATATTAATGTTTGGAAAAATAAAAGATAGACCTACTTCAAGGGAAATAAAAGTATAGATTTGTAAGACTCAGCTGGTGAGCCTGATGTTACGAAATAAATTTGGGGGACTGTTTATTCCCTTTAAGATGTTTCTTCGTGTATTTTTCACTTGAGCTCCATTTGCGAGTGAATTCCCATGCAGTAGCACACGGGTACCTTCCGTGAATGTTCAAATCTAGCTTTCTAGAGAACTGATATAGCAACTAAAAGCAGGGAAGGGCTCAAAGTCATAAAAGGGGGGAAACAGACATTTTTTAGCAGCCACATTCTTGAAAATAAGCCTGCATATGTACATCACAGTCAAGACTTGTAACCTTACTGTTGCAGGTTTAACCTTCAGAGATCCTCGACACCAACAAGGATTGATCTGAGTTACTTAGCAGGGGTCCCTCCGTCTCTTCGTCTGTGTGTCTGTTTGTCTGTCTGCTTGGTTATAGACGTGTTTGTCTATTACTCTGCAGACAGGCCGGGCCTGTACGAGTCTGTAAGATGGATGTCATGCCTATACAGGGGGCCTAGTGTTTATACAGAAACCCTTGGTCGTTGAAAGTCAAGAAAAAGTAACAAATTCAAGTACTGAACAATACAGACAAACTCCCACTTTATGGGTTATTTTCTTTCTTCGTGCCTAGCTTTATTCCAGTACATGTGTTGTAGCTAGTGTTGGAACGATTACCGGTATTCACCATCGGTATCGGCCGATATTCCCGATTATCATCCTGTATCGGTATCGGTAAAATTTACTTTAAAGGCAATAGGCAGTCGCCCCAAAATTTTCTTTGAAAAATCAGCAAACTCTTGCAAATCTCCTCTTATTGCATTTCAAGCACCTATGAAGACATTTTGAACATAACTATTACAAACAATAGGTTAAGCAAGGAGAAATTCTCCTTGAATTTCACAATTCACTGACAAAAATATTGTCACATGATCAAAATTGGCCATTCATGAACTGGAGTGACAGGGTACACTCACTCTGATTTGGGTGACTGCCTACTGCCTTTAAATGACCGATATCACCTTACCGACATTCATCATGCTATATGTCATGAAAATGGTAAACTATTTGAGTATTTTGCATGCAAGTTCCAATATTTTACCTCAACGAGTTGAAACAACATTTCATTGTGGTGACCCGGAGCCTGTGGTTAGTTGCAAGGTGTTTTTTCCCAGATATCGGTATCGGCCTATATTGAAAGCTGACATATCGGTATCGGTGATATCGGATACTTGTAATATCGGTAAAACACTCGAACTTGTAGCAACAGGTCGATGTGAAATGTACACTTGGCCTGTAAAAGTGCCATCTGGTGAAGGTTGGCGGTCAAGTAAATATGAGTGGGGAAACTGTTGACCCGCTTACTGAAAACATGACCTCAGCAATTATTCTTAACAAATTTTTACGCTAGGAGAAATTCCCTGTTTACACATAAGATGAGGCCCAAGCGGGTGCGAGTTCTGCAAAAAATTGTATAGGCCTAGTCCTATTTACCGGTATGTTATTCCTCGGCAATGCCAGCAGCCAGGCATTTGTGAGATCATGTAAGTATTATCAGGTTAAATCACCTGCAACGAACCGTGGCAGCTCCTTGATCAAAATATGGGCCTGGAGAGACTCAGCAAAGACTTAAGTCTTTCCCATGGAGGTATTGTCTTTTTTAGCGAGTAGGCAAGGTTTCACACCCGTGTTTCCCCTGTCTTCAAAATAGACTCTCACAAAGCTTGCCCTCGGTTCTAAACTTGTGCCTTGAAATTGTGCGCGTCTTGACTTATGGGATCCTCTAACCTACGCAGTGGATGTCATATATATATATTTCTCTTTCTAACTAACGTACATGTATCTGTGCAGGAGTAATGGCGTCCGCCAAGTGGGAGAGGGGTCTTGGTAAGTGCAGACAGCGAAGACTGCCTTCCAGCTCCCTGGTGTCAACTTCGAAAGGACTTCGGAGTCTCTTCCATCCGAGGTAGTACTTCCATACCTCAATATAATTCCCGGCATTGTTTACCAAGCAAAAATTCAACCTGCGCTGTATATTGATCATTCAGTCATTGTGCAGAATAATTTACGACCAAGAACACCATCTCCAACTTGAACGTTTAATCAGCGAAGGCAAAGCTTAATGCATCTGTGTGAATTTATAAAATAGCCTGCAGCAAACTAATATAAGTTTATATACCGCACGACAGAACACAATTTACGATCAACAAACTGAAGATAGTATGGAAGGTGTTTCGCCTCGCCTTGCGCTATAGCAACTCTCTATTCCAAGTTGTCACATTCCGAAGGATGTGAGCTATTTTGACAGTCAGGGGTCAAAAATTGCCATAATTCTTCATAAAAATTGAAGTTTTTAGTTGACCTAAGTACACAGCCTATGAACTGCACATTTTTGATATGATTTAGAGAGGTACTAAATCTGAGCATTGTAGTGGATTTGCCTTGACTTCCTATTTGGCCTATTGGGAATATTAGAAAAAGCTATCAAAGTTGCAACGCACAGTTAACTTTGATAAAACAGAGATTTGACATCATAACCCTCCCATTAATCATAATCAACAGTGTTTTGCTTTCCCATAAATTTTACAACAGTTTATTTTCTCCTCCATAGCCTCGTGCTTACGTAATGTGAATGCGTGAGAGGCATGAGAATTTTGCAAACTGGACACTCCTCGTGGACAAATTTTGCCCACGCGGCGGACGTGCATTTCTCCTGCACCTATACCGGCTGTATAGTACTGGTAATATATGCACGTGAAAGAGAGGCGTATATATGCGACACCCGCTACGAAGGTTTAAGGGCAACTCATATCCCTATCTTTCCAACTGTCAAAACAAAAAATTGAAAAACAAAGAAAATAAACTACCGGAGAGTTGCCACGGTAACTCTCTGATCCATGTGAGGAAATGACATCATACCTGCTGTTTTAAGTTCGCTAGTTGGTTTATGGTTTACAAGTGTAGTTACTTCATCTCCTAGTAGGCCCATTTCGAACTTGAAAAGCTACAAAGCGGAACCGACTGAATGAAAATTTCAACGGAGTGGGTGGAATGAGCAGGCAGTGACAACTTCCTTGAATAGATGAAGCCGGGGAACTGTCAAGAGTAAATTTTTTATTTTCGTTTAAATACAGATACTCGTCACTCCAAGTATTACTTTTACTTGGGGGTAAGCAAAAGTCTCAATTGGTTGCTGCTCTTTGATTGACATCAGAGTTACAAGTACAAAATTCAAAAGATGGAGAGTAGCTCATATTACACAGCATGCACAGAGAGTATTCTGAGTTGTACACAATAGGCTGTTAGGGCCTTGTATGCTCACCAGGATATCGCTTTAAACATAAGCAATAAACTAGGTTTGTGTCTGCACAAGGAGAAGCTAAAGACGGTTGTGGGCGAGGCTAGAAGAATAACCTAGTACGGAGAATTGGAACTGTCTGGGATGATGAGTATCTGTAATTTAACCTTGCACACGACGATTTTTCTCGCGTTATATCATATGTCTGTCCAGAAGAGTTTTGAAACTGAGGAGGATTACCAGTCCATGGAAAATGATCCAGTTTCTTGTTACACACATGGCATTTTAGCGTCTAGTGTTTTCAGGTCTCACCTGCAATTACCAGTTACACAGTACATAGGCTCGAGCTCTTTTACATATATGTATACTTTCATGGTTTAACTTTTCCGTTGACAGTGTGTAAGAGCCTATGGGCTTACATTTTGTAGCCCATATAGCTGTTTAAAGTTGTCTCTAACGTCTGGAGGGAATTTGTTACGGTCCCAACGGAGATTCTGTTGCAACTCCCTGCTCATTCTTAGTAGCTTGTCTGTAAATCCCGGCTGTATTGGGCGTTTATTAAATGCGATCAATATGTAGGAGTAGTGGCCCATGGGACTGAGTTATGCTCACCTAGTTTGTGTGTGTATGTGGGGTGTGTGTGTTCGTGCATGTATGTGTTTCTCTACCCTTTCCAACGTTTTCCCCCAGTTTTACTAGAAGTGGTGGTGCCAGGTGGGGCAGGGAATCATGGCCCCCCGTCGGGGAAGACTGGCCTCCCGTCGGGGTAATTATGCGGTTTCGGGGGGGGGGGGAGTTGTTATGCATACGATAAAATATGTAGTCCCGGACAACGGCAAGTCGCCCCAACGATTTACTTAATTTTGGTCTAAATTAGGGCTAATTCTTAAATGAAAATCCCAATTTTTCCAATTTTCTTCACTAAAAACACAAATGTTTTCAAATTTTTCATGGTAAACGCCCAACCTTTTCACATTCTCCCAAATAAGAAACCGAAATTTTCGGCGCGCTTCGCGCGCCAAAACTTTGCTTCAGACATGGTTTCTGCACTTCATCGCCCTCGGGGCTGCCTCCGTCGGGAATCTTGGCCCCCTGTCCGGCAAATCCTGGCGCCACCCCTGGAATAGCTGTAGTATTAACTGTAGAATAACACGAGGGGATAATGCAGGCCCGTAGCAAGTAAAGAAAATGAAGGGGGGCGAAGCAGCTTCCATGGCGGGCGAAAAATTGTTCAGGCGGCGAGATATACTAAACTGCATTAAGGCAACGGTAATTTCTGATCTTGTAGGGGGCGAACATTTTCCGGGGGAGGGGTTTCGCCCCTGCCCCTGGCTTGGTATAATGACACGAGTCTGTAGACACTTTCACTGCTATCAGATAGCTCGATGAAGCTTTCTCTTCTGAGTGATTCCAGTGGATGTCAGACTCCCGCAATAATATCTTTCTCGTAGTGTAGGCCTACCGTACCTTTCCGCGTATACATTATAGAGCACCTTATCTTCAAGACTTGAATCAATTAATATATAGCCTAGACTATAGTTTAATTTCCGTATTACTCGATGCATGTTAAATCTTTGCACTGTCAAGGCCACGTTGCTGGTAGCCAGGTAGCTGTATTAATACAATATATTCCTACAAAGCCTATCTGAATAATAGTATTAAGCTGAACAGTTTCCTTAAATACAGCATGCATATAACACTCGGACATACAGCTATATATCCAACGGCATTATTGCTTTTGAAAGGAACAGAACATAGCACCCTTTGTTGTGGAGAAAAAGCCCGTGTTTTCTTCTCTCTCCGACGACCTTTCTTGAGAGCAACTTTTTGTAAAAATGAAGTACGAAATGGAAAATTTTCCCTCAGGGGTCAATGGTAAATTCTCGTTAATTCTTTTTTGAAATGGCCCCAGTAAAATGCAAGCTTCACTTACCCTTAAGGTATAATTTGTAAGGATGATCTCCACTTGTAAAAATATGGGCAGTAGGTTGTAGGATACAAAACGGGTATTCACATCACTTTAACTTATTTTTCGAAATCCATGATTTTAGTTTTACTTTTAGCCTTCATCGGAATACTTTTAGAAACATGTAAGCATTAAAGATCACTTTGGGGTGTATTGCACTGTGATGGACTGAATAACACATTACACATTGAGGGTATTTGAATTCAAAATAAAAGGATATTAGATTTGTTGGAGCCAAGTAGGTCTTCAAAAATTTGAATTCTCTGGGAGCCTCTGATAAAATTTGCGGGAGAACGAAAGGGGTAAGTGTTGTAAATAGCAAGTTTTTAAGAAAAAGTATGATGGATATTATATCAAGGGGCGGAGACAGAAGGCATGGAAAACACGGAGACAAACCGAAAGGAGACAAGACTTTTTAGTTTGCGGAAGGGTTATTTTTTTGAGTCACGAGGTGCTGCCGACACCTTATGAAAGTAAGCGTTTTATTTTTTAGTATTGAGGTCAGCACACACTCTACAGTGCATGAATGTTACCGAACACTCGGAGTCATTGAAGCCGAACACACTTTAGACATACCAGATAACTCTTCTTGAGGTTTGCTTTATTAATTATTTGGTGCTAATTCTGATTTCAGCGAGTCTTCTTTGAACTACGCTCGATAGCAAAATGCGCTTCAGTGGCAACGCGAAATAGACCGTGTTGATTTAGCAGCTTGTTTTTGGCCCTTCTGCGTTAAGAAAGAGTAGCGATAAAGATTAGAAAAAAGCGGCATACAAACCATGCACTTGCGAAACGTATATTGATCACGTGCACACCCTTTAATTATCATGATTAAATATGCAAGCTTATATGTGTGGCAGCTTTGTGCACACTTTGCCTACGTTGAGATACAGTTCTTTACTTGAATCATATTTACAGTTACCGGTATCATTTCGCTGTAGTCGTACACTGTAAACCAGGGTGGGGGATCCTTCTTCCTCAAACTGGCCGTTTTGTTAGTCATAATCCGCTTGCGAGCCACAGACAGTGTGGACGCAACAAGCTTTTTTCCACGGGGGCAGACCAATGGGCCCAAAAGAGACCCTGGTGGGGGAAAAGTGTAAGAAATCTGCACCTGGTTTGTGGCTGTCGAAATGGTGGGGGTTATTACATTGCGGATACTAGGGTTTTAGCTATGTACTGGTAGTATTTCAAAGCAGTTTACGTGAAATCTGCGGAAAATGGCGTTAGCAGGAGGAACGATGTGCACCATGGACTACAGATCAATTCATTATCAATTACCTATCAAGTGATTTTTCATTTACATTTATGAATTGCCGCCCGGGCCGGATAAAACGGTCTCGCCGGTCGCACACGGCCACGGGCAGGAGGTTCCCCACCCCTGCTGTAAACGGTATCATTTAACAACATCTTACAGTCTTAGATCTGTGGACAGTTCAGACTGTTGCTGAATGCGGCAGGATTTCCAGCGGCCCTGTTGCTTCTACCCTCCTCTGTAAAAACCAACCGCTCTTTTTGTAAGTTTAACTTCTCCCCCTGTTCAAGCCCCCACTCTCACGGACGCAGTCCAAACTTGAGACAAGCCTGTTGGGACCTGAGTTGGTCAGAACAGGGAGGTTGTAGTAGTCTCTCCCCCTCCCCTGTAAGAGGGGAATCTCAAAGGGATGGATTTGTTTCGTAGATAAAAGTAGAGGCCTGCTCAGAAAAGACTCGTGGAAAAAGGTGACGAATGAGATCAAACGACTCTAGTAAGTTCACTGTTACCAATGCAATTAGCTAAGACACCCCACTGAATTACTTTACCACCTGGAATTCGCTATACCAGTTTCTGAATTTCAGAATATTAAAGTACTCCCTATTGAGAGGTCGTTGAGAGGGCCATCTAATCAATCTGCTGCATCTATGATCTATCGCCAAAATGTTGCGTGTACAGTATATAAGTTTCCCTGTACAGTATGTAGCCATCCTGTTTACTTTTAATACACGAATACGAAGAGTTGCGTGAGACCTAGACTCTGGAAATTTATATGTCTGAAGAATTTATTAAGTAGCGTCTCTCATTGGCTCCCGCCTCATGAGGCTATGGTAGCGATGAACTGAACGGGAAAACAGGCAGGCTATCGGTTATGACGTTGGACACGATAGTAGAATTCACGGAAAAGATTTTACAAAAGAATGCTTTGAAAACATGAACTTGGATTCGATACGGTAGGTCTTGAGAAATGTCGAGCTCGAAGTTGAACCCTCACAGTGGCTGCCCCAAGGAGGGGGTGGAGCAGTTTCCCCATTTAAATATCTTTCCCTACACATATCCCCAGCCATCCCCCAACATATACCATGCAGCAATGACATACTTTGGACACCATAAAGAATTTTCCCTATTTGCCCCTCTGCCCACATTCAAAAACCCTTGTACCCCCGTCGGAGTTAACTTTTGTTCACGTTTAGAAGATTTTGAAGCAAATTTGTCACGGCTTTTGACTTAATTGGTGTGTTTGCAATTGTTCTGTATGACAACTTCTTCACCCTGTTCTTAAAATGAAGTTCTGAAATTCAAGATCCTGCCATGAATATAAGCAATCGCCAGTCAATAAAGATGAATATAACAGCTCCATAGAACTGAAAATTTCGGAAAGACGGAAACCGTTAAACCACCTTATTTTAGCACGTGAAAGATGTATGGGTTGCCTAATATGAATAAATTGCTATGTATGCTAGGACCAGGGAGCTGTTATTTGGCAAACAGCTTCCTGCTAGGACGCCTACAGCCTACACATCAGGTTCAGCTAAGCAGCTGCGCCCGGATTTTTGACCAGTTCCGTCTTTCATCCCAGCCATCCATTATGCCACCATATCCTCACGTTTTGTTTTGTTATGTTAATTGAGGATAAGGTGCATTATAACTAGAGCCTACAAAATTCGTTACCTCAGTTACACGTGTGAAATCAGTACTACATGTACAAGAATTTTCACACGCAGAATGAAATTGAATGGAGTAGCCTTGGTCATTCTAATCACCGCGATAAAATTTATATCCTTATGTCCTTACTTTGTGAAGATAGCATCCCAACGCTAACAACTTCCGATATATTATGTTTAGATTCGATAGCCAGCGACTAATTTAATTGCCCATTAACTTAGTTCGGCCCTTCCAATAATTCCTGGCACAGATGCGTGCATGGCGATCACCATGGTCATTTCTCAGCATGACCTTTATTAATTTGTTGCCCTCATTTTAGGTTATAAGACTGGAGATTAACGAGTGGTACGGTACCCTGGAACGGACTCTGTTGCTCAGCCATTCTTTAAGGCTTCCCAAACAGGGAACAAGGAATATCCCGTACAGCCTGCTACGTAGGCAGAATCAGTGGTACACACTGGGAATATCTGCTCCGATTCAAACTGACATTAATGATTCCGCTTACAAAACCATCAAATTACATGGCATTGTGACGGATTAAACTTACCTCCAATGTCATTCAATATTTTATCTGATCTCGAGAAATTAAAGTAGATTCGGGCAAACTTGTTAATTTGGAGGCAAGTGGAATATTACATTAACACATTTGTTTAGCAGTAAATATTGGAGAAAAAAAAAACACCGTCTGCTGCGCAGGATTTTCCACCACAAATATTAAAAATCTACGAACTTCTCTGTTCTGATCTAGCCAAAAACAACCTTACATTCGTAGCAGACCTGTGTCGAATACGTAACTCTTTTCAGTGGCGTAGCTAGATATATGTTTTTTTTGGGGGGGGGGGCAAGAGCAAAAAATGTCCGACAGATTATTATCTTGAAGTAATGATGTACTATCTAAGCGTAGCGCCACCATCTCTGGCGTGTAGCGCGCGGAAAAAATTAGATTACAGTATCTCCGAGATTGCCTTGAATGACACTTCCAGGCATTGTCAGTAACCATTTCGATGTGTAATTCTGCTTAAAAACGTTTGAAGTGTTGTAAGTAAACCCCTAAGAACATAATTTAGGTGGTAAAATTTCCGACAGAGACTAGAAATTTCCGACAGAGGCCTTCGGAGGCTTTGTAGGGGGGCGACCGCCCCCTGCCCTACTCTAGCTACGCCTCTAACCCTTTTTGGTATTACAAGTGCAGCCAATATAGGCTGGGGAAATAGCAAGCGAAACGACAAAATCCCATCGGTCACTAATTGAAAAAGATTCTAAATTTGAGCTAAAAGGTTCAATTTGGAAGCCATCCAACGTGAAGCTGTAATCAGACATAAGATTTCACGCCATTGGTGCCACTTTGATGGTCACAAAGCGTGTAAAATGATTAACTGAAGGCATTATAACAGCTTGACATTTAAAGAAAAATTGGCAATTTTCCTAAACTTTGGAACGACGTTCCAAATAATTGAATATCTAAGAGTTCTGGAAAATCTCAAAGCTTCGAAGGTGTAAGTTCAATGGCAGGGATCGTGCCACGGTACTGGTATCATATTGTAGTACTTCCTTGGTTATTCGGTACTCTCTAAAAACAGTTGGGTACGGTAATGTTTTATCCAAGTTGGGTCCCTATGTCACCCAGGCCCATAGCTAGACAAGGTATTGGAGGGGGGCCAGAATTTTTCTAGGGGGGGAGCGAAAATTTTTCAGGGGGGGTCAAATGTGTACAAATGTATAACGTCAATGGTAAGATTCAAACTCTCTAGGGGCAAAAATTTCAGGGGGGCTTCGCCCCTGCCCCCACCCCCATTGACTACGGGCCTGATGTCAGCTTCTAAATTATTGGTTTATAGGCTTAGAAACTACACAAGTTTTTTACAAATTGTCCTTTACTTGGTGAAAAACATGGGTACTTTTTTATCAACTTTGTGTAGTTCTTGACCCAACGTTCTTGACCCAACATTTTAGGTGGCAAATATGCCCAACTTGAGGAAAAGTTTACCCTCAGTTTTTTGGAGTGTACAACATGACGAGGCATATTCAAGGTTCCTACATGTGTTGAACGATGCTTGCTAATATCGAATATAGTCTCCTCCGGCTTTTGAAGTTATGACAGTATGTCAGAAGCAGGCTGTAGGAAATTCTGCAGCCGGTAAGGAGTTACACAACAATATCAGGCTTTTCGGGCTTGAGTAAGTTGATCTAAGGTGTCCGAACGAGCTCTTTGTTCTCACAAATTTATAGAGAAATATATTTCAATTCTCCATAGCTTCGGCCTTTACAGATGTCATTTGATCACCGTTTGTTTTGTATGTGCTATCCCACTGGGCCGCGATTTGACGTTCGTCAATTATATGTGTCTTAGATGTGACCGTAGCCTATCGTTCAATATCAACTAGAAAACGCATCACGAGGCTGGGACAGTCGAATACATTTAGTATCCCATCCACTGCTGCACTATGCAAGATATTACTTACCAACCGTTTATGTCCTCAGCATGATTGGTCTGCTTGAGTATGTCATTTCTCTGAAACAAATATGAAGGAATCTTGTTTACTTTTATCTGTAAAATAACGTCACGTCTCGGAAGAGGCCCTGTGATCATGCCTGTCTTTATGAACTATCAAAGACTGGAATAATGGGAAGTCAGAAGGGGCCGTTGACAATTTGACCGATCCTATAATCTCACCCAACATCGAAGCTGGATTTTAACACATACTACCGCGTCAATTGTTAATTGGTTTTCCAGGGTCTATATGAACACTGGGGACTCGATTGATAAGTGAGAGGCATAGCTCAGACAGAGTTACTGAGTGCAGGCATCGTGAATACCAGAATACGGAAGGAGTTAAAATTACTCTGCTCAACTGCTTCTAGTCGAGATATTTCGATTTCCCGTAATCGCATTCCGGTCGTGAAGATGAAGAGGAGATTACGGGGCGCCATTCTGGTCCATACTAATAACTATTTTATGCAATTTATGTAGCTCTCATGTAACATTTGCGACATGAGTAGGAATTACGTCTATTTTGTTAATAAATGCAATAGCGATTTCTCCTTTTAGAATGTTAAATATCAAAATTTACTCTTCGAAAACACAACGAATTTCATTCATGACAAATGTCGTTGCAGAGTGTGTTCGAAGTGAGTGGATTTGTGTAGATTAGCTTTATTACAATGAGAAATGACAAACTTTGTCCTTGAAATTTAATTGTAGATAGAAAAATTCTTCAGATGCTGTACAGCGTCGCTGAAGACACCGAGAAGGTGTACCGCATAGCCTACTGTAAGTCATGCATCTTACATATATGCTCCTTTTGTATCGCTAAATTCATAGGCGTAAAAGAGAGGGACTCGGGTGCAGTCGTAAATGTGGTGGGCGGAAGTACGCTTGCATGCGTACTAAATAGGCCACGAAAATGATGATAATTTTACTACACCTCTTGCTGGCGTAAGTCGTACGTAAAGCCATTCAATTTGATGATTCAAAGGGTTTGTAGACTGCGGAAGAAAACAAAGACAATTGTCAGGGGCAAGCAGTTTTGTTTTCCGATGAACACTTTACCGACCAGGTTCGAATACGTGACGCTCGGAGACGATGCATGGAATTTGTCTTATATAAGGCCCGTAGCTACAGAATTTTATGCCAGAGGAGGTTCAAGTTGAAATTGACCCAACGGTTCGGAAGGCCCCGAGGTAACGCAGTGAGCTCTTTTTGGGGTGTGAATCATTTCACTATCTAAAAATGGCGCTGAATTCGCTCTAAACAGAAATTGGAATTTAATTTTTATTTATTTATTTTTTTTCTGTAATTGCATTGGTACCAATGGCCGGTGAATTTAATGGTGCATTGGGATTGGGGTGGGAGAGGTGGATGCTGCTACAGGAGTTGCATTAAAAAAATATTACTACTCAAGCTGTCTACAAATGAAGAAAATTGCAGAGGCGCAACTATACACCATAGGTGCGCGCGAAGCGCGCAGAAAAATAGCGTTTTTAAAGACAGTGCAGATTGTTGCATTTCATCAGGCATTACGAAGAATATCCAAGTTGCATTAAAATGCCCTTTCTTCTTCCATTGACTCTGCCCTTTCAGCAGTCCGTAATTTAATCTATTCTTTTAAGTCAAAACCGTTACGGGTTTTTACCGGCAGATAAGCTACCACGTGCGGTTCGAGAGGATTGGTTCAGGGAGGTGATATTACCTCCCTGATCGGTTAAGGTAAGAGTTGCACGGGGCTTTGCAAAAATAATCTGGCTCAAGCTGACACGTAGTAATCATCGATGTAGGGCCTTTATGTATGACATATAGATCATGTATGGCATACATATAGGTCAGTGGTAATAATAAGACAATGCACAATGTGAAGCGCCGGAAAATAGCATTTTTAAGTCATTAATTAAGTCATATAGATCAGTGGTAATAATAAAACAACAATGCACAATGCGAAGCGCCGGGAAAATAGCATTTTTAACCCATTTAGGCCTAACTTAATTAATGATTTACTTTATTTCAAACTATTGAAAAGTTATCAATTTGATAAGAGGAGAAGATATTTTTCTCTCATAGTCTTGCAAATCTGGGGGATTTTTGTGTAGGTCATCCCCTTTGTCAAAAAGTGGGGGATAAAACCCCACATTCCCTCGGAAGTTTCTCTTACGCTTGTCAAACACGATTGCAAACACCGTTCGCATTCGATACATTATCTGTTTCATTGCATGGAATTTTATACCACTTTACATCGACTCAGAAGTGTAACTTATCCCTGGTTCATATGAATCACAAAAGGAGGTTCAACACGCTTTAAATATGATTATACATGCATGATCAAACGGTTCATTGCTCCTTAATTACTTACAGTTCATTAATTTTTTTCTCTTTTTAATTCTCAGAGAGAACAAACCAACAGGAGATCAGGGTTGGCAACGAATTGTTTCCTCGATACCGAAAAGAAATCTCCTGTGATATACAGTATCGGAAACGACTTTAACCCTTGAGCAAAAGAACATGAATAAATTTACAAGGATATTGCCCGACTCAAATCACCGGGAGAGGAAATGGACCCTGGCATGAATGTGAAAAGAGTGCGACATTGCCATCAATTGCTTGACGCTTCAGTACCGAATATTTACAGAGGACGCGAGTTCATTAGATATTTCTCCGATGTATTCAGAAACACACCATGAAGAGAAAGTCACTTATTTATCAAATTTCCCGAAACTAAGTGAAGTCAGAGCAATATTTAGAGTTTAAACTACACAGAATGTGGATGAGTGTGGTGCTATGAAGATCCTTGCATGATTTAGCACACTTGATTGAATCACTAAACAAGTATTCAACTGAATTTGAAGATGCCTCTGAGATGTTGGAGGTTCCGCTTAGCTTACCGAGCTATTTTTCTAATGTGTATATCGTGGTATATCGTGCAACTAATACAGACAAGTTTTCTGTCCAGCCAAGAAGGCAACGGAGTGCAATACAAGGATGGTACGCGGACAGAACAGGGCAGAGTGGGCTCGCGGAGATCAAAGGAGTTAAAAGCTGAAACGGAAGTACAAAGGCCCAGACCAATAAACATAAGGGGAAATGATTCGGGAGGGAAAAACACTCTCAAAAATGCGGTTGGTGGCTCCGAGAGAAAGCTGAACGAAGTTCGACCGGGAAACGACAAAAAGGGTAAGTTCTATTGAGGATTTTGGAGAATGGAATGGATATACCGTCCCTGTTTGACTTTGATGGCCATGTGATATAGTTTTAAATCAGCTGTAGGCTACCTATAGTTTAACTCAGATGGCAGGTGCTTGGGAAAACACATAGATTATACGCATTATGAAAAGTATCCTTCGAGTCTACGTGCCGTATCGTCCAAACTCATAATTTCTTTTGCAGTCATGCTTGGTCAGGTAGGCTACATAGGGTTTTGTAGAAATTATTGGACTAGTCCACGAAAACTTTCAACAATTTTTCTGAGTAGTAAAGGTTCTCTCGGGCACCCCCTTTGAAAAATGTTACATATATATATATATATATATATATATATATATATATATATATATATATATATATATATATATATAATATATATATATATATATATATATATATATATATATATATATATATATATCGGTGGAGTCAACATTGCTTTTTCACCTCGCCCAGATTTTTCAGCTTTACCGACTCAACTCTACATACATCGCAGTTGCCGCCAGTGTTTATTCACCGTCAACTTTGTGCTGTCACACGTTTCTGCATCTCTTCGGAGATCCGCTGGCGGGTTGACAATTGTGTTCGGCTGAATTGCATCAATTCTGATCTCTGGTAGGGCTTGCATCAAAGGAGAACTAGTGCTGTTCCCAAAATAGGTGCCTGCTCAGGAGGTGAATTGCGAGTGCTTCATATGAGGTTTGAACAAGGGCCAAACCATCTTGGCTTCATGGCTCAGTGGTTAGAGCGTCCGCACTAGCAAGCGGGAGGTCCCGAGTTCGAATCCCGGTGGAGTCAACATTGCTTTTTCACCTCGCCCAGATTTTTCAGCTTTACCGACTCAACTCTATATATATATATATATATATATATATATATATATATATATATATATATATATATATATATATGAATATGTATATGTATATGTACATGTATATATATATAAAATTGCATGATAATACAGGTATCCGTGTGTTGGTAGTAAAAATAGAGGAAATAGACAAATAAAATCCACAGACGTAATGCCTTTATTACCAACTTCATTACAAATCAAAGATAACGAAATTTTCGAAGCCCTGCTTCTTCTTCAGCGTTATTAAGCTTAGTGACTAGATGCAAAAACAGTCAAGTTCAATGCAAACAGGAGAATGTACCCTAGTGTGAAGACTCCTTATTCAGTCCTTTGTTGCGACTATCGACCTTGCGGATTAGTTTTAGTTCATGAGCCTTTCGCTCTGAATCGGTTTTGAAGCTTCCTTTAATGATACACACTTAATACACAATAAGGCTGTGGGATGGCAAATTAAAATGGACGGCAACCGGGTGGGCCTTAGAGTTACTACGTATGGTTTGTTTATGGTTGTTGAAACAAAGACGGAAGGGGGTTTTTGTCTCCCCTATGTAGTTGCCCTGAGAGCACTTATTGCAGAAAAGGAGATACACTACGTTGGCAGAATCACATTTGAAAGGACCGGGATATAGGCTGATTTGTGTCCCCGGGGGGTAACTACACTATCCGTGACTATATGTTTACAAATTTGGCTAGGCTGATTTGTGTCCCCGGGGGGTAACTACACTATCCGTGACTATATGTTTACAAATTTGGCACCTTGATACATTGCAGTGTTTATTGCCAGATGGTATCTGAGCTAATGGGGGTAGGCGGCTTGTGACCAAGAGTGATCTGAGCGAGGGGGGGGGGGTGGTTGCTTTAGTGCTACCACTTTCTGCAATAAGTGCTCTCAGGGCAACTACATAGGGGAGACAAAACCCCCTTCCGTCTTCGTTTCAGCAACCATAAACAAACCATACGTAGTACGTGGTTACAGCGCTGCTGTACGCTGTTGCATTAGATTACCCAAAAAGCTGCTATTTTGCAAGATCAGTAAAGGCCGATTTATACTTCAAGATTTTCACGCGCTATGAAGCTATAAGGACCATATATGGTCATCCCTTGCTCATCCGAGCCAATCACAGACATAGCTTAGAGTTGAACAGTGTTAAACTTTCATAGCTTTATAGCACTATACTGAAGTATTAATCGGCCTTAAGTCTTCTAGTTGAAACATCAAGTATCGTTGAAAGATTGCACCCATCCGTGCCGTACAAGGCTATATCGTACTATGATAGTCCTTGGCATTCCATCCCCAAACTTCCTTTTTGAGCATATGTTGTATATTAAATATGAAGTTGTTGTACTGTTTAATATTTCCGATGAACTTGGAACAAACAAAAACAGCCTTTTGTTTAAAAATTTTACCTCAAATTCAATTACGTAGTCGTAATTATTAGCCGGTGTCCTTGGACTATCTGTGGAATGTGCTCCAAGAATTTTGGAACAGAACAGACAATCTAGTCATCTAATATAGACCGTATGCATATGACGTCACAGGACCGTAGAAATTAAAGTGCGCACTCGGCTGAGGTCAGCCCGTAACTATAGTAAACATGGCATCAATGGCTTGTCCTCAAACATGGCGTTAGGATCGGCTGTGAGATGGTGACGTCAATACAGAGAGTCTATTTGTTGTGATTATAGAGCAACATCCAACTGTGTCAAATATCATAAATATTAATTAGTGGGAGGGTCGTGTATGAAAATGCAACGAAAAGTTCGTTGGCACTGGGTTCACATGTAGAAAAGTTGCTCGTTGTCTAAAGCTGGTCGCTGTGACTTTTACTGTTGGCAGCATGCATATCAATGAGAGGGCGACGTTTGGTGAAAAGTTCTGAAATATTCCAATGTCTCTTCGTAAAGGACCACTTATGATGGAGCCTTGGTGTTCAAAAAAAAAAACAAAAAACAAAAAACAGTTGAAAATATTCTATAGACTTAACATGCATTATGCAACACTGTGTGAAGCTGTTGCAGACCAGTGTTGTTGTTACAAGTCGCTTTATTAAATACAATCCCGGGATGTTAAAATTGAGCGTAGGTGAATTTTAAATTAAAGAAAATGACGTAAAAAGGTCATACTTACAATGTGAAACGCGAGGAATTTTCATAGATCCCCTGTAATATAGGAGTCTTAAATTCAGTTCCCTGAATGACTATAATTACATTTTAGTAAACTATACTAAATTAAAAAAAATGTGAACAAGAAGTTTCGGGTCTGGAAACAACATGCCGACTATGGAGTTTTTATTCCCACTTTTTTACGGTATTTTCACGATCGGTGACCTCTGACCTCAGGTGGTTTAGAGATTATCATATGACTTATAGCAAACATGTACTATGAGTTGCTCAATTTTGTTTGCATCAATGAAGAAAAGATTTGGTGTTTGAGAAATTGGAACAAACTGAAATGTTGGACCCACGATACCGATATGACACAAAAGTACAGCGATAAATAGTGTGGTGCTTTTTGTTGTATAATTTTACACAAATCAATGCACTTATATATCCTGAGTTCTATTTGCCTTATTTCACATATCTCATATCTGTACAAGGCTCTGTCCCATGCAGCACGCACATTTTTTTCCCACGAGGTTATGGACAAATAACGTCAATGGACCAATCAACTTCTTGGAAATTGGCAACGCCCCTTACTCCCGAAATGAACGGTTCACTACATTTTTGTTAACTTGAATTCTGACGCCGGATTATAAAAGAACATACCAAGTATTTCTAGTAGGTGTAACCCTAACCTATATTTTAACCTTAACCACTATTTTGAAACAATTTTCAAAATTCATGAATTTCGGATTTGCCCATAACCTCGTGGGAAAAAAATAAGCATGCAGCACACTGAGCCTCTTCGTTCTTCTGCCCCTTTCACAAGAAACTCATTACTACCTGTAGCAAGCGCAGGGAAAGTGAGTACTTGGATAACGTTACCATCTCAACGATTTCATAACGTAATATAGGCCCATGTGAACATCACACCGTCCTTAGCATTGCCAAATCATTTGTAACTTGAAAACAACGAAAAACGTGAAACGAATATCTCAAGTGAATCGACCAGTTATTGCCGTTCTTGGGGTTGGGTTCCTTGTTTAATTTCCCATGACGAATACTAACAACATTTCATTAATTCCCAGTAAAATTTCCTTGGGCGAGGTGGGAATAGTTTCGTATCAAGCTGCATATCAGCTATCTACGCTTGTCAGCTAACCCTTGTAAAGAAGCTTGATGTTTAGTTTTATTACCAAGTTCGGAATCAGACCGGTCTTCACGATCAGAACGTGTATGTCAGTTTGTATTTGTTAAATTAAAGTCTCCCCTGTCTTGGTAAAAATAACCTTTAAGCAATATACCTGTACAACCAAAACTGTTTCTCTGGCTACTCGAAGGTGAACATGCCTGCATCAGCCTGTAAAAGGTTTACTCAGGAATGGTGATTCTAGTACATGTCAACACCCTCTTAAAAATAGAAAAAGAAAGCAATGTATGCATTTTCAACTATTAATCAATGAAAAATCATTACAATAGAGCCTTAATGTTTGTCATTATTGATGATTTATTCAAGGAGATTTCAAACATACGTAAACCTGTAAACTGAAGCTTGACGGAAACCTGACACGAAATATGATAACTAACTTCAATTCGGTAGGTTGTGAAGAAGTGACTTCGTGGTTTATGTGTTCGTAAACAAGTCTCAGATGAATTCAGTTCCCAATACTTGTCAGATCTCACAACTAATCTTCAGTTTACAAAAAATATCGATGATGCCGTCGGGGGTTTGGTTATTAAAACGTTTGTGAGGTTATTAACCTAGGGAGATGTCTTCGTGATGTCTTTATACATACACCAGGATTAGGCAAGTGACAATCGGCTCAGATGTAATTTGCGTTGACTGTCTCTGGAAACCACAAGCCATTTTTTCTTGAACAAAAAAGTTAAGATAATGACAGTTTGTAGAGATAAATTGTAAAACACATTTAAAATCGAATGCACTAACCATGAAGGATATAAGTTCTTTCACATAGGCTAATTTTGAGAAAATAGTCTCTACAGGTATACAGCATCATTTCGCCTTCTTTACAAGGACTATACTTTTGTCAGGAGGCTTTTCATCTTTTGCGTATTTATCGCATAATGTTTTGTTTTGATATAAACACGCTGCTAAACTTTTACTGAAAGTTATCTCATTTAAATGATATAATTACAATTGTAATCATTTCCTTATAAAAGATGGTGCTGTTATTGAACTTGTAGTAAGAAGTCGTGATCGCGTCAGGAATTGGGCTAAGTGGGGGGGGGGGGGTAGGGCCCATGCCCCTCTCCCGTGAGGAAAATTTTCGCATTTCCTCTGGGAGTCTCAATGGGTATGCTCAAGTATGCAATGCCCGAAGGAAGACCAGTCACCAGACGGTTTACTCGATTTTGCTCGCATGAAAGGCGGAGTTCTAAATACAAATCCTAAATTTTCATTTCAATTTTTTTTCAATGAAGCTCCAGCTTCTTACTTTTTGGTTTCGCTGATAAGAGAAATTATGCCTTCATGATGGCTTGTGCGTACGTGCGCGTGTGTATGAGGGTGTGCGTATGTGTGTCTGTGACACTTAAATTGTTAACACGATATCTTAAGAAGGGAAACTGTGACAATTCTGTCTTGGTACATAGATGCTTCATGTTGAGAGGAAGAACCCTATAGTTTTGGCAGAGGTCAAAGGTCATCTGAGGTTACTAGAGGTCAAAATAAGAAAGCATTGTTAACACGATATCTCAAGGAAAGAAGCATGGGTACGGTACGTTTCATACTTAGTATGTGGATGTGCCATGGTGAAAGGAAGAACCCTATTGTTTTTGATGGAGGTGAAAGGTCATCTGGGGTTACCAGGGTCAAACTGAAAACCTTCTTAACATGATATCTCAAGTTAGGAAGCATGAATACATTTCATACTTAGTATGTGGGTGCTCCATGTTTAGAGGAAGAACCCTATCGTTTTCGGTAGAGTCAAAGGTCACCTGGGGTCACCAGGGATCAAACTGAAAACCGTATTAACATGATATCTCAAGGTAAGAAGCTTGAATAGATGCAGATGCCCTGTGTTAAGAGAAAGAACCTTATAGTTTTTGGTCGAAGTCAAAGGTCATCTGGGGGTAACCGTGTGCCAGACTCTGGACTGGAAACCTTATTACCACGATATATCACTTATCAAGATAGGAAGCATGTATAAATTTCATATTTCAAGTGTGGATTCCCAGTTCTGAGAGGAAGAAGAGGAAGAACCCAATCACTTTTGGTGGTCTAAGGTTATCCCGGGTCACCGCGGGTCAAACTATGAAAAACCTGTTAGCACGATATCTCAAGTTAGGAAACATGGGTACATTTCATACTTAGTATATGAATGCCACATAGTGAGAGGAAATGCCCTATTGTTTTTGGTGGAGGTCAAAGGTCATCTGGGGTCATCGGGGTAAAACTCTGAAAACCTTGATAACACAATATCTCAAGGAAGGAAGCATGGATAATTTTATTCTTACCATTTCAATGCATTACATTAAGTAGAACACTATCATTTTCGTGGAGGTTAAAGGTCATTTTGGGTCACCAGAACTCAAATTCTGAAAACCTTTTAACACATTATTTCAAGTTAGGGAACCATAAATAATTTTCATACTTTACGAGCTGATGCGTTAAATCTAGTAGAAAAACCCTGTAGGTTATGTTGTAGGTCAAACGTTATCTGATGTCACCAGAGGTCAAAAAGCCAAATTTTCCAGGAATTCCCAAGGTCAAATATGAACACAAAAGTGAATTCTTCCAACGAATTACTGATCGCATTCAACCAGTGACTGAAAGAAATGGGTCAGCTTGGCATAATTTGTGATTACACATGTATGCCTATGTGCTTATCACCGAAACCGCAATGCATTTTTGCAAACAGTACTTTTGTTTATTTTCTTGTTTGTACTTTTTAAAGCTTTTTAAATGTTTTGTGGTTTTTAGTATTTTTAAGTGTTATATTTGTTTGCTTGGATTTTTGCCTATTTTTGTTTGATTGTACGGTTGTACCATTGAAATACACTTCGATCCAGGAGAGGGCAATATCAAATTTTGGCTAATACATTATTATTAACAACAACAACAACAACAACAACAACAACAACAACAACAACAACAACAACAACAACAACAACAACAACAACAACAACGACAACAACAACAACAACAACAACAACAACAACAACAACAACAACAACAACAACAACAACAACAACAACAACAACAACAACAACAACAACAATAACAATAATAATAATAATAATAATAATAATAATAATAATAATAATAATAATAATAATAATAATAATAATAAGCGCGGATACTAACTTAGGGCGACAGTTACATTGACTTGCACACTAAAAATTCAAATTTTCTAACCCTAACCCTAACCCTAACCCTAACCCCACCCTAACCAAATTTGGTAGACATACTTATTAGACCAAAATGAACAATTTAAGCCTATTTCCGACAATAAAATTATTTTTCTATCTAGTACCTGAGAAATAAGGCGACACAAAAACTGTCGCCTTAATTCCAAGTGTCGCCTTAATGTTGTTGAATCAGCATGAACTGTCGCCTTAAGTTGGAATCCATGCGGATAATAATAATGATAATGATAATGATAATGATAATGATAATGATAATGATAATGATAATGATAATGAGAATGAGAATGAGAATGAGAATGAGAATGAGAATGAGAATGAGAATGAGAATGAGAATGAGAATGAGAATGAGAATGAGAATGAGAATGAGAATGACAGTGACAGTGACAGTGACAGTGACAGTGACAGTGACAGTGACAGTGACAGTGACAGTGACAGTGACAGTGACAGTGACAGTGACAGTGACAGTGACAGTGACAGTGACAGTGACAATGACAATGACAATGACAATGACAATGACAATAACAATAACAATAACAATAACAATAACAATATTATTATTATTATTATTTAAAACACTTATAAAGCGCCAAAAGTACCAAAAAGTATTCGATGGCGCTGTACAAATGACACTAAAACAATAAAACTACTAAAGTAAACTTATGTAAAATACAAACAATAAAAATACGTTTTCAAATTCTTCTTAAACACTAAAAGGGATTCACTCCGACGAATTTTACCAGGAAGACTATTCCACAATTTCGGGGCCACATAACTGAACGCTCTCTCACCCAGCTTCGTATTGATTCTAGGGACAGCAAGGGCACCACGACTGACAGACCTAGTATTATAAGTAGAAGAGGTGATCGATAAAAGATTAGAAATGTAGTCCGGGCCAATACCTTGGAGAGCATTAAAAACAAGGGTAAGAACTTTAAATTGCACGCGATAGGCAACAGGCAGCCAATGAACCTCTTTGAGAAGAGGAGTGACATGGGTACGAGACGAAACTTGGAACAATGCTCGAACAGCACAGTTTTGAACACGTTGTAGCCTGGAAATAAGATAGTTAGGTAATCCAGTATAAAGACTATTAGCGTAATCAAGATGACTGATAACTAAAGCATGAATCAAAGTGTGGCAAGACTGGAAGCTCAGATATTTACGAAGTTTGCGGATTTTATAAAGCTGCCCAAAGGCAATTTGACATCTCTGATTGATCTGAACATCAAATTGTAAATTTTTATCCAGAGTGACTCCAAGGTATTTAACCTGATCTAAGCAGTTGACCGAAGTATCACCTACAAGAATATTATCAAAACTGAGTTTAGAAAGATGATGACGAGTGCCGAAAACAATAACTTCTGTCTTCGCCTCATTCATTTTCAGTCTGTTCTCAGCCATCCAAACCCTGACGTCGGCAAGACAAGCCTCCATTTCTTTGCAAGCGTTAGACTGAGAAACATCCCCCCAACTAAAGGATAAATAAAGGGCATGATCGTCGGCATAGCCCATACAACTGGGCAGGTACCTGTGAATAATGTCGGCAATAGTACTAGCATAAACAGTATACAATACTGGGCCGGTACATGAACCCTGCGGAACACAATAACAATAACAATAACAATAACAATAACAATAACAATAACAATAACAATAACAATAACAATAACAATAACAATAACAATAACAATAACAATAACAATAACAATAACAATAACAATAACAATAACAATAACAATAACAATAACAATAACAATAACAATAACAATAACAATAACAATAACAATAACAATAACAATAACAATAACAATAACAATAACAATAACAATAACAATAACAATAACAATAACAATAACAATAACAATAACAATAACAATAACAATAACAATAACAATAACAATAACAATAACAATAACAATAACAATAACAATAACAATAATAATAATAATAATAATAATAATAATAATTCTAGTTGAATCCGTAGCCTTCGTCGGGACGTAGGGTTGTTGCCCCCTGTCCGGAACTTTGATCCCTCACCGGTCGGAAAGATCCTAGCCCCACCTTTGGATCGCGTTTTTTTTGTCATGGCACATATACTTTTCAAAAATGGATTTGTGCACGAATACGGTACCTACTGCTTACTCCCTTTTTTCACTGTTTCAAAAGGACTTAAGGGCGGGTCACGCTACAGCGATTTTCAATCCGAAATCCGATCCGATTTTTTCTAAATCGGACCAACAGTTTTTTGTTGAGACTTTGTTCTAAAGGTGGTAACGCTAAATCGATAACCTGATAACTGATCCTAGTTTGTCTCACGATAAACTGTTCTGCTTCCATTAGTATAACACAGAGCGGTATTTGTTCGAAAATCAATCCGATTTTTGCACGTGTGTCCGATAAATGCTCTCTGCCGATGTGACGTGACGAAATAATTAGTTAACATTTCATTTTCGTAGTCGCAAATCATATATTTACAGAGGTTGGCAGATTTTTGGCTCTTTGCGATCAGGGATGCAGAAGATTTAAACTAAAACTAACAAAAATCGCACCGCAATCCTATCCGAAATCGCTCTAATGTGACCTGCGCCTTATTTGTTCTTTGCCGAAGGTCATCTTATCACTACCAAAATATTTTGAAGAGAAGCAAAAACTTAAAGGGCAATTCTCATGATCCCAGACAGATCCAATTCTCCCAACTAAGCAACTTGTAGCTCCTCCAATAACTGTATAAAGCTCCTCCTTGTGCATACACAAGCCTATTTTATTGCTTCAGGCCATGTCCTGAGGAGCATACAAGGCTGTAATTTGTAATCCAAACACTTCCTCTGCATTGTAGGGCATGTAAGTTACTCTGCATCATTTGAATTTTCAAACTTTGATGTTAATCAAAGAGCAGTCACCAACAGAGAATTTTGATACCCCTACACCAAAAATATACTTTGGGGTGATGAAAGTCTGTCTTTAAAAAGGGAATAACCTTCCTGTTACATCGACCACATAATAGAGTTAATTCAGCCTGCATTAAGAATATTCATGCAACATATCACACGAATCTAAAGCACGAATTCTACATGATAAGTACCTGTCCATCAACTGTCATTTAACGTTTTGAATAACACATAAGTACTCTAGTCGCAGCGATTCACGTATGACGGTGACAGGCTTACAGTATGGGGAACCTTAAGTCATGAAAACGAAGACAGACTCTACGAACAAGCCCAGGCCGGCCAAAATGGCCGCTGGTTACCATCTTTTACATATTTTAAAAATGAACCTGGCATATGCAACATTTCAGACCAAAAAACATGCCGATTAGCCTACACAGAAACATGGAAATCGTTTTACCTTACCTATAGTTAGTTTTTTACTCAGCGTCGCGTTTTTGCGAAAAATTCCCAAGTGTTTTTTTTCTCTCTCAGATTTCGCATATCAATGCATACTGAACTACTTGAGTAAGTCCAAACCTGACAAAGAAGGTAATTAGCCCATAGTCTTCTTTGTACGCTTAACTTGCACGTACTGTGGCCACACTACGCATACGGCGTTAGTGTAGTCCTCTTGTCTATATTTTCATGTATGTGTGAATGTGTAATAGTAGTGGAAAACTACTTGCTTCTTCACGTGTAGGTTTTTCACCAGACTTTAGCACACCCTGATGCTAGGTAGCGGTCACAGCTCACGCGCAGAAGGTATGCGCGCGGCAGTATCGTAGATACAACAGTGATACGATGAGCGTGGGACGACCAAAGTGTGCAATAATCAAAGAAACGCGCGAGTCGTATATAATATGTCTTTGTTATAGATGATTGTAGGATGAGTGATGCTAGTATAGGCTATGTTGAGCAACTTGTGCTGTTTCAAGATAAATACTTTTTGATATATAGGGGTACCATCTTTGTCAAAGATAAAACGGAACAAGCTATGTGACAGCGTGGAGAGGGGTGGGAGGGAATAGGTCCCTCTTAGGCTAAATGTTGGTATTTGAGTAGCTGCCTAAGATGTCAAATGGTGCAATATTTAAAGCGAATAGGGAGTCGCCCCGAAATTTGCTTTGAAGAATCAGCATATTCTTGCAAATCTCCTCATATTGCATTACAAGCACCTCTGAAGATGATTTGAACATAACTATTACAGACAATAGGTAAAGCAAGGAGAAATTCTCCTTGAATTTCACAATTCACTAATGAAAACATTGTCACATGATCAAAATAGGTCATTCATGAACTAGAGTGACGTGGCATACTAACTCTGATTGGGGTGACTGCCTATTGCCTTTAAACTGATTTCATCGGTCTGCCAGTGTGGTTGTCTGTGTGGGATCAATTGTAAGCTAATTAAATATCACACCCGTAATAAAATGGCATAACATTACATTTTCACACAAGAAGCAATACAAAATACAACTAACGTTTGTTTATCAGTTTATGTAAAAACGCGGGAAACTGTCTTGTGGACACTGAACGGGGCACCTATATTTTTGCTCTGTAAACGACGGGACAAGCCCGGATAAACGGGACGGATGTTAACCCCATTGGTATTGAAATAGCTTATACGAATTTTTTGTAAAATCCATAGACATATTAGCTCTGCTATGGTTTTATCGTTTCAATTGGTGCCACTGAAGTTTAAAATGACAAGATGCCGCGTCCGGCGGTAAACACCACTCTGGTCAGTTCTAATGTCTTTCACAATAAGCTGTTGTGTGTAAGTCTAGGCCTATATTTCCGTGTTAAATTTTGAAAGATTCAATTGTAAAAGCATGCAGTAATTAGGAGATGAAATAGTGTAGGCCAGTTCACTATTATAACTTGAAAATGTTGGTCCCTCTCAAGCTATGGGCCATACCTCGTAAATTATTCAGTGGGTTCGTGTAGAATGGACAGTCACAACGTACTCTTGCATTGCAACATTCAATTAAGTGTTGAACTTTGCCCTCGCGCAAAGTGCAACGCGGAACGGTTACAACCAGGGAGTTGCTGTTTTACCAAGGAGTTGTTGTCAAATGCTAAGTGCGCACTTAACCATATGGCCTGCTATCGTAGGCAAGCAGTTGGCATTATATGCTACATGAATCATGGATGAGCCAGGGAGTTTCTATTTGTCAAATAGCAGTTCCCTGGATGAGCCGTCGCCTGGTTTGATAACGTGGCTAGAAAAGGAAGGCCCACGCTCCACGATAGCCCTATATGCCACAACAACCAAACCAAACACGCCACATATGCCCCCTGAAAAGGACAATCGCTTTACGCTTCATATACTTTTCGCTTAACTGTGCTCCATCCTTGTCCCCACTGTGAATTTTCCGACAAAGGAATCTTAAGTAAACATGCGAAGTTGCAAACGTTATCAAAGTTTGCTCAATTGAGGACGAGCCCAGATAAATATTTGAGTTCTTAGACAGGACGGTGGTCCGACTAATAGATTGCTCCTAGCCTATTATATTGAGCTACTATACGCACTGTGTACTACTCCTCACTCTTCAAAGCTGGCATTGCTCGCTCTGCTGGCTAAGCGGAACAGTGATTTGCGTGGGCTTTTCTCATAAGAATTTTGGAAGTGTGATATATACATAGCATAAATAGGGTTATGTTTCTCTTATTACAGAGTGCACTATACTGAACGCCTGTTCTAATCCTTGAAAATCCTCAAGAAAGGTTCACCCTACCTCACAGGAAATCCTTGGGGAAATCAGGTGTGTTTTATTCGAGTTACAAAGATCGGTCACGAACCAGATTTTCGAGGGGTGCGAGTAAGCAGTAATACCGTCCGCTACAAGACGGGACGTGATTGACTATGTGATAAAGCATATTGACTGATAGAGAAAGATATCACTAGTGGAATTGAACCATCGCATGTAGTTTCAGGTTTATCATAAGGTCACCAATGTTATTGACGTCAGCCTCGTGTAAGGAAAGTTCTTATTCAAGACGACGAGCTGCTTCACTGCCAGAATTCTATGCATTGCATCTCATGATGGGTTTTACTACTAGTCTGCAGGGGCGTAGCTAGGATGAAAATTTTAGGGGGCCTAGGTACCAAATAGGGGTCACGGCATTGGTCGCGGTCCTTCATTCTTACAAATTTTATTTCTGGGGGCCTAGCAAACATCTGGGGGCAGGCCAAAAGGCCCCTCGTAGCTACGCGCCTGCTAGCCTGTAACGAAGATTATCTATTGTGGCGAACACGAGTGATGGAGGATCACCTCCAATATGTAGCTGAGGGAACGGACTTCCTTTCAGTGCTCCAATACTGGGTCTACGACCGTGATTAGTGTATGAGACGACATAACATTCAATTTGATCGATGACGAAGAGGCGTTGTGTTCCGGAGCGCGACTCGCCCATGTCTCCCAGAAAAGAATTGATTATCAATTAGACCATCATACACATGGACAAATAGGTCATACATTTCCCACTGTGAATCTCACGTCCCCCTGTTCCCCTATTTCAACACATCACCGCCTCCCTTGACTGCTTGTTGAAGTTGTTCCAGTTTTCGTGTGCTGGAGTTGGATTCAATCCATTGTAAATTTTCCGTCTCGCGAACCTGCTGTCTGGCGGATCCAAATTCTCTTTCCCGGCCGGTTTGGCTTACACAAATCTATCTTCGGTCTCGCGGACCCCAATTCGCTTTCTGTCTCGCGGACCCTAATTCACTTTCTCTCTCTCGCGGACTTTCCGTCTCGCGAACCCTTAGTTTATTTTCGGTCTTGCGAACCCAAATTACTTTTCGGTCTCGCGGACCTAAATTTACATTCGACCACACGTCAATCTATTTTCGGCTTCGCGCTTATGCTTCAGTGCAATTTCGGTCTCGTGGACCTTTGGTCCAGCAGGAAACCCCTGTGGTCATTAGAATCTCCAACTGTCTAAAGCAAGGCGACAGGGAGTCGTTGCCGTGCACGGAACCGCTCCACGGTAACAAATCCCTCTCGCTCTGAGGTTCTGAAAGAAGTACTGCGATACTTAAGCAGTCGCCAGTCTGTCGAGATTTTCCAACAGGGCCTACCCAGGTGTGGCGCCAGGATTTGCCCGACAGGGGTGCCAGCAACCCGAAGCCTCAAGGGTGACAGAGTGCCGAAAGGAAAAGTTTGAAAAAAGTTGGGCTTTTACAATGGAAATTCGAAAAATTTGGGTTTTTGGAGAAGAAATTTTTTTTGGAAAAAATTTTTGGGGTTTTATTGGAGAATTTGCCCTAACTTAGACCAAACTTAAGTAAATTGTCGGGGCGACTGGTCGTTGTCGGAGTCCACATATGTTATCGTATACATAACAGCTCCCCAACGAAACCGAAAAATTTCCCCGACCGGGGGGGGGGCAGCCTTCCCCGACGGGGGGATGGTCCCCTACCCCCACCTGGTGCCACCACTGGGCCTACCATTTAAGCGGGCCTCCTCATTTGGCGTGTAACGTACCAAGAAATTGTTGTCAGAATGCCTCTCAAATTTTCGGAAATGGTACTTTCCACTTCCCAGGCTTTGTTACTTGCTTCTAACTATTATGTATTTTGATCGACCTGTCCGGATCGCCTAATTTTTTTTCCCACGAGGTTATGGGCAAATCTGATTTTCAAAATTTTTCAAATTTGTTTGAAAATCATGGTTAGGGTTATTTTTAAGGTTAGGGTTACTTGGACAGGGGTTATTTGGCCTGTTCTTTCATAATCCGGCTTCAGAATTACAATAAAAGGGCCGGAAAGCTGTCATTTTGGAATTAGGGGTGTGGCCTATTTCCAAGAAGCTGATTGGTCCATTGGCATGATTTGCCCATAACCTCGTGGGAAAAAAAATTGCGCGTCCGGATCCCGATTGAAAGGTTAAAGAGGGCAAAGTAGAGTGGACTGATGACTTCGTACAGTTTTTTTTTTTTTGGTCATCTCCACCTACTAAGTCTCGTCTGTGTTTTCTTAAATAACTCCCACTTGGGCTTAACTTTAAACTTGTGCCCTTCCTCTCTTGTTGAGAGATCATAGTGAAACATCTTGTGGGGAATGTTCAGGCTTCTGACTGAGAGTACTTGAAATAGTAATTGGATGGGAGATGGAGGTGTATCATTCTTCGAGCAGTCTGAGAAGAGTCTTCAAGTGGACCACAGATGAACTTCTGCTTTTGCAGCTAGCTATATGTGCAGTTGTAAGACGGTACTATCAGCACAGAATGTAGACAGAGGGGATCTTCGCTCTTCCTTTGCATGCAGACACATTTGATCGTTCGAGCGAAATATCTTGATGACTAGCAATGGCCACTTGTATGGAGGTCCACCGTACACTAAGGCTGTGCATCAACCTGAGATTGACTGACTTGTAGCCTAACATTTATCTCAACCAAACAAACTGAATGGAATGCTAGCCGAGTGTCGGCAGAGCATGACCAAAGTCTTTATCGCAAAACTATAGGATAACACTAGCAAACAGAGGGATGTAAATCGTGAAAATACTTTCAAATTGTGTCCCATTCACCACTTCTCGAATATGATTTATCCGATGAAATAACCCAGCGAAAACACCGTGAGATTTCGTTTTATGCAGTGCGTGTTCCATGTCCGTCTAGCAGTATAATAAGTATTTTTCGGTGTAGCAGACCCGGGCCCCTCGGATTTCAGCTGAAACTGGTATAGCACAAAAGAGTAACAGATAGCAGCACCTAAAATTCAAAGCTTTGTACCTATATATAGAGTTGATAGCCTTTAAGCTACAATTTCCTCTACTTCTCAAAATTTCGTTATCTCGTTCACAGTGTTCTTCATGAGGAGAATTAACTTAATCGCATGTTTTGTCAATCTGCAAGGTGCCTAATGATACCTTTGATCATTATGTGGGTGGTTATTAGGGTGATAGAAAGGACTGGTAAGTTCACTCGATTTATGGCTGATGCAAATGCGTTGCACAGTAGAGTTAATCAGTCACCTTCAACCAGGTAACTGAGTTTTCCGATTGTGCTTCGCACCCACTTATTACTCAGTAAGCCGATGTCTTATGATTATGTTGGAGGCTTATTTATTGGGAGATATTGTTCTTTAAAGGGATTCGCCAGTGTTAAAAATCAATGACTTCAAAAAATGCAGAAAAATTTTCTCTTCTAAGAGGTGAAAACCGCATCTCAATAGCTTTTAGCGTTTGGAAGATATACTAATTTTCAAAGAAATGGAATTTTTCTCAAGATAAAGTGCATTATGGGAAATCTGTGATGTAATCGCGGCACATTAATTTGACAAAGCATTGAATTTCTTTATGATATTGACACTGTTGTAGGAATATTTTGCAACTTTGTTTGTTATGCCGTACATATGGTGTGGATTTATGCTAAACCTACGTGGAAAGATATTCAAACATTCCAACAGTATCAAATTTCAAGGACATTCAATTTTAAAGGAAAACAAAAGAAATCTGAAACAATGTGCCCACTTTACATAACATTCTGGTAAAGTCACAATCGCAGCACTGCGACCCCCCATCTTTTCATTCACCACCTTCCTCTACAATGTGATGAGTCTGATTTTCTAAATGTTCCGTATCATTCTGCTTTCAAACTAATGGTATTTTAGCTTAATTTCCATGTCCAACATTCTTTGAATGTGCCTTCCCCAGCACCCCGGGGAACTTCCCTTGTATTCCGTCAACCGTGTCTTTGCCAAAGCTCCCGTCAGGGATTCTAAGCTGAGATGGCCAGTTGACGCCACGCAGGGACGCATTTCTCACTGCTTGCACCTTGGAGTCAATAATACATCTACGATATGAATCTCCACCGTTTCCACATGGCAGAAACATTCAGTGAAAATCTTTATAATAAAATAGTCAAGACCAAAAGTTTTGTGTGATATGTTGACGAGGAATTCAGTTTCAGAATTGTAGTGAAACTTTTGCTTAATTCCCATTAGTTGGTAGCAGCTGAAGTAATCGCATTTCAGTACTGGTCGTCAGCGAACTTGTACTGCAAACATATGGAGTGTCATGGCTTCATATCGACGATTGTTCTTTTTCCTTAAAATACAAATATTTGGTGCATTCATATTCTGAATCCGTCTTGCATAGCCAATTTTTTAATTTCAAGTATATACTTTGGCAAAGAAGAAATTTAATCGAAACAATAGGTTTGAAAAATAGCGTTAAACAAAATATCGGTCATGATGTGGAAGCGTTTCATCGCACCTGCTTGTTTCAAGTTCACTTATGGTAGAAAATGAACTAACTTCAGCTGTTTACACCTCGAGAATCTAGCAGAAAAGTTAAATGAAAAATCGCACCAGAACGCTTGGATTAAGTTCATTTTAATATGTCGAAAATAATTTGGACCTGAACGGGTGGGGTTGGGGTGGGGGATAATTCAAGTTCTATGCAAATCTAAACAGGGTTTTGTGCTCTTCAGCTTTATAGTTCTACCGATCTATTGCAGTTCTGCAGATGTCTACCGACTTGAAACATTTCATCCTTTCCCATCAGGGAGTTGTCATCTACAAACTTTCTCGTTCAATTTTAAGTAATTACGTTTCCGTGAATAACAATCTGATAAATTGAAGGATAGCTACTGGAGATTTTCCATCGGAAATTGTAAGAAGTTGAAGACTCAAGGAACATTGGTGAGAAATCTAGGTCAAGAGGATGCATAATGACAATATAAATTAAGTGTTGAGTGATTTTAGCGACTGTATGTTTGTTACATCTTTTAAGCTGTGTTGACGTTCCTTTGCACAGCGTGCAAGGATATGGCTTAATTACTGGCGCAAAATTCCAAGGGCACTCAAAATCTTACACGCGAGAACAGTTTTGCATTTATGGGGCAAATCATTGGACAGTGAAGTGTAACGTTACATATCGTAAAATGTAGTATTCATACTTTTATTCATTATAAATGTATCGTGAAAATCCTCCCGGTGTAACGGAAAAAATGACATCCCGTGATGATTCGGAAAGCTGGTGTGCTAAACTCAGGAACTTGCCGCTAGAAAACTGTTGCATATACCGAGAACAATAAATGGGTTGTGGAAACTAAGAGCGTTCTTACCACCGACAATAAAATAAAACAAGTTGAATAACTCTAAAACAGTGTAAGGTATAGGAATTAAAGACTTGACCATATATTTACTTCGTAAACATGTGTAAATGCTAAGCACATGTTAAATTCCTTAACTTTCTGCATTAAAACTTTTTTAATTGTTAAATACAAAGTAAGGCTATTTAATTGCTAAACATGATTACAGTCTTAACGTGTCTACATTATGCTCCCTCCCCCCATGGTCAATTGCTTGACGCGGTTTTGCAATGAGGATTTAACTCAAGTTTAACTCTCTAAGTTGCACTGACATTGAAGGAGAGGTCTACATAGAAGCATGCCGTGTCAGTTTTTGCCATGTGCCATTTTCTCCGAATGATAGAACCAGGGAGTTGCTATTTGACAAATAGCAACTCCACAGGCGGTCTAAGACACAAACCCTCTCTCTAGCGTTCTTTTGATGCAAAAAAGAGTAAAGTTGATCCAGGGAGTTGCAACTCCCTGGTTGATCAGTGAGATCAGTGTCCACTAGATGCCTAGAGGTTGTTACTCCCTGTGTTGAAAAGACTTTTCTTCAACCTTGCGAAATTAACATTCGCTTCTCTTTTGTAAGTTGATTTCTAATCGCAGCTCCCTGATCTGCTGATATTGAGTCAAGGAGGTGAAATAGCATTTTCAGTGGAACGGGCTCTGATTTCTCAACCCTCTTGTAGGTTTCCTAAACCATAATGACTGATAAGGAAACTGCCACACTGCAGCCTGCCCTGTAGGCAAGAATAGCTGTTTTTTATATTGTTTTTTTTTTGGGGGGGGGGGGTGATGGTTTTCTTAGTTTCTGCTTTTCCTTTTTCTGCGTTATGTTATTAGATGTTTATTTTAGGGAGTGCTCTCTCGACAAGCCCTTTGGCTTTCAGTAGGCCACTTCCTTTCACTTCTCATTATTTTGTAAATATGTCAACTTGAAATTGTTACTGTACTTGAAGTGGAAAAACAAATAAATGAAATGAAATAGCCTGTATATCACTAGACTGAGTAGCGCCTCCTGTGGCTGCCGCTCCCTTAGGTTACCGCCCCTCAGAGGATTTTTTTCGCAGCGATGAGCTGAACGAAAAAAAAACTTCGTTCGCTCCGCCAGTCCGCGGGGTAGTATATCACAAGTTCGCAACTCACAGGTTGAATGAAATCGTAACTGTCTATATTAGAGTGCTCCTTTTTGCCGTGAGCCACGGAGCTAATGTTATTTATATAACTACACTGACCGAAAAAACATATGACACCTCACAGACAACACTTCAGAAGAACCGCGATTTTACACCTTCCGAAAAAGATGATAGAAACCGAACAACAATACCAATTGAAATTTAATTTGTTAGAATAGTGTTAATGCCCTTGGCAACAAGTTCGTGGAACTTTTTTACTCTTCGTTTTCAGTACATATAAAACTTGAATAGTGTAAGTTGTACCGAGGTTACCCGAGGAAGAGCACTACCTCTCTGCTTAACTGAGGCACACTGCCATGTTTGAATGCTATTGGCTGTATGTGCACATCACTGTTCACCTGCATGATATTTTATGATGGTTTCCCTTGGTAACAGTGGTATGGTAGTGATGTTTACTTGTGTAGGTTTACATTATCCTTGCTTAATGGATATGAAGATAAACGGATGTTTTGTTTTAACAGGGATGCTCCATTAAAAAGCCCACGTCAGATTTTTTCTTTTTTTTTTTTGCTTTTTTTTTGCTCCGGAAAGTTGACCTATAATTTGCTGTAGTAATGTTGTATTACTATTAGGATCAATGACCAGTTAAATGCCATTGCTGGTCCGGTCACAGTCTCTGAAATGAACTACTGCAAGTATTATTGTACTATTGTACTAGATGCACGACTTCTGGTGTGTTTGCAGGAAGCTGTAACGTAGTAACAGGATTAGAGGAAGAGAGAAGCGAATAACGATATCAATTAAAAAGATAACTCATGCCTGTTATTAAATAAATACAGGAAAGCTTTCATAGCCGGGCGGTAGTTAGACAGAATAATCTCAGTCAATAAACCACCTCACTGTTGACTTACCAAAACGGTGTCCTGCGTCTATAGCAACCTCACAAAGATAATTGAGTGTATTTCATAAGACAACCCACAAATTAAGGGTGTGCAATATTGGGATTGCTGTTGCTTTCACCTCTCGTTATTCCAACTATCCAGTCTCCCAGTCTGTTTCTAGATAGATCATCAGTACTATAGGCATCTCCTCTAATGGTCCAAACAGCCAGTGGTGTGGCTAGGAGGTTTCTTATGGTGAAAAAGGGGGGTGGAAGTGGGACCCATCTACACCATGGGGCGGGAGCTTCAAATACAAAAGCGGTATATTTTTCACCCTTGAGTTTGTCATGGAGACAGCTGTGGCATGAGACTTGTGGGGCTCTTAGCTATGCCACTGTAAACAGCGCAAACTGCTACCTTTTTATCGTAGTCAGGCCCACAGGCGTATACTAGCTATCGTTTCTCCTTTCATAGAACAATACATTGAGTCAACAATCTGCTTCAGAGGATGGAATTGGGGTAGGGTTTGTTGCTAGGAAAGTTTCGTGGGATTACGAAAATTTAATTTTAAAGTGTAGTAGGGTTTACAATTAATTTTTAGGAAAACTAAAACATAGGCCTGCCCAAATGCAGTACGCCATTCATGCATTCAGTCTAAAACAAACAAACAAACAAACAAACAAACACACACAAACATGCAGGAACAAGTACAGTACAGGGCGAAGCGATATCATGACTAAATTTTGCCTCATGGTACCCATTGGTGCATGGTCAATGCATCAGTTGCTGATTATTTTGGGTATATTGATCCCTTCAGCATCTGCCTACAATTCTAATGTTGCACCCCCTCCCATCATTGAGGGAATCCTCGTCACCCGGTCTCTTAGACTTATTGCAAAAATATAAGGATCCAGTAAAATTTTCAACATATCTTAGGAGTCTTTCAATAGTGCTTAGTGGTTGGTACGTAATGAAGATAGTGTAACTTCGGTTGAACTAGGGACTTTGCAACTCTTTAGTTGAACATCTTTGGCGGATAGGTCCAGTGACGCAGAGTTCCCCCACCCAAGGTGATCTTGAATTTGTCGCCCCGCAGAGGGGAAAATCCTATCTGTCTGCATTTTAGTAGGAGGCGAATAGTGCCATTTGCCAAAACAATCCACTCTTACCCCTTCCTCTCTTCCCCATAGTTACGCTGGTGTGTATGGTTCAGTTGATTGTATTCTTCTCGTCAGTTGTTCTATCACCGGGAAATGTTCCAGCTTGCCACCCATTTTGACTCTGAGAAAAGAGTGATAACAGAACATGCCTTCGGCTCATTAGTATGAATGCAGTCAGCTCAAGAGAGTTGTCAGTCGAAAGCACAATGCCCAGTCTGATCGTATTCTCTGTACAAGTTAGTCGCCCGTGGTCTTTAATCTTGAATTTGAGAGGCTTTTGCATGCTGAAGGAATTTTTTATCAGAAGTGGCTTCTTTATCAGTCGATCACCCCTCGAAAAGAGGGTTCGGTGGAAGGTAGAGAGGATAATAATTATGGTTACAAACGACGTTGTTGATTGTGAAGGAGTAAAATCTCTAAAGTAAACCAAGACAAAACAAGAGAGAAAATACAAGAGGTTGCAGAGAGCATGTTAAATAGTTAGTTAGATAGATGAGGTTTAACGTTCCAGTTTCAATAAACTCTAGATTAAGGTTTTCTATGAGGTGTATATCTTAACGATAAGTATGATTCTAGAAACAGATCACTGTAACATTTTATTTTGTCATCCAGATAAAGGCATTTGAAGACGACGTGCGAAAGACTTGAAGCAATTCTAAAATGTCACTGGACACCCACAATAACTGTTTCCTTTCACCGGTTTTTAAATTAATAGAAATTTAAATATGAGGAGTGTCGTACAATTTTTAACAACTTAACAATTACAAATTTAAAAATAGATGGTTTGGAACGAAACTTAGGCCTAACAATGCTGGTTTATTGATAGAAATAATATGACAGAACTTTTGACACAGTTTAGACACAGTATGGAGGAGCACATGAGAGTTCAAATCACTGTTGCTCTAGGATATCACAACAAACTTACTACAAGTCATCATTTACGCAAATGGCGGCACTTTGTTGCAAAACAATGAATGGTCATATCTTGAAAACAGAACGAGATGTAATGATGCTGTTGTTGATGATGTCCATTGTAATTTCAAATTTGATTTTAATTTGCCGTTTTACCAAAATACCTACTTAGAGGTTAGGGTTTATTTCTCATGTAAAAGCATCTGAGCTGTGTATTGTTCCTATGTAGCTCCTTGGTTCCAGTAAGGAATAAAATAATGCAGTTATAACGTACATTTTGATGTGTGGAGTTGGTATTACGAGATGTTACAGCTACTCATAAGCACATGGCCGGGGTATCTTACCCGGGGGCGGCTGAACCGTTTTTGCCCGAGAGAAAAAACAAGCAAACCTGTTTTTACTCTAGAAAATAAATTGCCCTATTAGTTCCAAAAATCTGCCCCAGAAGTAAGCTTTTCCCTGAACTTTGTGGTCTGTAGCGCCCACCCCCCTTGCTCGTACGTCGATTCAGCTTTAGCACCATGTGTAGTGCCTCTGTTTGGATTTCACCACACAAGACTGCCGCTTCTCCGATTCGTAGCTATATGAGCTGGAAGCTCCGTGAGCCATGGTTGTAGAGTGGACCATCATGTTTTCAAGCAATGTACTTGTATCCACTCTAACGAAGCCTGTCTACAACATTTACGTTACTCATAAAGGGTTGAAAAGTGACTACAAACCGAGTCCATAAATAGTTGGAGGTACTAATTTTAGCTCACACATTGTACACAGTACATGTATGAGGTTATAAAATGGGGCAGATGGCGTCAACTTTTCAACAAAAGTTTTCAGCTTTTTGATGTGTGTAAATTTTGGTCTGAAATTTTGGTATATATAGAGCATTAATAATTTGCATTCTGCTATACAAAAGTGCAGTTTGGTTTTTTAAGCTGTTTTTGTAGGGCTGAGTTCACTCTTGTCTTCTGAACAGATAGATGTGAATTCATTGTACTTCGCTGTGTGTTCAGTTGCTATCTTGCAAATGCCTATGCAGACTGTTATGAAATCTGACCCATTTTACACGCATCGGTCTTTTGTTCATCAAGTGGTCTGTGCATTCACTATGCCTTGGGGATAAGTCACTGTATTATCAAGGTTCATTAAGCAGGGAGTTCCTTGTAGCTTCCTGCATTGGGCAGCTACTTGATTCATTACCAAATTTGAAGCAACCACATCTGTGGTCAGGTTGGCTTTGTTTAAAATAAAGGAAAGAGGCTTAACCACATGCTGTGGGGATATCTCCCATTTTGTTCCTGGATCAATTGAGTTGGTCAAGTCAAGTAACTGCAATAACTGTTTGAGTTCAAGTGCAGTAGGAGCTTTTTGAGTCTATGCTTTGTTTTGATCAGTGCAAACCTATGCAGTGTTTACTTGTGGAGTTGTAGGTGCAACTAAATGTACTGTACTCTGCAATACTTGAACAACTTAGGTACATCATACAAATTTAGTTTTTTTTCAATCTTGCTGCTGATTACAGTTTATAGCCTTTACAAGCTTTCTTGATTCCAGAAAATATGCAGTGATATTTGTAGATCTGTCATTACATTGTGTCAGGTTCAGTGTTTACATTTGTGATTTTTCGGTTGGGTTTTGAGTTCTTTAATTATTACGGTACGCTCTTCTCTTACCTTTTGCCTGTGTAAGGTAAGGAACTTAGATGAATAAACGATAAAATTTGGTTCTTTGAGTTCCTATTTTTAACAGTCAGGAGAAATTGTGTGAACTACACAGCAGCATTGCTGCTCTATAGTTTTAGGGGCACTCTCACGTAAGTTAGCATCTGTGACTGCAGTTATAGATGTGAAATATATGGAGGGAGGGCATAGTAAAAAAAGCAACTGGGAGGAAGAATGGGGCCAATGTCCCAGAATGCCCCGGTCGGTGACTGCGGACCTATCACAAACCTTGCATGAATGTTGACAGCAATTCGTTTCGTGTACGGACATTTTCAAAACAACTATCACGGAATGAGCTCGCGTAGCGGTCTCTTTAACTTCTGCCACACGTTTTTTTTTTTCCTCTCATAACCAGCCATAAGCTGGTATGAGCTATTTGTAATCATGAAACATCCCGGCATTCAATGTGTCTGTTAACATTTGTGAAAAAGAAGTGCTATTTCTCGCACATCGTTCATTGGATGTTTACGAAACTATTTGCACTCAATGATCCATTCAGGGTTCAAACAGGCTATTATGTGAAAATTTCAAAAATGTACCTCCCTTCTCTCCGAGCACGTTATGCTCTTGAAAGTTGGTAATAGACTAATGTTCCTCAAGTGCTCAAGTGCTTCTTTCAGGGTGTACACAAATTTTGGATAGAAGGACATTTAAGGTCATGAGAGGTCAAAGTGGAATGATTTCGATTTGGGATTTCTTTATGATCTTAAGTCGGATGCCGGGAATCCAAACTTAGTGCGTGTAATCACCATTTGGTGCCAAATAATCTGAAGGTCATTTGGTGGTCATCAGCGGTCACTTGAGGTCAAAATCATAAATTCCTAATAACATTGTAACCTGAATAAGATTGCACCAAAACTTGGTAGATGTAATTACCATTTAGCTCTGAAAAAAAAACCCGAAGGTCATTTTGAGGTCATCAGGGCCATTGGAGGTCAAATTTGCAGAGATTGTTTGAATTACGTGAAATTTGGAAGATACAGTCGACATTAAGAGTCAGAAATTTTAAAAGTCAGTATAAGGTCATCAAGGGTAATTTGAGGTCAAATTTGTAAAGATCGTTGGATGTATGTATGAAACGTAGTAGATGTATTCAACGTTCTGTGCCCAAACTTATGAAAATACTGTGGGGTCATCAAAGTCGCAAGTTCATAGAAGTATATACATATATATTTGGTGCCAGAAACTTTGATGATAATGACCATTTAAGGTTTCCAAATTTCCAAAGGTCACTCAGGCCCATCAGCAAAAGGAACGTTAGTGCCTTTGTCCATGATTTTTGTACACGTTTAAGTCTTAAGCAAGCTGGCTTTTAGTAAGGCCTTAAAATTGAGCTCTTCTATAACTGAGTTCCATGTTTGCATGGCGTTCAGGGAAAAATACATACCAAAATGCCACTGAAGATATTACCTTCCTAGAAAAAACGTTGGCTTGGATTGGAATGCCACATCTTTGAGCTTCTGCACCATTGGTGCTCTAGTATTAGTACTGCGTTTCCCCTTTCAGAACATAGAGGAGTCGAAACAATGAGATGTAACCGATTTTGAAGTCTCAGTAAACTGACGTTCAGAAATACAACGCAGGGAAGGAAATACTGTAGATGTCTTACACTTAAAAAGCTTGAACGGGAGGGTTATTGAAAGAGAACTCTGGCATTTCCAGAACAAACGTTATGTGCGTGCAAAGGATGCTAAAAATAGGGAGAAACTGAACCTTTACGTCTGTTTTAACTAATATTTACAACGCTTCGAGGAACAATCGTTAGCTAGCGAAGAAATGCATGTCAAGGATTTTATGCTCCACCGAGCGGTTTTATTCAGTATCGTTCGCAGCAGGTCACCATATGAGTCAAAAAGTTTACCTTCAGTCTTCCTCATAAATGAATTCAGTTCTTTCTCTCCGCAATTGTCAATTGCACTGCAGGGTACAGGTTCGTCAAATTTCCTATTGTTGTTTATCTGTTTTGTTTTGAAAATCTATTTATTCCACCGTCCACCATTCGTAATGTCTGTGTGTGTGTCTGTCTGTCTGTCTGTTTGATGGTAGCAATAGTGCATATCAGTTACGGTTTTGTCGAGAATTCCTGCGGAGACAAAAGGCAGTCTTAGCGTCCTATGATCTATTTGTCTTCAAAATGTGAAGAAGTTAGGTTAGATGAGGTTTAACGTCCCAGTTTCCAACCAATTGGTTCAAGTCGAGACGACCACGGCCTTTTTTCCAGTTGTGGCTCACTGGCTTGTTTTCCCTACTCCATTGTTTATGCTGAGCACCAAGCACAAAGGCAGTAGGTTCCATTTTTAAAGTCACATTTCAAAATGTGAAGAAGGGATCAAGGGAGGTACTATTCTGAGGACTTGAGTTACCTAGCCGACTGGCGGCCAGGCTCTGCGTGTATATTCCGACGGACAAAACTGCATTCGTTCTTACTGGTGATTCCCTTTTCCTCAAATAATTTTGCAGAGAGTGTGCTTGCTTTTCTTGTGCTTCTTGTAATATATATCCTTTTAGAGCGAGGAAAGCAAATCTCCTCTTCTTCGAGTGATTTTGTCTCAGTTATACCAAAGAGTTGCAACAGAATCTGTTGAAACTCTCTGGTTATACGACGCCTTACTTATTTTCAAGGTCTACAGTCAGACAAATGAAAGGAAAAGGCAAGGTTAGAATGAAATCCATGACAGAACCTGGCATGCCATCTAGAAACAGAAGAATGCCATTCAAAAACAGTCAATGATACTGACCGGGTGAGGTGGGAGGCCGGTGACGAAGGAGGGATTAGCAAGTCATCGATAACTGAGAATTTAGCCGTCTGAAATGGGAATGTATTGTTGTCAATATGATCTCTCAGTTCGAATAGTTCCGTTTAGGGGGAGAGTGTCCTTTTTTGCAAGCCTCTCTCCGTCTTGAGGTTTCAGTCAATTGTGCTACCTGTAGACCTTCGGCTCGAGACCCGATGCAGAGGGGGACAAGGCATAGATGCAAAATTGCACCACTCGTTATCGTTACTCCACCTGCTGGTGACCAACGGCGGAGCGAGGTGGCTTGGTCAGGGCGAGAACCGTGTTTTGGGGCACTTTTTAGTAGGTAGATACCCAGTATCTCGATACTAGGTTTGTCTCGTGAAGCCAGCAGAATATTTGTAGCTAAAAATACCTTCTTAATCTGGCACCGGGAATGATCCTTCACAGGCTGTGAAAAGGGCGTCAGCCGTCCATTTGAGTCAGTCGGAAAGTGTCTGTGTGTGTGTGTGGGGGGGGGGGGGGAGGCCGCTCCGTCGACTGTGTGGAAACTTCGCTATTGCTGCATGCTAGGCCTTACAATATCGTGACAGACTTGAGCCTGAAGGAACGGTTGGTCTCTCACCGATGCAATCTGGCAAATGCTCTCCAACAGAAACTTTCAAACGTTATTTAGATTGGATGCATTTGAGGAAGGAAGAAACACAATAATATTCATGATTGGGTAGCACATGTTGAAGCTCAGTGACTTTCGTCATATAGGGAGTTTAAAGAGATTCCACTCTCCATCTGATAACTAAACATCAACTTTTAATAGACGAGTTGGGAAATGTTTCCACGCAATGCAACATGGGAATGGGTCAAAGGTGTAGTGTACCACGCTTACAGTGTCCCAGCGCGGGTGTTGCATGCTGAGCACGCAGAGCTCAACACATTGCCCGTTGTCATGGTACACTTGACCTTGTGACCCGACCGGAAGTACCGAATTTCTCAACCCGTCTATTGCTAGTTATCGAATATCGCACAGAAACACGGTATAATTGAGAAACAACTAGAATATTGTCGAGATCCGCAAAGCAAAATTTGGCAAAGAGGGAACTTGGAAAGTTCTTTAAACATACGGTATATGTTTTATTTTTTTAAGTTACATTTTAGAGTGATTTTTTCCGCATTAGGACTAGGCCACTCCTATAGTGGCGTCCATGCTGCTAAAATGTTTCCGTCGATTTCGCTTTATAGTTTATGTTATCGCCCCGTCCTGTTTAGTCAGGTAAAAGTGAAAATGTTGCCACCTTTTCAATAAAATATCGCATCTGTAATCTATATCGCGATTTCGAAACATTTAGCACTTCAAATTTCCTTAGTATTGTTTTTGTAACTGGTACCGTGCCAATAATGAGTACCGTACCCGGCATTTATTAATATTTGCTGAGGATATTCCAAACTTTCCGGGCACGTTCTTTTAGACAACCAACCTTGAATGGAGGAATGTATCCCATTAAGAATTGAAAATGTCCCCTAAAACTTCATACTAGACACTCCAAAAACTTCCCCTTGTGAAGGTTCCGGACATTTTTATCTTGCTTCTTTGTTAGCTCGTCTTTATTTTGCCTGTCGACCAGTCGACTTGCCCAAGCACACTTCTTTTCTTGAGTGAACAGCAGAATTTTATCCTCCACTGCATGGGAGAGTCGTAGTAGGACGGATTACTGGTCTATAGGAATAGGTTCTCGGGTTTATGGGTGAAAGGCTACAAATTTCACCTCCATCCCTTCTGTTCTGTTTCTTTTTAAAGTTTATAGTTGTCCCTTCCTGTAATTTTGAAAAATGATATAGCTTAAGAAATATGAAAGGTTCAACCGTAATTTAACTTGCTCGGGGTTAGGGGATATTCTCATCTTTTTACTTGCTGTATCACGATACCCTTTCCCCTTCCAATGCTGCTGCGTTTAGGCTATATATAGGCTAGGCCCACCCTTACAAAAAAAAGTGTGGGATCCCACATGTGAACACACGTAATCACGTGTGGCAGAGCATATGAAAATACATAAGGAAAAAAGTGTGGTTATGCGTGGTGACACATGTGGTATTGGAACCAATCTGACACACTGGACCACACTTTTCCCTGCATGATTGTCACACCTTAAAATCTGGTTTAAAGTGGGAAAAGATGTGTCAAGTTGACACATGTGGCAAACCAGGGCAAAGTGTGGCAAACAAGGCCAGTGAACGAAATCGAACTCTTGAATTAACTTTACTCAGCACCACACTTCTCCATACATCTCCACACGTTGCCTGCTTTACCCCAGTTTGCCTCCTGTTACATGTGTCAAAGCGTGATTTTCGGTTTTCCACACATTGCCTCATGTCCAAACTGTGAAAATGCTGGTCAATGCATGGCACTTTGGCAAAGTGTGTCAACTGTTTATTAATGACACACATTATCACGCAAAAATTCACAGAAATTTCACGCCTCTCACCACCCCACCATAGTTTTGCACAGTTCGACACAGTATTTCACGTGTGGTATTGGAACTTTTGCCATACAATTTTTTTGTAAGGGTATAGCTGATGTCTTATTGTTATGGGGGTTAACTCAGTAGGCCCTTAAATATGTTGCAGCCCAAAGTCTTTGAACGCGTACAGCGTGCAGGGAGATGCTTCTCTTATGTACATAGCTTCTTCCCGGTGAACATTCACTAATTAACTATTTTTATTAAACCTTTGTTCTGTCGTCTATACATATCGGTTCCATGGCAACGGTGCCATTTTGCTCCGTCCGATCTAGACTAAGTCAAGTTACTCCTTGAATTGGTATGCTTATAAAACTTGTCACGAAAAAATAAAAAAAAAAATGCCAGCGTCACAGAGACATACATGTGCTGTATAGCACCCCACCCCCTTTCCGTCATGAACGACCGCTCGTGAAAAGCTGTAATGAAAATTGCACCTTTTTAATTAATATTTTTAGCCTTTCAATCAGTACATTATTACTTTTTTAACAACGTTTTTGAATTGTTAGGGGACGTGTATCGTTTTGCTGCGTCTAGCTATTGTCAGTATAATAATAATAGTTGGATAAACATTACGGAGACCCTGCAAAGTTTCCATGTAAAGCAAATATGGTGCAAAATGCAATTTTTACTCTCCTGTATAGACAGAGCTCTAATACTCTCCAAATAGACTGTAGGCCTTGATGGAATGCTACCATTTCTCACTTGCCAGCTTATACAATATTCCATTAATTGTAGACAGCGGTTCGTTTTCATAGTTCGTGTGTTTTACGATGGCAATGATGAACCATCATCGTGAAGGTTACATATTGCTTGTATTATCGCTCGTCTGCTGTAAGAAATCACCTCGTCACCCTGTCTATATCATTTTATGTATCCTGTAGATTAGTCCTCGCGTTATTGAGTCAAGACCATGTAGAATAGCGGTTTCACGAGTAAGGGACGTTCGGACATAATTATTATCAGGGTTTAATTAATGGTCGGGTCTGTCGGGCAGTCGTGTATAAACTGCATTATAAACCATACGACGGAACCTACTTATTTTCATGGCTACGTAACACCGTAATCTAACCCCTTCACTAACTCTACCCTAGATCATGGGCAGTGGCACCGGAGAGCATTGGGTGGCGCTTGCCCCCAATCGATTATGGAAAAAAATTGAAAATTTTAAATTGATTCAAAAGGCGTTTATGCTATAGACTTCTGTAGGAGGTAGGGTGAGGTGTAATTTCGACCGAGTGATGGATCTATTGTAATCATTCTCTATCACAAATGGTTCTCAAACTATCAGGATTTTCGCAAATCCTTCGTAAACTATCAAAACTTTCGCACGCTCCGCGCGCTTCAAACCTTACCTCAGTATTATTCTTAGGCTATTATCAATAACTTCAACTCAAAAGTTGAAAGCTGTTTACGAATTTCTAGGTAAAAGACTGGTGTTTGTGAGTGGAATATATAGGTTTTTTGGGGAATTGAAAGTGTCTCGATACGGAGGCTGAATGCAAGTTTTGTCAAGGAAATCTAATTTATTGACGAATTTGTGCGCGCTTCGCGCGCATTCGTCACGGTCTGCACTCCATCTCATGACCAATATTAAGGTAATAATACATGGTACTATTCTGAACACTACACTTTTCCGAAAAACAGAGGCGCATCTCCAGCCTCTGTAGGGGCCTCGCATCAATATGTGATCTTTCAATCTATTTTGTAGCATGATGTGGAAGGTTGAACAGTTGAAAGTACGTATTTGCTGTATACATTTTTCAAAAATTTTTACCGAGCGCTTCGCGCGCAGCCATTATCGGTGTATATGGTGATTGATAATACATTTATAACGAAAAACCACTAATTCTGAAACGCGCTTGTTAGTCTTTCACCCCTTTTGCTATACCTTTCAGGGAGGGCTAATATCACCTCCTTCACCTGTACTCTCTCTACCTTCCATTCCCCGTTGCTGGAATCTGTTCGTCTGGACTTTCTTTCAAAATTAGTAAAAATGCGGTAGATGTAAAGTGCTCGGCGTCATACTCTACAGTATCATTTGGATGTCAAGTAATAAGCGTCATGTCAGTGCCCCATTTTATATAGTTAATCCAGAGCTTCCCGGAGGCCCTATAGGTGTCTACCAGCCTTAGATACCCTTTTAAAGGGCCTAATGCACAGTGAAGCAAAGGTAAATTTTCTTACTAGTCAATAGTCCAAGAATGATTCTGTGGACTCCACGCACGTATTTTTGCGTAAAAACTTTCCCCGAATAGAAGACAGTAATGTAGCCACGGGGGGGGGGGGGGGGAGGGGGGGGGGGCTTCAGGAGGTTTGTTGACAACATATCCTCTTAGACAATATACTCTCTTCTTTCACCTAACGCAAAAAATTAGACATTACTAAATTATGGACATTTTCCAGCCACATATAATCAGTTCCAAAAATATCCCAAAGATAGCAACAATTTGCATCTAAGTGGCTTTAACAAAAGTTACTGAAAGGGGACACCCCTACCCTTATACCCCTCCCCCAGGACGACACCCTAATGTACTGACAAGGAAGGATCCCCACTGCTGTATACAATCGCAGGGACACTGACAAAGGCACAATTTACGCAGACTCTCCCCCAGCACCATATCCTGTCGGCGCCATTGATCATGGGCAACGAATAGCTACAACGAGCTTAATTTATATCCTTCAGTCCCTGGCTTGAAGACAGTTACCGTAGCCTGCAAAGCTGGTCAGACCGTCTTCGTCTCGATTAGTACGTTAGGTAAATAGTTTGTAGCTATTTAGTTTGAGAAAGCTACTTCTGCTACGCTTTTGGAACAGAAGGGCAATTCAGAGTTGGATGGCTGGGTTTTCTTCAGAAAAGTCTCTTTCCCTTCCCCAGGTATTCCCCAAACATGTAATAATTATGCAGCCGACGGCCAATAGGCCCAATAATCTGTTCTGTCCAACTTACTTTAAAAATCCTGGTAGGAGTGCACAGGTAGACTGTAAAACTACCTCTTCAGGGATGAAAATCCATTTGGGAAAACGCGATGAAAACATTCGGGTCTTAGATGAATGCTATACAGTATAATAAAAGGAAGCACGGAAAATTGTACAACCAATAAAACACTTCTTCATACTGTCATATCTTATTCTGTTGCCGAAATAGATTGTCATTCTTCTCATCATCCACAAGAAAGCCGCCTTTATCTACTTATAGCAAGTCTATTATGATGCCACAGACTCACGTTTTCTTTCAGATTTGTTTCCATTTATTTTGGAGTTCCCATCTGCCATTCTGAAAATGATTTCAGAAACATAATTTTAGAAACATATGCATTTCAGCAGTACATGCCATGAACTCTCGCGTTCTTCGCCTTGTCCTTGCATGCTGTTTCTTCTGAGAGCAAACGATTAAACCTATGATACAATTCCATAACCAGAAAGCCCAAAGGCTTAGAGATTCCTTGCTGAAAGGGAATGATTTGTTGCACTGACTCAGTTCATCCCTCAGATTTACACTTTTTGACTTTTTCATTTTTTAAGATGTTTTCACATCTTGACCTATGTTTACCTCATATTAACTTTGAACCCTACCAACATGAATAACAAAAAATAAAAAAAAACATGTCTTAGGAGGTAATCGTACCCGGAACCGTCTGCGTGAGAAACCGAGCTCTAATCCACCACGCCATCAGAGAACTCGTTCAGGATATAGTGTTTCAAATCATCCTATAGTCACAGCATTCTTCACTCGTGTTCGTAATTAGGCAATTCAAATAAAAATTATTACTGTAATAGTTATGCTTATGAAAAAATAAATGTTTTTCTCTATAATTTTATCATTGGAGTGGTACAAAATTCAACCTTAACGTTTCGTTTGTAACCAAACGCCGGACACAATATGGAGGTACCGCCCACTGTCTATTTAGTTTACGAGGCTTTCGTAGTTTCACCTCTGATAACCTCAGATGACCTTCGACCTCCAGCAAACCAGAGGGGTTCTCTTTCTCTTAAGGTAACATATCTATATACCAAATATGAAAAGGATCCATCCCTGTCTTGAAATATCGTGTTTTTTAAGGGTTTCGGTTTTACCTCTGATGACCTCAAATGACCTTTGACCTCCACTGAAAACAATAGTGTTCTTCCTTTTTAATATGATAAAGTTATGTACCAAGTATGAAAATTTTCTATGATTGTTATCTTGAGATACTGTGTTTACAAGCAGTCTTTAAGAATTTTATATATTCACCTCCGATGACCTCAGATAACCTTTGACCTTTACCAAAATCAAGAAGGTTTATCTTTTAACTATAACGCATCCACATGCCAAGTATGCTTCCTACCTGGAGATATCGTGCTTACAAGGTTTTCAGTTTTTGACCTCTGGTCATTGCTATCTTGAGATATTGTATTTACAAGCTAAGCATCACAAACACACATACTTACACACAAACACACCAACACACATACACAAACAATCGCCTGTGTGATTGCATAAATTCCTTTTGCCAGTCGGGAAGGAATCAAAAAGGGTTAAGGTAGCTGGTAACCGCTTGAAATAATTTAATTGCATATAAACAGGCCACTTCGTCAAAAGATGGTCTGCTGAAAGTGAAGTAAAATTATGTTCAACATATATATAATGAGTAAAAAGTATGTTGAGTTCGTGTAGCAAGCCGAATTCGCAGTTAAATTCACGAATGTTACGGACTTCATTGGGGGATCCAGTACGATTCATTTAATTGATTCACCTTGCTTGGTTGGATATGCCTTTATTCATCCTTTACAGTTGAATAAGCATGAATCCGCTAGACTAGGCTATCTAATTGAAGTTATTCATGACTGAGTTGTTGAAGATATCCGTAAATAATTTAGAAAGTTAAACCATTCAATAAAAAATTGACAGTTGAACTTTAAAATTTGAAAGGAATTTCTTTGTTAAAGCTACTGCTACTCATGTTATAATGGAAACTTGGCCTGTGATATGATACGGCATCCTGTAGGAAAGATAATAAGTTTATAAAATCATAAGTACCGTTCAGTATGACGTTGGTGGCTATCAAACTGTCAAATATGTTTGGTTGAAAGTTGCGCACCTGCGCCCGCCCACTCACACATTCACAAACATAAACACACTCAAATGTCCAATAAAAGAGGGGAGCTGCTAAGGGCAGAGGCAAAACGAAAGTAAAATGGAGCTCGTGTGTATAAAATATGTACAAATGCCGATAATGTTGCAAATTTGAACGACAAAATTCATAAGCTCCACGCGGTAAGAAGTGACCTGCATAACCGACTTCATGCCATTAGTTTACACCACAGCGTTTACACCGCTTGTTCTTAAAGACAAAATCTACAGCTACGTATACCCTTGCCTACGTAGCAGGCTGTACGGCATATTCCTTGTTCAGTCGGTGGTTTGGGAAGCTGAGGAGCTGAGCAAACAGAGTCCGCTCCGCGGGGTACGTATGCCCCTGCTATTAAACACCATCTGCTGAACTGACTCTTGAGAAGTCAGTTGACCAGACGGTGTTTAAAAACGGGATAAACGCAGCCGAGTAGAATTTGCAATTTAAAGTTAATTCGAATTTCAGTAGAAAACCCCTAACGAGCCCCGTCATTGTTCGAAAGATTAATCCTTTTCACATTCCGAATTTCGTAATCGGTCATAATATAAACATAATTGCTAATAACACTTGCATTCGACGTTTTTGTGAATGAGAAATACATTCGAGCAGACAGGCTCAAATAACCTCTTTACTGTCGAAATTCTGAGTTAAAAAAATCTTGTTAACAGCCACTTGACATTTAATTTAGATTTTTCGTTTCTCTTTTTTTTTTACTAGAAACATTCTTCGACTACCAGGTATTCATCCAGACCAACGCGTCAGGAATCGTGACGAAGAATATCCGGACGAATTCAAACACTCGAAATATCACGAGAAAGAGAAAACATCCTTCACCGAAAGACGACTACGCAGTTCGCCCCTTAGACAAGGATGGCCAGTTAGTGCGTACTGGGGCCGGGGAATATGGTGCTCCGGTGGTTTTAAGTCCAGAAGATACAGAAAGATCAAAAACACTGTTTCCTTTCTACCAGTACGATGTTGTGGTTAGTGACAAAATCTCTTTAAACAGAAGTTTACCTGACGACCGTCCACAAAGGTGAGCATAGAAGAAACGCCTACACGCAAGACTATCAGTTATTGCCGCAATTCTTAAAGGGGGCTGTAATATACTAGTTGTCATAGCAGGGAGTTGCCGCCAGATCACAGTGTACATGCACCTTGGGTCCGGGAAGTACTCGGAGCCACTTAATTTTCTGGTGGCTCAATTGTCTAATTTGTACGGAAGCCGAGAACATCGCGGTGGTGTGAAATCTGACATGCCAGTTTTCCCACCCCTTTCTTCGGTAAACATGGGAAGGAGAAATCAAGATACGATTTCTCCTTACCATTATCCACCGATAATATGGAGTAGAGAAAACCAAAGTTTGTGAGGGACTACTTCAAGAAAAGACCATTACACAGTGTCTATTTTCGAACACTCTGTCCACAAATGGACGCGCCCGCACATGCCACGGATTGGCGCTATATAACTTTGGTTATATAATTACCAGCGTGGGATGATGCCACCGTGGTACGGAGAAATCGTCGACGAGCGAGCTAGCTATGTTACTCAAATTGAAAAGAGGATCGATGGACACAATTGAAAGTATCTCGATGCAGAGCATGAATGCAGGTTTTGTCATGGTTATCTTATTTAATGAAAATTTCGGCGCGCTTCGCGCGCATTCGTCACTGTTTTCTCTCCGTCTCATGACCATTATTAAGGTTATAATACATGCAACTATTCTGATAGCAACACTTTTCCGAAAAACAGAAGTACATCTCCAACCTCTGTAGGGGCCTATGGGATCTTTCAATCTAATTTGTAACATGATGTGGAAGGTTGAAAGTACGTATTTGCCGTTATATACATTTTTCAGAAGATTTTACCGAGCGTTTCGCACCCAGCCATATCCGGTATAGACGGTGATTGTTCATACACCTACGACGAAGAAAAAAAACATTCTGAAACGCGCTTGCTAGTCCTTTACCCCTCTTGCTTTACCTATCAGGGAGGTCTAGTTTCACCTCCCAGCACCTATACTCTCCCTCACATTTCCCACTGCTGGAAGCTGTTCGTCTGGATTTTCTTTCAACCTTAGTAAAAATACGATAGTTGTAAACTGCTCGGCATTTGGATGTCAGGTAATAATCACCATATCAGTGCCTCATTTTATATAATTAATTCAGAGCTTCCAGGAGGCACTATACCGGTGTCTGCCAGCCTTAGATACCCTTTTATAATGAATAATGAAGCAAAGGAAAATTTTCGTAATAGTCCAAGAATGTTTCTGTGGACTCCACGAACGTACTTTTACGTAAAAACTTTCCCCAAATAGAAGGCATTAAAGTAATCAAAAGGGGGCTTCAGGAGGTTTGTTGACAACATACCCTTTTCTTAGAAAACATACCCTCCTCTTTGACCTAACCAAAAAGTGGAATTCACTAAATTATGGATATTTTCCAGCCATATGTGATCAGTTCCAAAAATATCCCAAAGATAGCACCATTTTGCATCTAAGCAACCTGAAATTAACAAAAATTTCTCAAAGGGGAGGGGGACACCCCTCCCCAGGACGGCACTCTTATGTAGTGACGAGGATTCCACACTGCTGTATACAGGGGCGCGCGGAAAAAGGTACAATTTACGCAGACTTTGATGGGGCTAAGATGGCATTACGGTACGACGTCATCTGTTCTGCCCCCCGATCACCAAATCCTGGCGGCGCCACTTTTGAAAACTGTTTACGAAGTCTCAGGTGAAAGACTGGCTTTGTGATTAGCAAATAGGTTTGTTGGGGAATTGAAAGTGTCTCGATGCAGAGCATAAATACAGGTTTTGTCACGGTTACCTTGTTTAATGAAACATTTCGGCGCGCTTCGCGCGCATTCGTCACTGTTTTTACCTCATCTCATGACCATTACTAATGTTGCAATACATGAAACTATTCTGATCACAACACTTTTGAAAAAAAGAAGTACATCACCAACCTCTGTAGGGGCCTGTGGGATCTTTTAATCTAATTTGTAGCATTATGTGGAAGGTTGAAAGTACGTATTTGCCGTTATATACATTTTTCAAAAATTTTTACGGAGCGCTTCGAGCGCAGCCATATCTGGTATAGATAGTGATTGTTCATACACTTATGACGAAAAAACATTCTGAAACGCGCTTTTTAGTCCTTAACCCCATTTGCTTTACCTTTAAGGGAGGTCTAATATCTTCTCCCTGCACCTGTACTCTCCCTCCCATTCAGCATTACTGGAAGCTGTTTGTCTGGATTTTCGTTCACACTTAGTAAAAAATATAATGGTTGTAACGTGCTCGGCATCATACTCTGTAGTATCATTTGGATGTCAGGTTATAATCACCATATCAGTACCCCATTTCATATAATTAATTCAGAGTTTCCAGGAGGCACTATACCGGTGTCTGCCAGCCTTAGATACCCTTTAATAATGCACAATGAAGCAAAGGAAAATTCTCGTAATAGTCCAAGTATGTTTCTGTGGACTCCACGCACGTTTTTTACGTAAAAACGAATAGTAATCATTAAAGTGGCCAAAGGGAGGGGGGACTTCAGGAGGTTTGTTGACAACATACCCTTTTCTTAGACAACATACTCTCCTCTTTCACCTAACCAAAAAGTGGAATTCACTAAGTTATGGATATTTTCCAACCATATATGATCAGTTCCAAAAATATCCCAAAGATAGCATTATTGTGCATCCAAGCAACCTTAAATTAACAAAAATTTCTCAAAGGGGAGGGGGACACTCCCTCCCTTTAGAGGTGTCCCCTTAGACCCCTCCACAGGACGGCACATTTATGCAGTGACAAAGGAAGGGATCCACACTGCTGTATACAATCGCAGGGAAGCACACTCTCCTCTTTCACCTAACCAAAAATTAGAATTCACTAAATAAGGATATTTTCCAGCCATATATTATCAGTTCCAAAAATACCCCGAAGATAGCACCATTCTGCATCTAGGCAACGTTAAATTAACAACACCTTCTCAAAGGGGAGGGGGCACTCTCCACCTAGACCCCCCCGGTCAACACTTTATTTAGTGACAAAGAGGATTTCACGCTGCTGTATACAATCGCAGGGGCGCATAAAAAGGTGCAGTTTACGCAGACTTGGGGGGGGGGAGGGGGGTTGGGGACTGAGGTGGCATTACGACGTCATCTGTTCTGCCTCCCAATTACCAAATTCTGGCGGCGCCACTGCCTACATGGGGACCGCCAGCGAGGTTTTGCGGACCGCCATGACACTTGAAATACGGCAAAGTAATTTCGCGAAACAATTATCAACAGTACGTTTGGCGAAAAACAGTGTACTTTAATAATCTTGTAAATTATGTTTGACATGTTCCGATATCTCCGGCAGAAACTAACCTTTTGCCCTAAATTTCGTTACATCGCAATGTCAAACACGCGTACAGTGAGCTGTATCTGTATTCATATGGTACATTATAACATAAAATGGCCGACGTTTGCCGTATTTCAGCTCATCACGGACTTCTTATATACATGGGCAGAGCATATTACACTAACGTCCTATGCGTAAATTGTCTCCACCGTACGTACACGAATAGGCTTACCAATATGTCTGCCTGCCAGCTAAGCCTTGTGTGTAAAAGTTTGGACTTGCTCAAGCAGTCAAGTGGCTCAGTATCGACAAATTGTGTGAGAAACTTGTAATATTTTCGAAAGAATGCAAGCTCAGGTCAAATTCAACAAATAGAATGGAGGACTGATATCGTACTTCCATTCATACTGATATTTTGTCTGAAATGTTGCAGATTCATCGTCAAATTGGGCAAATGGTAGTAGCCCGGCGGCCATCTTGGTTAGCCAAAATTTGTTCGAACGGTGGCGACCGTATTGATTGCGTAATCCTCTGTCCATATATTGAAGTCCGTGCAGCTTATGTCGTGCGGCTTCCTGTTTGCCGCCAAAGTTAGGTACCGTATCTAGCGCCTACGACACCAACACGCGCTTGCACATCATTGGGGCTACCTCCATAGGTAGTACACCCATGATATAAAAGTTATCCCATCTAGGTTGAAGGCAACGATAAAATTGTCTGCATGAGTTTGAGCTTCTGTGACGACATACACCTCCTTATGACACAGACTGACACAGACGAAGATGTGTAAGTATGTAGTTCCCTATGTTGGTGAAACATAATTATTGCAGCGCGACAAAAGTTCGGGAAGAAATTTTGCAGATATTGTCACGCAATGTGTATGTAAAATAATATGATCGTAATGTAACTTTGATTACTGTGCACCCTTTAAACAGCTGCTTCGTTTCCTGAGAATGCTTCCCGCGGGTCCGGTTGAAGTCAATGACATCGTCATTTCTCGTTACCATCAGCAAGTTCTGCAAGTGAAAAACTGTTTTCTGCTAAGATTTTACGAAAAAAGTTTTTCTTCTATTGCGTTGACTTGAGTTTTCTTGATGGACTTTTCCAGATTACGGTGAATGGTTTTCGAGCCAAACTTACCACAGACGACAGGACGTCGTGCAATTTCAGGTCCTAGCATGGTATCCATGGTGTTCCATGCGGTGTAGCTATTTATTATCCTGAGATTGTATTTTATTATACTGTGTGACTGATATTATATACTGAGGTACAGATATGGGATGTATGTAAATTACATAGTATTTATTTAGGATCGTACTTTGTAATGCTACTGGTCTTGGGTACCTAGGCCAGCCTCTCACGTACACTGTGTTCCCTGAACTAACGTTAGGCTATTCATGTTCAAAGTTTTTCCCGCACGCTACTGTGAGCCTGCGTCAGGCTGCGTGTGTTACTGAAGTGATTTGTTCCTACATACGCGTATGCGCGTGTGTGAACATAACCATAGATATGGACTATATGGTAGCACTTCTCAACTTTTTTTTACTTGAGGACCACTTTAGAATTTTTCTGAGGCCCACCTTAATAAACAAAAAGTGACTACTAATCAGCTGGGGGTTTACATCACAGTTAGATCGACCATATATACACCACTGCGGCGCATGCATGCTAGCTGTATGCGTGCACATTGCAGCACAACATTGGAAACACATTCATACTCTATTCATACTCTATAGTATAGTGCTCTAGCTCTGTTGACCGACTTGGACCCATCGGACATGACAGTCCGGCCTAGAATCAGTGTGAAATATAACATCACTTTATTTTTTTTCAGTTTGCTCTATTTTTATTTTTTATTTTGTATGGCGGATCTCGCAGCCCACCTGGGAGAGCTTCGTGGCCCACCAGTGGGCTGCAGCCCACTGTTTGAGAAGCTCTTGACTATGGTACTCTTGAACAACAATACGTGCTATTGTAACATACAATAGTATGGAAGTTCAGGTAACATGATTTAGCAGCTTGAAAAACAATAAGAGAGGAATTTGTGAACATTTTGTGGACACTAAGTGCAAGTACTCTAAGAGTGAATGGTCTTAAACATATTAATGATCCGTAGAGATCAATTACGTACGAGTATATGTGAATCTGAGGAAGACGAAGACCAGTTAAAATTTTTTAAGATGCAGTAGCCCAATTTTGCAAATGGCACATAACGTGGACCTAGTGTGGGATGCCTCAAAACAACCCAAATACTAGGCAGACTGATGGCTATGATACTAACATACTCCAGCTGAAATTGGGGGACCTTACAGTAGCCTATTGAGTATGAACGACGCCTGATAAAACCCAGTGCAAGACCTCACACAAACTGTAATTTTTGCCTTATCATTTGTCACATTAAGCAATGTACATGGACTATGTCACTGAGTTCAAAGGTTATGGCATACTTAGGTCAACGGTCACATGTAGCCAAGATGCATATTACCCTGAAAAATAAAGGATGACCTGCCTGGGGCAGTGGCCCTAATTTTGGTCTCTAAGTTTGATAAACTAAGACCTGAGTTGGATGTAGCAGAATATGAATGATTGAAATCAATTAACATGCACCTTTTGTCTTTCTTCCTGTACAATTTTACAGGTGCAAAGCATACATGTACCCTGCAGAACTTCCCAGAACGAGTATCATCATTGCCTTTCATAACGAAGCAAAGAGTACCTTCCTCCGTACTATACATAGCATCATAAATAGATCACCAAAACATCTGGTCGAAGAAATAATCCTTGTCAATGATGCTAGTAATCTGGGTGGTAAGTTATACCTTGAGATGAGTCATATATTGTTTCCTTATTGTCTGAAATTGACAGAATAAATTTTAGGAATTCTTTGCAACCAAATCATTCCTTCCCCAATTTCATTAATTTCTAAGGCAGAATGATTAGTTCCTTTTGATGGTTTTCTCATCAGAGTCATTCTCACCCCAGCCAATGTGTTTCATGTTTAATAGTATAAACATTTAGGAAGAGACTCTCTCCATGGTGATCTAAACAAGCTCACAGGGGAAACTATTGACTATTGATTGCTGCTTTAACAATTGAGTATTTGAAAGTAAAGGTCACTTCTTTTAAATATGAAAGATAGCAATGTGTACTCATGAAATATGACAGAAATGACAAACAGAATCTGAATTTAAGGCTAAAACTGATTTGCTTGAGGCAAATAGTTTGATTTGGAAAATGGTAAGTTTTATTGCATTTTATGTGAGGTAGGCTACGTGGCAGTAATATGCCATTTTTTAATATAACCAAAAATAATATTTAAAACACATAAGTTGAATGAAAATTGCAACATCTAAATACAAATTTTTCTGACAGCCCAAATGAAATGTTTCATTTCAGATTGGCACCAGTCTAAATGGCTTCATAGCTACCTGTCGAATCTCAGTGTACCTATACACCTTTTACAATCAGCTCAAAGGCTTGGACTAGTTGGTGCCAGGGTGCTTGGTTTATCTAAGGTCAGCAATAGGTCAGAGGTTGTGACCTTTCTGGACTCGCACTGTGAATGTACAGACGGCTGGTTGGAGCCATTGTTACAGAGAATATCTAAAGACAGGTAAAAACTTATAAGATATCGTAAGCCAGAGGTAGCAAATAGTTATTGCTCCCCAAACTTTGGTGAGGTCCCCGTTTGTATTCATATATAAGCAATGAAATGCATTGTGGCAGTGGAATATGGAACACTGATCTCTCTTGATGATGTTAATTACATTTTACAAACACAATGAGAAAATTAAAAATTATATTTTTATTTCACTCATGATGTTACCATAAATTATTAATGCCAATCTATTTCAGCTGAGGTGGCAGATGATTTGCTTTTCAAATTGTCATCTGAAATTGTGTGAAGGTAAACTGGTGGGCTGCAAAGCTCTCCCAGGTGGGCCACGAGATGCGCCAAAAAAAAAATAAAAAAATAAAGAAAAAAGAATAAACTTTTTGTAAGGTGGGCCTCAGAAAAATTCTGAGAGTCAAAGTGATCCTCGAGGTAGAAAAGGTTGAGAAGCACTGGTGTAACACATTAAAATTTATGTTTTCCTAGGGATTGAGCAGCTGGTGAGTATTGAGCCGTAATTACTCTGCATTCTACTCATTGTATGTGAAAAGGGTTGTCGATGTTTTAGAGGTCACAACATTTTGATGTCATTAATGTTTCAATATCCCCTCTCAGTTGGAAGTAAACAGTAAGTCATAACTCTCTCTTTATTTCATGTAATTGTCCTCAGGGTATCTTTACAAACAACACCTGCGAGCATTAATAAAAAAAAAATTGAGTCATGCTGGGTATGGCCTTGAGAAATGTAGCATCTGTAACATGCTTGGTATGGCCCTGATATAAACTACTACCTACAAATAATTTTACTACTTGTCAGAAAAAAAAGGAGGGCTATCTTTTGTTGATTTTTTCATATCGATGTTTAGAGTGAATGTTAACTCAGATGTAATGGAAGATAAGTTAGTGAAATCTGTCCATGACAATTATTAATGGATTAGGAGTTACTTGCAGTCAAATAGTAGCTACTTTTGTGTCAACGATTTGGGATTTACTCATTTTACTGGTTATACAACACAACCTTTTTTCTTTGTTCAACCACAACTTTTTCTTGAATACTTGATTTTGTCAATATATCTGGTAACTTTCTCCAGAGTCTGGTATTACAGGTTTTTCTGCCTTAAGTAGAGACAAAAAATGTCATGTTGTTGTGTTTTGTGAAATCTTGTTGCCCATTCGACTTCAGTTGTTTGGAATCTACTAAGTGATAAAATAAGAAAGATTCTTAAGCTCTGTTTTAGTTGTTTACAGTAGAACAGCATACTAATAGGAAAGGTAAATGTTACCTTAGTTGTGTACAGTAGAAAAACAAGCTAATAGGAAAGATAACTATTGCCTAAGTTGTGTACAGCAGAACAACATGCTAATAGGAAAGGTAAATGTTGCCTGTTGCATGTGTGTTTGCATTTTGATGAAAGCTCTGTATAATTTATACAAATCCAGGGTGTTGCAGAGTTGGATATTGACTGCTTGCTATAATTTTACAAGTCTTGCACAAACTCTAAATGTACAATACATAGGCGTAGGAAGTCATTCTAGACTGGGGGAGGGTCTAAGGGGAGGTGGTAACCCTAAATTTTTGAACATTTGAGAGTCGAAAATTTGGTACAACATGTTGGGCAAATTTTAAGGAAAATAAATGCAAATTTTTTACTTTTTTTACACAGGACACAAATAAGGGGTTTTGTCCTTGGATTGAGGGTGTGTGCAGAAGCACACTTCCACCCATGCAACCACATTTTTGACTAGGGGTGGCTAAAGCCCCCCAACCCCCACTTCCTATGCCTGTGGTACAGTGAATATGTTTGAGAGTGAAAAGAGGCAACTGTGGGGTAGCTAGGGGAATGACTTTGAGTTAGTGGAGATACTGGTGGTTAGGGGAGGACCTTTGGGTATTGAGAAGAGACTAGAACATGGCAGTTATGTTTCTGTAATGGGTTACTATTTTGTTTGTAGTTTTTCAAGTTTTGTAACAATGCAATCTTTTGTTTTACAACCAAAAAGAACTAGGGTGGTGAGTCCAGTGGTTGATGCCATTGATGACCACACCTTCCAGTACATCAGCACTACCAGCTGGCCACACATTGGAGGGTTTTCATGGTTCCCTGAATTCATGTGGATACGTGTTCCACCAGAAGAAAAGAAAAGGGTGTATGGTGATCGCAGCCTCCCTCTCAGGTAAAAAGCATAAAAATCTTTAACAGGGTCCATGAATGGTAATGAGGGCCCCCCCATTATGCATCTGACCCCATGCTCTTCCACTATAAAGCCCTAGATGTATTTTTAAACTTACTTTTCATTGTGTCGTCATGCATTCTGTAGCAGTCTCTTTTAAAAGTAAGAGGTGGGGAGGACCTTCCATGATGATTGGGTATGGACCAGTTACACAAGTTTACCTGCCATCATGCTAATCCCTGTATTGAAGACTTTCCTGACCGGTGCTGTCACATCTTGGTCAGGATGACTTGAATCTACACTCTAACATTTTGAAAATAACTACCATTACCTTTCACATGTTGTCAACCCCAGGGAACCCCTCATATTACATTGACTGTGATAAAGGAAACATTTTGTTATTGTGCTACCTGTGATTTATTATTGATTAAGAGCTTACTCATGAATGTTACCTCCATTGCTCTGTGAATAGTAATTACGACGACAAAGCAGTGTTATTATAAGGGCGTCATCACTGTGGGAAGAACATAGTGTGTTGCCTTGAGAAAGTTTAAGCATAGTTAATTAACATTAAGGGAAGGAGGGAATTGCACATGCAATGGCTTTCAACTAGCTCTGTGACTGAGATGGAAATGATAACATAATAGAAAGGTGGGTTTAGGAGTGCACATCAGCAGGGGGTAAGGGGTGGGGGAGTAAGGGAAAGGAATGGCATGCATTCTGTTGCTAGGGTCTGTGTGTGGATACATTGCCATACTCTGATTATCTTGTGTTTATTGTATACACATCCCCCACCAAAAAGAGCTTTTAGTCTCCAATCTCCCCAAGAGATCAAATTGTTTGCATCTAGAAGTTATTTTGTCCATGAGCAGATAAGGTGCAAATCCCCAGGGTCTGGTTTGTCTTTATTCCTATGTCTATAACTATTATTTACAATGATGATCGGAGGTGTATATACTTGCAGGCAGGTAGGTAGGGCTAAACTAGTTCACTGAATGAGGCTTTTTACCAGTGGAGGATCCTGGGGGTTGGAACTCCCCCAGTCCTCTCATGGTCAGTTCCATTCAGTTTACTCCTTGGACATACATGAATTTTAAATTTGCAAAATGCTACCACTTACCATCTGAGCATATGATAAGCAAACCTCTCAATGATAATTGAAAGAAAATTCTTATTCTTTTAATAACCATGTAGAGGTTTGCCTATAGCAAATCAGTACACTGTTTGCAAATAGTTCGTAGCTTTGGCTAGCTGTCTAGAGTGGAACCATGTACCATTTACCTTAAATGTTTAAGGCAGACAATCATCAACCAAAATAATTTAACAATTGGTAACTGCACTTTGATTGACAGACAGAAGCTACTCTTATTATCCAATGATTTGTGCAGATCACATACAGTAGTATACTCAGCAAAATATGACCTTGGGCAATTAAACTGCAGATATTTGTCTGTAATATGTGCTGGAGACAGTTTGGAGGAAGGGTCGGCAGGGGGTAAACATTAAAAGTGGCCTGAATCGTAGCTGTCTAGGATGAGTAAAGTCACCTAGATACCGGTACTAGCAATTTATTTTCATTGAGTGCATGTTCTTGAAAGTGGGAATTGGAAAAAGACAAAATTTTTCTATGCACAAGAAAGAATAAAATAAGTCATCAAAACTGAGCTTCATGCAATAGGTTTTACAGCTTAATTGAATTCTTTGTGTGAATAATTAAAACCATAAGTAGAATAGCAAGTCATGTGGGGCAATTCCTAACTTTCAGTCAATCTTTCTTTCAAAAGGTTCTATCTTCAAAGCAGTTCAATTTATAGAGGGTCTGTGAAGTGGCCTGTAGTACAATAAAAGTGGGTAAACAAGGTTAAAACGTTAAAACATTTATCAGGTGCCTAACAGGGAGTAGCTACCACAAGGAGATCAAAGAGTATATCACAAAAGACCCCATGCTGTTTCAAATTTGCTAGCATGCTGTGACCCTCACTGTGACCTTAGCTTTTATGTTTGTGAACTTCTTTCAGATTTTAACCACCTGCTTAATGAATGAATGCTGGTGTCAAAGTATTTGGTTAACTAGTCAACTGAAACCAATCCAAATATAACCAGTTCCTCACTCTGACCTCCTCAGCAATTCTGCTTGTCGATCTTTTCTGCAGATGATTTTCATTGCATGCATGTGAGCTGTTTAAATTGGTTCAGTCAGAGCTAAAAGTTAATTGGCTCCATTTTGAAGATACACTACTCTATGTCCCTGAATGTATCTGTGATCTAGTGTGAAGCTGAATTCCTTTTTAATACAGCAGGCCCATAGCCTGGCAAGGTGTTGAAGGGGGAAAGGTAGCTTGCAGGGGAAAGATATTGTCCAGGGGAGGGGGCAGGGGAGGGGGAGGGAGAGGGTTGCAGGAGGAGTAAGGTTTGTTTTTAAAGGTAATACTATAAATTTTACGTACCAAAAAATTTTAAGGGGCAAAAATTTTTGAAGGGAGGTTTTCCCCTTCCCTTCCCTTGACTAAGGGGGCAGGTAGAAAGGCCAGTATTGTAATGTGAAGTTTCTTCCCAAATTAGTTTTTTTTTTTATTTAAGTTTGTTTTTTTTTGAAAAGTGATGATCCAATCCAAACATTTTGATATATGTAAATTATAAAATTATGATCAAAGAAGGTATTTGCAGAGCCAAGTTAATTAACCACTGGCCACATTGACAAAATACACTTGCTTCAAGACCCTTGTTTGCACAACTAAGCAGCACTTAAGCTTTTCTTTAAATATATTTAGGAGCCTTGGGTATCTAAATTCACAAATGGTGACTGCACTTTGACTGACATGACCTCAAGCTATGCCCTTCAAATATATGCTACTTTGATTAGATTAATTCAGGCACAGTGGTGTATAGTCAGCAGAGCAATGAAAGCACAGGCATTTGTCTGGAAGGTGTTAAAGACAGTATTCTTGCTTTTCTTAAGTTGTAGGGAGGGCCATGGGCAGCGATTGGGGGGGGGGGAGACAGGGGGGACATGTCCCCTGCAACGTTTGAGAAATTGCCCATTGACTTTGATTTTTCACACAGTAAATTATTTGAAAATGAGGTGATGTCCCCCCAATATTGAGAACAAATCGCCGCTCTTGGGGAGGGCTAGAAGTAAACGACAGTCTGGGATGAGGAAATCAGGCATTAAGTATAAGGTCTACAAAATCCTATTTTTCTGCAAAGAGGCAAATACATTCATTCCAATTTGAATTGTGTATACCCAGGGCTCTTTTCAATTATAAGTTTGATTTATAATGCAGTTAGCATATGTAAATTAATCTTGACACTAAGCTTAACATTTTATGAATGAATGAACAAATTAATAAACAAACAAAGGAACAAATGAACAGCAGAATGGAAGAACAAACAACTGAACAAACAAAGGAACAGATGAACAATGGAATGAACGAACAAACAACTGAAAAAAACAAAGGAACAAATGAATAATGGAATGAATGAACAAACAAATGAACAAAGGAACAAATGGACAGCAGAATGAACAAACAAACAAATGAACAAACAAAGGAACAAATGAACAGCAGAATGAACGAACAAACAAATGAATGAACAAATAAACATGGTTCTTTTTAATCATGTGACAACTTTTTTGTTTCATCAATTTTTAAATTTGTGCAGTTTAACTCCTATCTTGTGTTTGCAATATTTGTATGATTTTCAATTAGGCACCCCGCCTCCCTGTTTAGTTTCAAATGGCATTAGTGGAATTATTTTCACGTCAGCTTTGTTTAAATTTTAGCTTCCATCTGATGTTGTACATAAATCACGACTGCTCATCAAGGCCCAACTGCTCACTTGGGCCTCAATATAAAAGGAATAAAATGCTCAAACTGAATGGCAAAGGAAAATGACATTTTTTAAATTAGCATTTTATGAAGCTTAACATGTAGTCTGAATGGCTGATATTGTAATCTTTAAAACTTCTCCTCCAGAAATTCCAATCTTTTCATCTAGTGGTTTATGTAAAGAAAAAGATTACACATATATGCATCTTCCTTGAACAGCTTGAAGATAAAAATCACAAAAAGAAACTTTTAGTTATACAGCTCCCATCAGTCTAGGTGCAACCATTCAATATAAAAAATGACAAATTAAGTCAGGGTTGAGCAAGCTGGATTTTATCTCTTGTCTCATTGTGCATTTAGAAGGATGTTTCTGCCATCCTTGGGGCTGCATCTTCCCTATTAGTAAATGGAAGGAATGCAGCAAAGCTATCATGTCTCTAGGTCCTTACATTTAACGTAATGTAACAATTTGTCAAAATTTTAGTTGGTGTTTCAAATTATAGACACTCAGTAGTGTAATTCCAAATTGGTAGACAGGTGCAGTTACTTTCAGGGGTTGTGTTTGAATCATCTGTGATGTACAGGCTGCATCCATGCACTGGAAATATTCTAGCTAGAGGCCTAGATCTTAATGGATACATAAGTAGTTACCAACACTTTACTTTGAAATGTCAGTAATAGCTTTCAAATCTCCTCTCCTTGTTGTCATGATGTTTGTTTCAGAAAATAAGTTAGGCCTGGAGTGAGGTTGTTTTAGGGGTAGGGTAGGGTACGAAGGGAACAGAACTGGGTGATATCTAAGGGCAGGTTACATTGAAAATGTTTTTAATAATCAAGGCTGCATAGATGCTTACTGTGCATCATTATAAAAATTTTGAAGTTAATCTTTTATGTCCAGAAGATGTCCTTTCTGTTCAGGTGTGCGGTGTGGGAGGGGTGGAGGGTGGAGGCCTAGGGTGCCATCTGACCCCACTGGTTATGAGCCTTTACACTTTTGCAGTAAGTATTGAATTGATGGTCACTTAACCATGCAGCTGCCATTTATGACATTAACAGTTTAGTAACACAAATGCCACATGATCAAGAAAGAACTATCCATGAATTAGTCTGGGATGGGACGGTGAACTGGGAGGGATCTGGGTGGTGGGGTAATTGAAATGAGTTATTGTATTTAGATTGCCAATTATTGCAGATAATACACATCCTTCTTTTTGCCTTGAATAGACTACCAGAATGTATATCAGAAAAAATTTTTTCCTTCTGTTGTCTTTTGTAGAACACCAACAATATCTGGAGGGTTGTTTGCAATTGATAAAAACTTCTTCCATCGTCTGGGATATTATGACCCAGACTTAAAAATCTGGGGTGGTGAAAATCTGGAGCTGTCTTTTAAGGTAAGATAAGAGTAATTAAAATACAATCCTGGGATAGTTTGCAGGACCTTTTTATTCACACTTAACCTATGACCATGGGTAACAAATGTAGAAAAGTAATCTGTTAAAGTGAATTGAATGAAAATATTACTGGAATTCTTACATTCAGTTCTTCTTAGTTTCATTCAGTTCTTCTTACTCATATTAAACTAATTTTTTGCTTAAACCCTTCTTTTAAGTGTTAAGCTTTGTGTGAGTCTCTCCGTTTGCATGAAGAATTGAGCCAAGTATGTCTTGCATGTGCATGTTAATAGGTATTAAAGTAAGTGATGGAAAGTAAATTGACATATCAGCCTGAGGTTGTAAAGACTGGTTTATAATTAACAGTAATCCAGAAGATGGATGACTTAAAAGTTGTATGGTACTGTAGAAGTGGCTTAAATGTACACTCGTCTTAAATGTGCCTGTCACCTTTAGGTGGTTGTAACTTACAGGTGATGAGGCCATTGATTCTATGACTGTGTGACATAGTTGTTTGGTTTCTTTCTGTTGTTATTTGAGACTGATGATGTCATTTATTGTGTGCATGACACTCTGGCATTGTTGATTAGTTCCTTTCCATGATGACAATTCTGATGGCATCATTTCAGTGACTGTGTGGTATTGTGTAGTACTAGTTTCTTTCTGTGATGGTGTGACTTGGTTGATGGAAGTTAATTCTGTGATTGTGTGATAAGTAACTTTTTGTGATTGTTTGGTTATTGATGTCAGGTCCCCTTCTGTTGCTGTGTGACATATGTTTACTGGTTTCTCTCTCTGTGATGATATGACATAGTTGATGGATCCTCTTTCATCTTGTGATTGTGTGATAAACTCATAACTTTTTGTGATTGTTTTATTATTGATGTCAATCCCCTTCTGTGGCTGTGTGATGACATTGTTTACTGGTTTCTCTCTGTGATGGTATGACATAGTTGATGGATCCTGATGATAATGGGTAACTTTTTGTGATTGTTTGGTATTCACTTTAATGGGTTCCTTCCTGTGACCATGCAACTCTGTTGATGGGTTCCTTTCTGTAGATGAGTGACATATAATTGCTGATGGGTTCCTTTCTCTACAGTAGTTGTGTGACATTGTTGATGAACTTGATGGGGCCTTTCTGTGCTTGTGCAACATTGTTGATGGGCTGTAGTTGTGTGACAAAGTTGTTGAGGGTTCCTTTCTGTACTTGTGTAACATTGTTGATGGGTTGTAGTTGTGTGACATAATTGTTGATGGGTTAACTTCCTAAATTTCTGTGATTGTGAAACATTAAATGTTGATGGAGTCCTTCTGTAGTTGAGTGACATCCATCATTGATGGGTTTCTTTCTGTAATTGTGTAACACTATTGTGTGGGTATGTTTCTGTGTTATGGTATGTTGCTACTTCAAACTTCAAAGCACATGACCTTGGGGCTGCTATTCTAATCATGCACAAATTTATCTATTTATTTAGGATTAAACCTTTTCACTGTTGTACCTCAATGAAAACTGTTTGGCAAGGTTGATTGCACTATTGTCCTTCACCTTCAGTGTCAAAGAAAAGTAATTCTGCACATGAAAAAAGAACTATGTGGCACACAGTTATTTTCTTCAGAATTGTGTCAACAAAGCTGCAAACATAACAACAAAATTGTTGATCTTCATTTCAGGCTAGACTTTTTTTTTTGCTGCTTCAGGTCTGATAAAATTATTAAACCTGTGGTGATGGAGGTGTCTGTGTATCTGTTTAACATGAGAGATCCAGCTGCTGCAATTATCTGCTCCTATTCCAGGCTGGGTTTGTGATATTACAGAGGGATCACACTCACAGAAATAAATGGTGTCAATTCATACACAAAAGAATTTGGGGGGGTTACCACCCAGGTGCATTGCACTGGAGCCTCTAGCACTTCTACACATAATATTTATCATGAAACATGTATCCTTTTGATTGCAATATTCAGGATTTATACATACATGTGTTTTTTTCCCTTGAACAGGTCTGGCAATGTGGCGGGTCTTTAGAAATTGTTCCATGTTCCAGAGTTGGGCATGTGTTTAGAAGTACCACTCCGTACTCCTTCCTTGGTGATCCAGAGACTGTATTCCTTCACAATAATCGCAGGATACTGGAGACATGGGCAGAAGATTACCGACATGTTTTCTACTCCCTGACTCCAAAATACAAAGAAGTGCAATATGGCAGTGTAAAAAGTAGGCAGAACTTGAAGGAAACCTTGAAGTGCCAGAGTTTTGATTGGTATCTGAAAAATGTCTACCGTGGTCATGTCCTTCCTCTGAAATATAAACACTTAGGCCAGGTGAGTGCTTGCGATAAAACTAGTACTCTTGGATTCAGTAGTTGGCTATATCAGTTTGGACTGAGCTTTCTACAAAACTGATTTTGCCCAATTTGTGTCGTGGTGACATATTGGTCATATTTGACAAGTTCACCTCTGCATGGTTTAAACACAGATTTATTTTTTCCCTGGGTGTAGAATTTTTTTCTATTTCTTAACAAGTTGCATTATTCTTGCCACTGTGATTGGATTGCTTTTGATGCAGATCGGTGAGGTTTTGTGGTCACTGTAGTTTGAGAGTAGGGTAACTGCTCTGGCCCCATTGTCATTGAGGACCCTGTTGGCATACCATATGCAGCATTGGTTTCTTTAGAGTTTTTTGCCAGAGAATATTACCACCCAATTGCATTCTCTTGATGCGATGAATTGGCAGTGACAGCATACAGCTGGGTGTCAGATTAGATGGAAAATCTTAAAATGAGCAGTATATGTGTATAGCTCAAAGTCATTCTGAGGGTTTTTTTACTTACATAAATTTCAGTGGTTTAATTCCACACTGTTTTGCCTTAAACCACTTAAATTTGAAGAGTACCAAAAGGGTACGTTGAGAAACAAGTACAAGGTCAGCTTATTTTAAAAAAAACATTGCTCCTCTTTCAGTATTCATGATGGAAAAAAAGAACAAGACAAAAATACATATGAGCAACATTGAGGGAAATGATTTCCTGCCTGAAAATAAAGCAGGTGTTTAGATTACTCATCCAGCATTATTCTCTGAGCAAAAGTTGAGTTGCAGATGAAATTTTTTATTTCAGATTCAAAATAAAGACACTGGTCTTTGTCTAGACAATTCAGCTGCCGGGGAAAGCAAGAAGCTTGGTAGTAGGGTCACAGTCAACACGTGTAGTCGGAATGGAATGAACCAGGTAAAGTAGCCTTTCAGTCTAGTATTTTTATAAAATCACTTGTCTGCATTTGGCCAAGATCATGAATAGTATCTGCTCTCTTCAGCGAGTTTAGAATGGGGTCATGCATACGTAATAGACCCATGGTGTAGAGGTTTGAAAGGTCACGTTCAGTTTGGTATCAGTACTGGAGATAAAACTTCACCAGGGGAGGCCACCTTCTGGCTTCACCAGGAGAGGCCACCTTCTGGCTTCACCAGGGGAGGCCACCTTCTGGCTTCACCAGGAGAGGCCACCTTCTGGCTTCACCAGGAGAAGCACCTTCTCTCTTCACCAGGGGAGGCCACCTTCTGGCTTCACCAGGGGAGGCCACCTTCTGGCTTCACCAGGGGAGGCCACCTTCTGCCTTCACCAGGAGAGGCCACCTTCTCTCTTCACCAGGGGAGGCCACCTTCTGGCTTCACCAGGGGAGGCCACCTTCTTTAGGAGTACTCATTTGGTTTTCACCCTAGCTGCTACTCTCACTTTTCTAATGGAAGTTTCTTGGTAAAAATACATTGAAATATGCTCTTCAAATAGTTGTCTTTTTGACAGTGGTGTCACCAGGATTTCAAGAGGGGCAAGGGTAATTGGGAAGTCATGCACAAGGGGAAATGTGCATTGCATACCTATGAACAGGGGCAAAACTGGGGGTAAGTGGAGGAAGGCCATGATTGGGAGGAGGCAAATGCCCCAATTAAATTAAGGTTAAATTCAGTGGTAACATAAAAATGCATTTCCAGGCTGGGGCCCCTATATCAGTTCCCTTCTCTCACTGATTTTAAAAGTGGACCAGTGCAATTGATCAAACTTGTTAGTGACCTAGCTTCTTGGTTGTGTTCTTCAATACTCTTAACTGTGGTTGAAATAAGTCTCAGTACGTAAAGCCTGTGAGTAGTAATTTGCTAGTTCTTGAAGTACACAGTGACAGTGTTGTAGTAGAAAACACTTCTACTGGGGTAGGGAGGGGAGAGGGGGAGGGGGAGAAGGGGACCTATTGTACCTACCCTTCATCTACCTCTGACAGAATTTTGCTGTACCTTCCTAAATATTTAAGAAAGGCTTTCAAATTACCATATCCGTGATTTCATGTTCAAGTGTTTTTTATTTCTGGTTTCATGATTGCATGATCCTAAACAACAGCTATGAGTTAATATTTATAATGTATATTAAAGCTACACATTACTAGTATACAGTAGTATAAGCTTTTGTGAAAGTTGCCAGCTCTTTTGTCTTTCACTTCTTCCAAATTTAAAATTTGGTGAGCTTGTTTTGAGAATTAAAGTGTTTCTAAGGGATTTTGAGGAAAATAATGAGATGGTGTCAAAAAGCATCATTTTAGTTAAAAATGTAGAATTTGTTTACTAATCACTATTCCAAAGAAGGTAAATATTACAGAGACTTGCCAGATTCTACCATAGATCCATGTTCGTTTCCCTAGAGAAGAAAAAAAATCACACCGTTCAACCATGGGATATCAAGCTGAAAACCTTAAAGGGAAAATTCAGTCACTCAGAATTGAATCAGTATACCAGGGTATCCTAATTCATCATAGATAACGTGGCAATAATTTTGTGAGTGAATTTTTAAGTTTATGCAAAAGAACCCCTATTTTTACCTTGAGAATGCCACATTAATGTTCAAAAATATTTTGAAATGTTCTGAAATATTATGAAAGATACTAATTGCAACAGAAATAAGACAAGATTTGTAACATTAGGTTCATGTGTCAAAGCAAGTTTGGGGCGACTGCTTATTTCCTTTAAAGGCAAAATGCAGTCACCCCAGTCTGAATTAGTACACCCTGGTATACTAATTCATAAACAGCTCTTGTTTACCCATAAACCATTGGACAATATTGTTATTACAGTATTGGTTAATTCATACAGAACGAATTCTTTCGTTCCTGGAATATTCATTATTTATGTTCTGAAGTAATATGATGCATGTAGGGCAAGTAGGAGGAGGTTTGTAAGATTTAACCCATCCTTCAAAGTGAATTTAAGGCTGACTGCTATATTTCCTTTAAATTATCTTGAGGGCAAATGAGAATGGTTTTTGTAGTTCAGTCCTGTTTAAAGGTATTGTGAAATGAAAATCACATAGTTGGGGATTTGATGTAAAAAGCATTAAAAATGCAGAATATATAGCTGCAATTCCCATTAAAATCCATCAAACACTGGCCATTTTACATGGTAATTTCTACTTTACACTTGTATCATGAATAAATATGCAAATTTGTCATATCAAAGGATGGACTACCAAATATGACTCATGCTATCTGTTCTTTTTCCAACCTTCATTGCAAGGATGCCTGAAGCATTGCTATCCCCAGAGGGATTTATTTTGGAAGTTAAACTTGTTTTCTTGAAAAATATTAATATCACTTACCAAACTGAAAGCTATCTTATGAGTAATTATTAAGAGATAATTTACATAGAGTCAACAAAAGAAATGATAACACTGTGCAATGCTTTACATCATTATATTTTGCATAGGTAATGAGTTACTCCAGAATCCAGCAAACTTTGAAGAGGTATATCTTGAGAACAGTAAAAGATATTGAAATAATTCTAATGGATTTTTCATTGGGGAATTTTATATTTTAACTGACAAGTCTGTAAAATCAGGTCTTTTTGGTGGCACGTCACCATAACTTTAATAAGGAGCTGTAGCTGCTCTGTCACTTATAATATTTTTTTTTATCCCCCCTCTTTCAGATTATTTTTCTAAATGTCTATGATCAACTTCAGCATGACCGCTACTGCCTCACACCTCAAGGTGAAGGCAATTTTGTCTCTTTGGAACTTTGTGCGCTGGGCAAGACCACCAACGCTTGGCGTCAGGAATGGAGCTTCAATAAAAAGGTTGGTCATGGCCCTTCATAAATATATATTTTATTGTTGATAGAAGTAGCTTTCCCTTCACAATCATGCCATGAAAAGGCCCCTTGCAGAAACGCACACTTCTAAATTCCCGATATATGGGCCTTTGATCGGGTTTTCAGCACAACGTTTATACTCCTGCACGATCGATAGAAGATTATCACTATGGCAACTGCTGGTACTGCTTTTCTGTGTAGAGCTGTTCTGGGGAAAGATAATCAGCTTAAGAGAGATAAGAACTGCAGACAGGAAATGAGAATAACTGGTCAGAGGACTCAAGAAAAAACATTACATGCAAGGCTGCACAATTTTTGTCAAAATCTGTAAGGGGCCTTGCTTGACATGATTGCAGTTTGGTAGTATTTGTCACAAAATCCTGTCTTCTGTAGTTTTGTACATCCAGTAGAATTGCAGATTTGCATTTTGTTAGAAAAATAAGTTGATCTTTATCCCATGTTTGAGTCCACACTTTGTTAGTGTATGGAAATCTTTTATATGTGCTCTTCTCGATTCAATCCCTTCTGTCATAAATGTTAATAACGTTTATTAGTAGAATTTAACCAGGGAGTTGCTATTTGTCAAATAGCAACGCCCTGATTTAACCCTGCAGGATTTGGTAACTCTTCAACCAAGGAGTTGCTATTTGACTAATAGCTACGAAAAGAAACAGGACTGAATGGTTCAAAATGTTATTGGAATACCCTTTTCCTTGTTTTCTCCACAACGGGGTTTGGGCTTACTCGTCTTGTTTGGATTGCAACCTGATAAATCAAGTTGCCTGAGGGTATTTTCACACTTAAAACTAATGTAATCATATGGGGAGATCTCATTACTAGACTGATTGAACCAAAAACATGTATTCATCCTCGTGCATTTACACATCTCCATTTCTGATTCTACTGGCATTCTACACCCAGGGCACTAAAGCAAAAGTGTTCGTTTGTGTTGACGATAAGCTTTTGACAAGTGTACACATGTCGTGTCATTTTTGTTTAAATTATACGAAACCCTTTTCTGTGTTCAAGAGCAATCGATACCTGAAGTCAGCGAGTGTAGTTTACTTTGTGGTTTACTATTGATCCTGGAGCATTTTTAGAACAAAACTAATTATCTTGTGTTTTGGATCAGATTCTCCCTTTGCTTACATGCCCAGAAACTGATCCCGAGTGGGAGATCAGTTCTGACTCTAGTGAAGTAGTACCTTTCCCCGAAAAAAAAAAAAAAGTGTAAGGTATCATACCACTAAGGTAATTCAAGGAAAATTCTGCAGTATAGACCATGCTACTGAAGTAATGTGTTCAGTTTGTGATGTGCATGTGCTAGGAAAGGTATTGAAGTACTCATTATGCCAAAATAAAGTGCCTGTTGAAAACTTCTACAATGGTCCAGAGGCCATGAAATGGACCAAAATTAGTGTGTAAGTCGACTGCAGAATAATTTGTGGTGTGCTACTATAATCTTAACTGTTGGACAATTTATATACACACTTCTCGTAGAACATTATCCAGAAGTAGATGCAGGATGTTGTCAGTGGAAACCAGTGTTAGGAATGCCATCTGAGATGCATGATGGGGCTGTTAATTTTTTAAAAAGGGGTCTGTGGGATGTCCCATTATAAAATTTTGGTGATATTAAATAATAAATAGATGTTGGCCATTTTGAACAATATTTCGCCTATTTGAAAATTAAAGAATGTCCAACAGGATGGGGGGGGGGGGGGGAATTAGGGGAGATCCAAGTCCCTGCCTCTCTCTCTCCCCAGTCTGACCTCAATGTTATCAGGCTGCAAACTAATATGCATCTTTGTTTCTTATTCTTTATCTCTTTAGAATAACCAGCTTGTCCATTCTAGGACCAAGCAGTGTTTGACAGTAAACTCTCCAACACCACCTAGCAGTAAACGATTCGTGATGATACAGAATTGTTCAGATACAGGAGAGCAGAAATGGACCTTACAGAATATAACCCTGTCACTAGATATAAGATAACATCTACCTGTGAGCAGGACATTTGTCTAGAATTTAAGCCGAATGCCCATGGACGACAAAATGTGAAACACAAAACAGAAAACATGTTTCGTGTTTTCTGACATCCGTGTGCGTTGGACAAAAACAGAAAACAGCGTTTCACAAAACCGCATTTTGTGAAACAAGCACTGCTTGTTTCGCAAAACAAGTGTTTAGCCAAACAAGCCTTTCGCTATTTTTTTTTTGTCCAATGCACACAGACTTCAGCGTGAGAAAACACGAAACATGTTCCGTTTCATGTTTCACTTTTTCTGTCGCCCGTGTGGGTTAGGCTTAAAAGAGCAGTAGGTAGAAGTAGAGATGTGGTATGACATTTGGCAACATCGTGTTTATAGAGAAAGTATTCTTCGGAATTCAGTTTCAGCGTAGCTTTGGATTCGGTGGATGTTATTTCTATCCCAGAGCCTTAACAATTTTCTGTTGTGAAGAGAGTATATATTTCCTTTATGCAAAGATATTGAAGGGGTGGAGGAGGGAGGGGGGTAGGGGGGATGAAACAGGATGCAGTCCCCAGACAGCTGGGGCAAAAGCTAAAAGTCCCTTGGGCAAGTTCACTGCGCAATATTTTGCTGGGCAAGTACCCCAGCAAAGTTTGGGTTTTAAAGCCATTTGGCAGATTACAACTAGTCACATAGTTATTTATATGAGGAGGTAGACTTGAGAATCAGCAAGCCTGACAAACAAGAATTAGAAAAAAAAAATTGTCAAAGCCTACCTGGTGGTTTGTACTGTAATGGTGAATCATATGACATCATATACGTGATGAAATCATACATCAGATTACATCATATAATGAATGACATCATACAGAAGACCTGTGACATCATAATGAGAAGACATGTATCAAGTGACATCATTCATGAAAGACAAATCAAGCACTTATGAGAAGAACAATTTATGGATAAACAGCATTGTCTGGTGGTGTTTTGTAGGGGCCGTATATGAAGAGAAAATTTTTCATGTAATGTCATCCAAATCCCGTACCAAAACTCTGTTCCTAACTCAAAATATTCCTATTTGGAAATTTGTTACTTTTGTCAAGAAATACCTCCAGGTTTTCTCAAGGTCACAGAATGTGATGCCAAATGGGCAAGTTGCCTTGGATTTCTTTTGTTATTCTTTATAATTGAAGATCTTGTTTGTCCTTGAAATTTGACACTGTTGGAATGGTTAGATATTTTTCTGTGTAGATATAATGTAGAACTGTACCATACTTATAGTACAGCAAACAAAGTTTGAAATAGTCAATAGAGTGGTATGAACATTATGAAGAACTACTTAAGCAACATCTAATCAGTTTGCCCAGATGACATCACAGATTTTCAATCATGCACTTTGATAGCTGACAAAAATCAATTCTTTCAAAATTAGTATCTTCCTAATGCAAGGTGCTACTGAGATGGGGTTGTCACTATTTAATACAGAAAATTTTTCTCCATTTTTAAAACATCAAAATTTGGTCACCAGAACATACTTTTAATAAAGAGGTTAGAGCATTAAGCAATGACTTTTAATATCTTACCCTCAAGTTTGAGTTTTGGTGATGTAATTTTGTCCTTTCATGGTTGGATGGCGTGGACTTCAATAACTCAAGAGGGGGAAGGTCAAACAGCTTTAAGAATGATATTTGAAATGATGCTTCTTCAGGGTTTTCACTCATCATTTTTTCAGGAGTCACTGACCCTTGAGAATAAATTTACAAGAGTCAAAACTAAAACAGAAGGGGTCAAAATAAATTTGAGTTTAATGCAACAAACTTTATTCCTGTTTTATCTTCATTTTCTATATCATTACATATTGTTAGGGTGAAAAGCTGTGCATCAGTTTGACCCCAGAGGATTTGTGCCTGTGCATCAAAATCCAAAGCTGTGCATCGTTGACCCTGGCGCCCAAGTCAGTGAAATCACTGCTTCTTGGAATTTCAAACTTTTTAGAACTTACGTATAAAAAGGCTTTCCAAGCAGCTTGTGGCCAAAACTTAAAACTTACCCATATTATATCATTCATGAAGCAACCAACCTCAACCATGCAGAAAACAGTAGGCTATAGCTACAAAGTGTTGTGGGTATGTTTTTCTACAAAATCCATCATAAATGTGTGATTGTCTGTGATATTTCACAGGTTCAGTGTAGATATATCCCCGTTATTTGCATTCTTCAAGTACCAATATTATTCCCTCCATACCTTTAACAGCAGGTGGCACCCAAAATTTACTTCGATCTCATGAGCATGGGTAGAATTTCATCATAAGATGAGCATCAGAACATTGAACTAGTGTTCTGGCACGTTAAACACGCAAGTCAAACGATGCTTTTTATTTTGTTTTTCACCATAGCCTTGCAGATCATGAATCAGATGAGACTTGTTTTGAGCAGCTAATTTTTTACCTCTTTAATATTACTTAATTGTTGTTGAAATTGCTTTCAGCAGCCAGATGGGAACTTATTGCACTCATATTACCATGCCGATGTGTAACTTGAGTCAAGTGTTTTTCATTTTTGACTAAGAATAAGACAAACAGTTGACTATTATCCTGAGATATAATATTGTATGATGTAAACACTAAACTTCATGTGAAAGAGCAGTTTGTAGAGATCTATAGGTATTCTTTTCTACATATGAATTCCTCATTCAGTCTTTTAGCTTTTCATTGATTTTGGTAATATTTGCTTCCTTGTCTGGGTGGCTCATTGAAATGATTTCAAAGTCATTCCCCTACACACACACACTTGAAAAGGATTTGACAGAAAAAGTCAGCTCTTACTGTGACAGGGCATGCAAGTCATGGAATGGTAATAAAAACCAGCTGTCTTGATTTGAATGCTTGTGCAAAAGGGGGGGGGGGGGGAATATGACAGGAAACAGGGGATAACTTGCTGGTTCCCAGATAAGAGAGTTTTGGAAGAGAGGAAAATTCTGAATTTCTACTTGTTTGAACAAGTACTTCTGTGACCACTGTGTTTATAAATTTGTTTACCTCTACTCTCAAGTTGAGCACTTCTGTGATTTAATGCTCAACAGTAGGTATACTTTAGCTGACCACATCTTGTGCAATCAAGTGTGTATAATCACATAAAAAAGATACAAAAGCACAATTGCTTGTAGAAATTCTTTGTTTCAGAAATCTGTTGAAAGGCAGAAATTTTAGGAGGATTAAGGGTCAGTCTTGAAGGCAGCATGGGCTTGGACAAAATGAACTTCAGTTGATGTTGCCCTGTAATAATGGGATGTTAGGAGTTTCCAAAGCTATTAAGGGATGGGAACAGTGCCAAGTGAAAGGGGAGTGCAATCTCCACCAAGCAAAGGTTTCCACTGTACTGAGCAAGTGTGAAAATAACTGAGTGATAGTTTAAGCCTTCTTTTAACTGCGACAAATATTTTGACCGTTTTTGACATAAGCTGTGTTAAATTACTAAAGCCCTTCTTGTAATTTTACTTTGAAATCAAGTATTTACAAGTATTTCTTGATAGCTTGTTCCACATCATTTGATGCAATAGTATATTTTAAACTGCCAAAGGCATACAGAAAGAGGTTGACTTCTCAACTTTACTAAATTATTGTAAATCATGTGTGTTCATGTTGTGCTACTCTTTATAAATAAACACAATATTGAAACTTTCTTCCCTTTTTACATGATTTATTTTGCTTTGCAAAGTACTAATGATCATTTTATGACAAAAAATGTCTTGTGTTGTGGAACCAGTCCACAAATTGAAACCTAAAATTACAAAACATTAACACCAATATTTAGCAGGCCTCCTGTGAGGCATACTCGCTACAAATTCTTAATTACAGAGTATCAAGTTCCTTGCCTCTACTCAACCACTAACCTGATAATTCCCATACATGAGATTATTCGTCATGTAGCCTTCTTTCTAAATATGTTGTTTGCGCTACACGAATTTTAGAAAAATTTGTTACACTTCTTTCACGAAAGATTCACACCTTGAGTGCTACCACAAACAATGTCTCTACATCCCTGGGTGAAGTACCTGTCCCAGGGTGAAGTACCTGTCCCAGGGTGAAATACCTTTTTAAAACAAAAAGCACATACAGGATAAAGGTGCTTTTCATGTAAAGCACTTTGAGACATTAACACACTTCTTGGAAAAGTACACACTCTTACACAACTGTGAACCACAGGCAATTTAAGTCCTTCTTAATCAATGGTCACACTTGTTTTGTACCAAACTCGTTTTGTACCATTGTGCTTCAATGTATCACACAGTGAATGATCACCAAAAGACAACCTTATGAGTTCTACCTCTGTCTCTATAGACATTACAGATAAAACCCATTTCATCAAAGTCCTTTATATGGAATTGTTTAGTCTAAAGGGATCAGATTTACCATAGGAAGGGTACTTAAAACTAGGCACCTGTTAATAAGACTCTTCTTAATGAAAAAAATGGTTCTCCACTAAATGCTGACACACAGGAGTACTTTGATGTTTTTGTCACCTATCTTGTCACACCATTCTCAATGTAAAGTAAACATTCGATACCAAACTAAATTTTGGATAAATTTCCCCACTTTGAGGCAATTTTAAAAAGAATTTAAATGCATACACTGTACCTCCAGCAAACTTTGCTCTTACCTTTGTAGCTAACAAAACAGTTTGCTTCTCTCCCCTCCCCTTTTCTTCTGTGTGCCCAACCCCACCCCTTCCTCTTACTTTGTGCTGGGCTGTTTTGCTGCCATATTTATCACAGGCCCCTACATTCATTTCAGTAACTAATATATCTATTTTTCTTTAAAACAGAGTCTACAGTTTCTTGGGTAACTATTTAATAGTTTCATTACCGAGTAAACTTAAACACTTAGTGCTGTCTCTGAAATTTACAACCAATAACAATACACATAAAAGAAACATTAGTAAACAAACCTTTTGATAATTTGGAAAAAGATCTTGTGAAAGCACTTTGGAAACTCACATGTGATACTAGGTTCTCTTTGTGTCTCTTCCATTTCCTAAATGAATTTTAATTCTGCAATTTTCACTCAAGTTAAACTTTCATTTGTGTATAACTACCACCACTATCTATTGATGAAGAGTCACTAACAATGCTACAAGATCTAATGAATATTCATTTATACCGCTATCTGCTATGTTTCCTACTGAATATTCAAGTTTATCACAATTATCTAATGAATATTCAATTCCAAAAAGCATGTACTTCAAACAAGTTGGTGTAACACAGACAATGAAGGATGATATTACCACAAAAGTTTGTCTATTTACAAACATTTTGGATCAGCTGCTCTCTTCTTTCAGACTTTTTCAAAACTGCAAGCTTGTTTGAATGCATTACAAGAGAGACCTGCCATCTCCTGTATTTAAAGTTGGATATCCTGGAGATGGGGAGAATATATGCCCACTTTTTGGAGATGCTACCAGTGACTTTCATTTTTACACAGTAACTTTTGCTTCAAGGGCCCCATATCCCCCTCCTCCCCTCCAATCCACTTTTTCACACAAAAATCATGTCTACTACCTTTACTCAGGAACACAACTTCCTACACACTTAGGGTTGTCAGGGAAATTTCAAGGAAATTATACAACTGCTTTGTGGAAGTATTTCTGTGACACAAACCAAGCTTTATGTTTGCATATCTGTAAAACAAGGGGTAACATACTAATGGAGAACATTTCAATTCACTTCAAAACTTGGTGAATTGCAGGAAGCTATAAAGTATTGTCAATGGTACACAAAATATACTTTGGATACTTTGTACACCTTGCAAGCCCAAGCACCAAACACTTGAAAAAATTTCCCTCTAATATGTAAGTCTAGGAAAAAGTGACTCCTTATAAAGGATTGCAACACTATTAAAGTATGGTATATGTTTGGAATAATCATTTTCCGCTATTTTATGTATTTAATATATGAATACAAAAATCTACAACTAGAGTCTAGCTACATTGAAATGAAATTTGGAGAATATACTAAAATTTATTTCAGTTCTTCCCCAATGAATGCTGTTTGGCCAAGTAAAAATACAAATGTTTCATGTCTGGGTTTAAAAGAAAGAAAAAATATAGAGAAAGTGGAACTTTTTATTTTTTATTATCGAGATGGCTGCCATTTAAAATTTCTTTAATTTCTTTTGTGCTGTAGTTTTCTGGTCTCAATAACACCACATTTGACATCATAAGGGCAGCTGACACATTATTATTCCTGAAACCATCTCAAAGAGATATGTTTACTAGAGATATAGCAGTCAACTAAGTGATAAAGCAAGTGAACAACAGTATGAACATATATTGAAAGTACCGACTCGCAGATGTTTTATTTTTGACGGATTGGTTTACTTTTTCATTTTCAAACTATGTTAAAGAAAATCCAGGCAGCCTCCAAAACAGATGCAGATGGGGACATGGAACATTAATTTTTTTACTTGGCTTTAATTTCTGGACCTTTTGAAGGAGTTACATATTACCAACTACAAAATGAACCATATTAACCTACATTATATAGAAAGCTATGCAGTTAAAACGGTCTCACAGACTTGTTAGTTCTGTTAGTAGGTCTTTGTTGTGGAATTGGTGAAATTTTACATCTTTACATCTGGTAATGATGGATGTTAAAAAAACAGCCCACAAAGTTTACATTTTGGGGTTTCAATCTGTTTATGCCACATTATCTACATCAAATCTTATATATATCTAAAAAAAAAAAGAAAAAACGCTACATGAATCAGTGCAAATATCCTCTTCATAAATTTGTGATATACAACAAAATGGTCAGTGCTTTCATTTCTGAATACCTACCCCCGAGTAACTTTACGAGGTTAAATAATGCAAAAACAAAAGACAATATCAACATTTCCTTGAATACTGCCCTCCACAAATTTCAAACTTGAATTCCCTTTAGGCATTGATTTTTAAGTGGGCAACAGCATTGCAAACTAACTTTGCCATTATAAATGGAAAGAACTTTGACCCAGTGCTTAATTCCAGCTCAGATTTGTGATTGTTGCTCAAGAATTGGACACGAGATTCCAAAGTGAACCAGACTCCATATTCTCTGCTAGGTGTGAGATCTTGAAAGATTTTCCAAAACGTATTAAACTTTCCGAAACTTTCAAGTTCAAGCAGAGATATTATGGTCGTTGGAGATGAGAATAAACCTAAAACATTGGTATATGAATGCTGCACATATGAAAAAATCATTCCGACATTTCTATTGACAGTTCCAAGACTTGTCACTGCAAAATGTTCATTTCAAATGTCTTTGGGATCATCCATAGACCCTTTTCCAAATAGCAATTACAAAGAATTGTGGGATAGTGTTTTTGTATGCATTGTTTTTCGCCACAGAATGTGCCACTGACAAAAACGACGCATACCAAACTCTATCCCACAATCCTTTGTAACTGTTATTTGGAAAAGGGTCTATGCCTACCACATTTCAAACTATACATGTGATTCTTATTTCTAGATATGGTTTCAGAAGTCGGTTTACTGACCTCTACTGGAGGCAAATGATTAACTGCTCACGTGAAATCATTCTAGTGCACAAACCTCATGATCAACAATTTGGTTACTTTAACAACTTCCATCGGTTTTTGAGTGAATCTGACATGCTTCATGGGTTCACAGGTCACCCTGACAATCTTCTTGGGTTCTTGTGGAGGTAAAGGGTTACAAAGGACTTTTATTATCACTTGCAAGGTATTTTAATTGTATCATTAGGACACAAGTTGTATTCATCAAGTATTGCAAATAGCACGAACTTATGCAGGTAGATATCGGCTTTGAGCCCAAACTTTACCATTTATAATTAAATTTTAGTTTGTTTCTGCTTCAACTAAACATCAGGTGACACTTTAACAATGGCATTCTGCCTAAATATCTATTTTTAAGGGAAATATTGCATTTAAGTTGCATCAAAGTGGTACAGACAGAGAATATGTTGTCTTTACTAAACCACCGAGTCTCATCACTATGCCCTGGCAGTGGCTATTCTCCTCATAAAATTATGTATTACAAGGGACGTTGCACCATTTGAAACTTTGAAAGTTTCAGTGAAAGATTTACTCATGAACTATGAATTTCTTTCAGTGAAAACCTAACTTCTTGAATGCAGATTTATCCAGACACCATACTTGAAGTGTCCATCGTTCTCTCTCTGTAAACCATGGTTTGAAAAATAGGAAGGTATTCTGTTACAACGAATGCGATATTTTCCTTCAAAATGACTAAGACATTACTTACAAACATGTTTAGCAGCTACATTCATTTCAACTATGTGTTTGCAATAGGAATATTATCAAGCACATTTGCTGTTTTAATGTTAAGCCTAACCTGAAAGTACACTACAAACTGTACCTTGAGCACATATAAAGCAAATTTTTTTCCAGAGAGGGAGAATGGACTTAGGGACATTTCTATCAAATTTTGCATTGCATGCTGGGAAGAGTGCACCTCAAAAATGTAAAGCCTGTGCTTATTGCATAAGAGAATGAAGTATTTCACTAAATGTACATTTCTATTGCACAAAGACTTTCAGTTTTTGAGACATGTTCAAATTTTTTTTGAAAACCAATAGGGTGGGAGAATAAGGCTACGAAAATTTATAACTATTTTCCACTAAATACACCTGTCTTCCATAATAAAAGTATCAAACTAAATGAAAACAATTACTCCGCTTTTATTTCGTTCCCATTGGTCAAATAAAAAAAAATTAAAATTTTGTACTTTTTTCAGAAAAAAATGCTTCATTTCTTGCTTGGATACTTCTTTGAAGCAGGAATGTTCTTGGAACCATCACTGCAGGTGCCTGTTGCAGCATCACAACTAAAACCAGCTGGACAACAATGGCGTCCATCATCACAACAGACAGCCTACAGAGAAAAACAATGGAACACCAATTAGCCTTGAGCGGCTCAATCTCAATACCTCACTCAAACATAATGCCCATTACAGATAACATTAACTTCTGTCCTACTCAATAATTAAGATGTTTGTTTGTATAACAGTGACTTTCAACAAAATGCATTTTCCAAGTCACACTTCCTAGTTTTTTTTACACCTTAAAGGGAATTAGCAACTACCCCAAAAGGAACCATCAAACAGAAACCAACTCAGAGTTTTACTAAAATTTAGGAAAGGAACTTACGTTTGGGTGAGGACAGCATCCATATAGGTCATCATTTATCCTACAACAGGTAGTATTGTCTGGACATGTCTGGTACTTGTCAGGACACGTCATATCTTTGGACCTCTTCGGTAGTGATAGCGAGGGAACCTTCTTAAACCAAGTGATGGAGTTGCCTCCTTTACTACACGATGCATGGACAAGGTCACAGGTGTAACCACTTGGACAACAATGTTGCTTGTCCCGGCAGCAGACAGCCTGCCATATTAGAAAGTAAAACAAGATCTGTCAATATGGTGATAAACACTCTTCATTTACACAATATGAAAAACTTCGAACAGAGTGATGGTTGTGTTAGTAATGATGGATAAATAGTGTTTAAGTAATGAAACTGCAGAGACAATAATCATATGGACGAGACAGCTTCATATATTTGCCATTACAACCACTTAACACTAAGTTCAAACATTCACTTCAAAGCTAGCATCCGACTGCAGTGGCCAAGTGGTTAGAGCATCCGACTTGCAGCCTACTTGCTAGGGTTCAAATCCTGGCTGGGTCATACCAAAGACTTTAAAAATGGAACCTACTGCCTTTGTGCTTGGTGCTCAGCATAAGTAATGGAGTAGGGAAAACAAGCCAGTGAGCCACAACTGGAAAAAAGGCCGTGGTCGTCTCGACTTGAACCAACTGGTTGGAAACTGGGACGTTAAACCTCATCTAACTCAAAGCTAGCATCCTTTGCTATTCCCAAACAGCAAAACATGGCTCCCTGCCTCAGTTATCATGAGAAAAATATTTCACAAAGTAAGGTAGCACATGAATATTATTTTACAGAAGCTGGTAGAATGCTGCCATCTAGATAAGACAAGAACAAAAGCTTGCTCTCAATAGGGCATCCAGGAATTATTCACAGAAAGGCTGCGCCTAAACCTCCAATATGGCTGGGACTGAGGTGATAACAAATAAAACTGATAATCAAAATATATGGGGATTCTTACCCAAAAACTAGTCTAGGACTTATTTTTGGTATTCACTATCGATATTGGCATATATTATCCATTTTGGTATCAGTATCAGTGAATTTACCTACGATGCCAATACTTAACTGATATTTCTTGTCTTATACTTTGTAAAAATGGTACCTCATTTAAATATGTTTGACTGTAAGTTCCACTGTTTTGATGCAAGACTAAGTGGTGGTGCCCAATGGTCTCCTATGTAGTATTTAGTATGCTCATTTCTCAAATATTGGTACTGGATCGGTATTGGTATCAGCCAATATTGAGAATAGGAATATTGGTATGCAGTGATTTTACTCACTCGGGCGCCAGGGTCAAAGATGCACAGCTTTTGATTTTGATGCACAGGCACAAATACTCTGGGGTCAAACTGATGCATAGCTTTTCACCCTAACAATATGTAATGATATAGAAAATGAAGATAAAACAGGAATAAAGTTTGTTGCATTAAACTCAAATTTATTTTGACCCCTTCTGTTTTAGTTTTGACTCTTGTAAATTTATTCTCAAGGGTCAGTGACTCCTGAAAAAAATGATGAGTGAAAACCCTGGGTATGAGTAATATCGATACTGAAAATGTTTGTACAACACTACCTAAAACATGAACTTGTCACTAACATGCTATGGGGTGCCAGTATTGAGCAGAGGGGCATACCCACAGAGAGCTCATGGGGGAGGAAGTTCCCTGACAACCCCATGGTGGAGTAATTACCCAACTTTCCCCCTCCCCCTTGATATGCCACTGCCCCCTGTGCCTACATCTTGTGCAGTCTATTTAAGTCTGCTGTATGCACAACCATAGAGGCTCCCATTGTTGAAAGATTTGCTGCCTGGTGCTGCAAAGCTGTAGCATAGCTGATGTATCCTCCTTTGGTGTGAAACAAACACAGTTCCTAAAGTCATCGACAGACACATTAACCAGAGATGGAGACCGCATGAAAACTTACAAAATTTTGTAACACAGTAGCTGAATCCAGGTGGTATGTTTCTGTCAATGATATGCAAAGCTCCAAAGGCACTGGATAACTGACTCTTTATGTCACAGCACAAAAATGATAGTAAACACTGTGATGTCTATGTGGAGGCCACTAAGAGATTTGAAATACAGCTAAGCTAGGGACTCCACAAAACAGCTGCCCCACTAACAAACCCTGTTGGCCAGCACAACAGAGGCATTACTTATGTAGGCACATACAGCTTGGCCAGTACATGTTTGGCTGTGCTCTAGTTTGCTAAATAAATGAACTAGATTCTGCTGGTTTTCCACCACATTTTGTTCTTATAATTGCTAATTACTGTGTATGTTTACAAGTTCACATACACTAAAGAGGCTATATGTATGATGTCATAATAGACTTGTTTGAAATGTTTGCCGTATTTCAACTCATATATCGCTAGAGTCATAAACCTAACACAGGAAGCACTCTCTATATCAGAAGTATTAGTAAAGCAGGTTGCACATTAGTTTAAAGATACCCCCTCCCTGCAAAATTGTAGAAGCATTCAGAATGTTACAACTAGCTTAAAAGCTCACATGTTGTAATGGGCAGCAGGCAAAGCTTCCTTGTTTTTCTTCACAACAAGTAAAATTATTAGGGCAATGAGTCTTGCCATCTTTGCAAATCTGATCGAAGCCCACATGCCTCCTTGGATGAGGAATGCTGGGTAATTTCACAACTGAAGGTAACTGAACATTTCCTTGCAGGCAAGTAGAGCTTTCATCGTAACATTTGAAGCCATGTGGACAGCAGTGAATCTTGTCAGGGCAACACGTCGCCTGCGGAAGATCCAATGTGACCACAATTTAAACCAAATTGTTTTTAAATGACTGAAAATTTTATGCTTCAAACTCAAATCTGATATAAACAGTTGAGAGAAAAGCAGCCTTTCACAACCATCAGCCATTTTGGAATCCTCTTGCAAACACAAAAATAGAGGTACAAACTTTTAAAGCTGATACAAGTTTGCTGCTACCTCTTTATAAACGTGAAATGAATACCCAATCTAAGAAAAAGAAGCCCATAGCCACGTAAGTAGCTTTCGATGCTTAGCAATATAAGTCCAACAATTATGTTCCTTTCTCATTTCTTTAATTTTTCTCAAAACAAAAATATTTTGCTGTTTTTAAGGCAAAACTGCACAAACAATGCAGACATAACTTACTTGAGCTCAAGTTATGACATTCTAAAAGAAATGCAGAACAAGGTATTTGTTTAAAGAGGTTAGTACTTTTGTGATACAGAAAAGCTATACAGCTGAGAAAATATGATGTTAAGGTATAGGATGAAAATTAATACACCTTATGCATATGATGTCACAGAACAGAAAGAATGCCCTCCAATGGACAAGAGGGTATCATTGCAACTTACACCAAAACAAATGTAAATAGGTGATTAGTTTGCCATCTGATATGTGGGTAAGTCTACTAGCACACGCGAGTGCGAAATCTACGTTGTGTGTGCAGTGTGCTTCACTGATTTGCCGCCAAAATGATGTCACCTGATGTCAATGCATATGGTCTATTCAAAAGGGTAGCTGGGTAGTTTGAATTTCAAGAAGGTTCTCACAGAAAGAAATTAAAAGAAGCTTGTAGCATATGAATAACTTGTTCCCTTTAATGATGGAAGTTAAAGCTACTGCCAGAGATTGTTTGTGAGACTAAATGGTTTGATAATGATAAAAGGTATTTTCTGAATGTGGTCCGTTGATGTAAGGTAAACACACTATACAGGTGTGCTTTTTAACACTTATTGATGACTACAATGATACATGTAGATGTAACAGTTGTATACTCACATTAACTAGAGGGCAGCATCCGTATGAACCATCACTCTGAATACAGCAGGTACTATTTGATGGGCAGACACTTCCATCGCCACACGTGAGGAGCCCATTTATTAATGGCAGTTTCTTTAAAAAGAGTAAAATTAACACATCGGTCACACATCCAAACCTTTCATAATTCGTAAGTTTGATAAGAAATGAATTCACTGTTAGTAGTAATAAACGTTTTACAAGTACAAGGCTTCCACAGACTTTAATTTATGATGCATGATTAAATGCACTCTGATGAAAAGCCAAATCCCAAACAGTCCTTAAAACTAAGGAAGATTTCATTATTACTTTGTTGCGATGTAATGCAATAAGAGAGTTTGGAAATACACGGTGCTGGGATTTTGTTGTGCTAACAGACCAGATCAGCCCATATTTTCACACACATACTGTACACACCCTTTGAGTCACTAGTTTCCTTTCTTTTCACAATGAAATGCTAACCCATTTGGCATTTATGGTCCACGTTTAAGACACTTTAAAGTGAACTGTTTCTTCAAAACTAATTCTCTTTGACCCGCAACTGAGGTCGAAAAAAACCACGATTTTAAATTCGAACATTGTGAGTGCTTAAAAAACTACTACAGTCTTGACCAGGCAGTCTGTGTGGTTGGTACAACTCCTTCCCAGCATGCATTGCACACCAAACTCACACATTTGAATGCTTCTATTTCACAGAACACAAGCAAACATAGAACTGAGCAATACTCATAACATCATGTCAAGTGAATACTTGATACTTGTATTCTTGTAAGGACAAAATGAAACAGGTAATAATTTCTATAATTCTACAAATTAAAAGTTCTCATCAGCTATGAAAGAAACTTATTAATGTTAACGTAAGATGTAGCCTTAAAAACTCTACCGAGCACCCATAGGGGAAGGAAGCTGTTTCTGAGTTTGGGGGCTGAACTTTTTGGACCACCATCTTGGGGGAGGGGTGCAAAGGGAAAGTGTCTAAGGAGAGGAGTGTCCCCCTTACATGTAGAAAAATTTCTGAAGATTTGAGCGTCCTTAAATGCAACTTGATGCTACATTTTGGTGCATGTTTTGAACTACGTGGATGAAAAATGTTTGCTTTTTTTTTAAAAAAGTATAATATACTTCACAGAATGGACAAATGAGGAGTTTTCATCCTTGAAAAGTGGGAGGTTGATGCATACTTTAGTCCCCCCCCTAACTTTGGACTGAGGTGCTTGAGCACCCCAGCCCCCACTTCTAATGTCTATGCGAACACAGATAAATGGAGGGATTTTAAATCTGAGTGGATTAATGAAAGCTGGCTAGCCAACTAAAGTGGACAAATTCCGTGACACTATCGATGCATACACAGATCCACTATGATTGGGGCAGAATGGAACTCTAATATTTGTGATGAATACAGCCCTGCTGACTGGAAATGACACTTTCAGATAATGGAAATTACAATCTGATCACTGTTATTAAAGAATTAGCTCACAATTGAAAGATCATCTTTAGCATATGGTCTGTACAAAAACTGGGGTGAAAATTTACCATTTCATTTCACAAAACACAGTGTATTTTCATCAGTTTATATAACATGACTTGAGCCACTGGAAAGGAACCAAAATTGCCCCAGATATTTTGTGTAACAATAAATTGCCAAACAACCTGTCAGTTACTTCCTTCGCATATGTTGCAAAGGGTAAAAAAAAATTTTGTGACATGAATAGAGTTTTGTAACATGGATGAAATTCTATGACAAAGTCTTCTATCAGTGAAATTCTCTGACAGTTGGCAAGTCTTGATGAAACTTGTTGACAGAGGGTAAGGGGTAAGGGGTTTTCAACCTTAATGAAGTTTATAGTGGCAATGGCAAGACAGATAATTGCTTCAGTGCTCAGACCAATGAGATAAGGAATTTTCTTTTTTTTTATTTTCATCTTTCACAGTCACTCCTGTGAAGTATTACACAATAAATCTGTACCTTATATGAATGAAGACAACCACAATACCTCTGGGATATATTTACTAAAACTGCACCATATCCTAAACTCCTGTCAAGTCCCTTTTTGGTTAGGGGGAGGGGGTTGTTTCATGTATAGATTCTGTTTGTCGCACAGTCACTAACCTTTATTCAATCTTTCAATTTGTTTGATTTCATATTTGTCACATGTACCTAGTTTTGGCACTGCCTTTAAGTACTTGCTTTGAAACATAGGCTAAAATATTTTTCAAATGAGTTCCGAATATTAGCTGTCAGTAGTGAAAAGACAGTTTTGAATGCAGGACCTATTGCCTCCAACATGCAGTGGTAAAGGAATATGACAGAGATAATAACGGAAGTGTAACTAAGATGGGAAGAGAGTTAGGGAGGTTGTTCCCCTTTCCCCTTATTTGACAAAAATCTGCTTATTAATGATGGTCAGTTAAGGTTTTGATTCCTATGACTGAAATCCTACTTAAACAGGAAAATGTAACCAGGTCTTTACCTTTCCAACAATTTTCTTCAAAGCTGCCACAACACTTTTACCATTCTTTGCCTGACATGTTGTAGAATTGTTGATGCATTTAAAATCTTCCGGGCAACAGTGGATTTTATCTGGACAACATGTGGCATGAGGGGCAGGGCAGCAGCTATACTCTGTATCACCAGGACAACAGGTGGCGAATTCTGGACAAATGGTCTAATGGAAGAAATTTTGAAATCAATACAGCTTAGGAAGAAAACAATTTGATGCTTTTTTTAATTGGAGAAGCCATAGCTGGGTGCAATCTGGCTGCACTTTAAACATTTCCAGCTCACATTTACTGTTTTAACCTATCAGAAAAGAATTCAATCTGAGCACTCAGGTGAAATTTACATTAAATTCCTTTGTTTAATCCTCCAGGCAAACAAAGTGAATTTGGAGAAAGCAAGTTTAGTGTTAAAGCTTTACACTGACAGCCAATTAAATGTTTTTAAGTGTTCTACACTTTGCAAACTTTTCTTGCGACCTTGGATTAATTAGAAATGCAAGTTTAAGTGAGGAGGTTGTAAAGTTTACATAATTCCAGCACCCATAATGCATCCTTAGTACCCATGCATTATATTTTCTTGTTAAAGGTTTAATGTTATTAATTTAAAACAAAACAATGTTAACAGTCATCAATGCATTAAAGCTAGTACCTCAAGAACCAAACATAGCAATGAAATAAGTTTTCCCCAGACTGCTTAGATCAAGTACAAATAAATAGTTTGAAGTGTGAATTTCCTCCGAGTTCCTAGACTTTTAAATTACATCAGAATTCCTACACTATTTGCTTTCCTCAGAATTCCTATACTTTTGGATTTCCTCATAATTCCTACACTTTTGAGTTTCTGAAATGCACAACCTTTTCCAGAACCTTCAAAGACTACAATGACTTTTCAAAAGCGAATAAAACAAATTATACAGTAAAAAAAAGCATACAATGCAAGTGCAATTGTTTTTGGTGCATTTACAGTACACACCTGAATAATTCATCCGGTATCACATCGCAATTTGCTACACAAGCTGGCCAAACTGCTACACAAATGCAAAAATGTGTAGCACTTTTTTGTGTGTATAACCAAGGTTTTCAGTGATTTTACACTACAGAAGGAAAAAATTCTCAAAACTGCTACACAAAATTTGAATACTAAATTATTCCCTGACCTTGGACATATATATAGCAACAGCATCTCAAGAACAGTGAGTATTAGGTCTTCAGTTTTCAACACCATACAGTAAATTTGCTGACCAGACTCCAACTATCTGGGGCCTCTAAAGGGCTTACAAAAGTTCTAGATTTTTTTTAAGACTTTCCCATTTTTCAAACCGCAAGGAAACCCTGAAAACTTTGGATATAATTTGTCATGATATGATATCAGTGATTACTGTGATTCATACATTGGTGTAACCATGGTGAAACTTGAATGATATGAAGGTCAAAGGTCATTATATCTTAACATTACCAGAAAGATTGTATTGATGTGTTGCAAATGAACCTTTGTCACAGATTATTAGAAATCTTCTACCCCAAGTTTGTGACCACATAGACCAACTTGCAAAACAATGTGATACCCTTCTGTTAAATGAATAAAGTTAGTTTGTGAGATGAAATTTAACGACACACCAACACAAACGTGTTATATAGTGTCAAGCAAAGTTTAAATATGGTGCAAGTCCTTCCCTTTAGTCGCCTCTTAAGACAGGTGGGAAATACCGTGGGCATATTCTATAACCCCCAGCCCACAGGGGGTGTTAAATTCATTGTCAGGGTAATATTTAAAACAATGGTATTACAAGCCACAAAACATGCTTTCAGTGGGACTTCTCTGGGACAAAAGGTTCAATTTTGATGCTAATTGATGCTACTATAACAGTACTTATGAAGCAACTTTCCCACAGTTTCAAACCACTAATGCAACCTTTAAAAAGAAAAGATATTTCAAAGCATTGATAGAACAGTTGTTATGTGGAGATCCTTTGGTAACATAAGCACTTGAGATTTATAACATAATAAAATACCATAAATACATAAATGTCAGCAGATGAAAACAAGTCTTTGACAGATTCTAATATTTTTAAGTTCTTTAACATGCATATCATGCATGATGCAGATACTGGCCATAAAAGCAGGTGGTAATCAATATTTCAATCAAGTAGGATGTCCACCAGACTTTTCTTTAAAGAGTTAAGTTTTAACCTGTTTATGAACTCAATAGTTTATTTTTCAATGGTCCTGCACACTCATGAATATTAATGAGGTTGAAACTAACACCACACAAATGCACCTACACCATGTATCAACATATTTATACCAAATATAGTAAAGTAGAAACAAAACAATTGATATACACTCCCATCTTCAAATTTCACAGTTAGCCCCACCCACTAATTAATATGCAATACATGATACTGAAGTAGCAGGGAAAGCTACAAAATGACCCACACTAAGCAAGTACAATGTCCTCCTGACCTTGGTGTTTACCAGTTTGCCTGTACATGCATATGTTTTTACAATGATTCCAATTGTTAACATATACTGCGGTCAAAAATTCAACATAAAAGATAGATTTCAAAATAGATTTACAAATGTTTACAGCTGGTTAGCAAAAAAAAAAAAGAAACATTGCACTATACACTTTTTATTTTCAAATAAAAGATAAAATGCACATTTACCTTATTATCTGGACAAGTGATCATTTGCAAAGGCACCTTTGCATTTCTGTGGGAACTTATGGCCCTAGTCTTCTCAAACCAGGTCATCACTTCATTTCCTTTAGTACATGTTCCTGCAGAAACATCACAAGTGTAGCCACTTGGACAGCAGTGAAGGTGGTCAGAACAACAGACAGCCTGAAACAGAAAACCACTGTCAGTTTTACGAATATTCCTGTTACTATAGAAGAGCTGGACTACAGATAAACTTAGTACATATATAAGGATAGTTTCTACTCTCTAACGAACCATGCTTAGAGACAGTCGACTACAGCTTAAGATACTGCCTATTATAAAATATATATGAAGCAACAATTCACAAAGCCATACATTTTACTCAGTGTCCATTAAAACAAGATGTTTTTAATTCACAGATATTCCAGTACAAGAAAGAAAATAAGTCATCCATGAACTTTGCTGAACTTCAGCATTTTTTGAAATTCAATGATAAGAACTTTAATCACCAATCCAAACTCTTATCACATGTAACTAGAGGTCAACAAAAACAGTTATGTTTGTAAATGCTGTGGACACATACATTTGGAATAGGACAGCAGCCATATTGTCCACTTGAGAGTTTACAACAAGTGTTCCCATCTGGACATTCACTCTGACCATCTGGACAGATCACAGATGTTACTTTAGCTTCAGTCTTCTCAAACCAGGTCATCACTTCATTTCCTTTAGTACATGTTCCTGCAGAAACATCACAAGTGTAGCCACTTGGACAGCAGTGAAGGTGGTCAGAGCAACAAACAGCCTGTAAAAGAAAAACAACTTGTCACTTTTTAAAAACATGTCTTGTTGTTTGAAACACACTGACTTTATATCGAACCAGTAAATGTATAAAAGATGATTGCTAAGTATTTACAAACAACCACTTGAAGTAAATTTAATTACATAGAACAACCCAACTGCATCTGATGGAGTCCAAAGGTCGTTAAAAATCACTAGATATCAAGCTGTGAACATGATATCTCAGAGGTAAAACTTTAACCACTCATTTTCTGATTCATGATTCACAAAAGAGTCATTGCTGGCAGATCTGACACCTTCTACACCTAACAGTATACTTCTGACACACCTTGTACTTCATAATGAAACTGTCAATTTAAAACCTCAGTGCAACAGGGTATTTCCTTACATCAAGAATCACTACAACTTTGGGCTTTCTGATTACATACAGCCTGTCTCTTCTTCATTATACTTTAATCAATAATTCACCAAGTTACTCATATTGCCCAACATGAGTCAAAATCATTCCTGGACAATTCTCCCAAAGATAATTCAGCGCTGCATAGTTTTCCCAAAGATAATTCCCAACTGCATAATATTCCCAAAGATAATTCCCAGCTGCATAATTTTCCCCAGGACAACTCTCCACTGGACAATTTGCCTCTGGACAATTCCAACCAAGGTCAATTTCTCCCTGATAATTCTCCCCTACAACCGTTCTAAATTTTCTGGTGGGGAAAACTGCATGCAGGGTAATTGATGTAGGTGAAAATGGTCTGCGGGAAATTATCAGGATTGGCAGTTGTCTGGGTAAGAATTGTTCGAGGAAGAGCTGTCCCAAGGGAATTAGTCCAGGGGGAAATTGTGCAAGAAATAACTGTCAGGAAGGGGGAGTTGTCCATTCAGGGTTAAAACAGGACCATAGAAATGTACTGATTATTCTTGCACATGACAAGATGTAAAACACTTATAAACTTTACTGGACTTCCACTCATTTTAAAAGTGAGGGATAAAATCTAAGCCATGAACCCCAAACCTTGTTAAATATAACCATGGGGCAAGACATAAAGGAATGTTTGCAAAAATTTCTTACACATACGTTTGGAATAGGACAGCAGCCATATTGTCCACTTGAGAGTTTACAACAAGTGTTCCCATCTGGACATTCACTCTGACCATCTGGACAGACCACAGACTTTACTTTAGCTTCAGTCTTCTCAAACCAGGTCATCACTTCATTTCCTTTAGTACATGTTCCTGCAGAAACATCACAAGTGTAGCCACTTGGACAGCAGTGAAGGTGGTCAGAACAACAGACAGCCTGTAAAAGAGAGAAGTTGTCTTTTTTAAAGACAGGTCTTGTTTAAATACACTGACTATATGTTGAACCAGTAAATGTATAAAGGATGATTTCTAGTTATATACAAATGACAACTTGAACAAAATTTAATTACATAAAAGAAACCTAATGCATCTGATGGAGGTCAAAGGTCATTAGAAATCACTAGTTGTCAAACTGTGAACATGATATCTCAGAGGTAATACTTTAATCGATCATTCTCATGGTTCACAAGAGTCATTGCTGATAGATCTGACACCTTCTATGCCTAACAGCATACCTCTGACACACCTTGTACGCAGCAACTTCATGATGAAACTGTCAATTTGAAACCTCAGTACAACAAAGTAATTCCTCACATCCAGAATCACTACGACTTTGGGCTTTCTGATTACATCCTGTCTCTTCTTCATTATAGTTTTATTAACAATTCACCAAGTTATTCATCTTACCCAACATGAGTCAAAATCATTCCTGGACAATTTTTTTAAAGATAATTCCCAGCTGCATAATTTTTCCTGGACAACGCTCCACTGGACAATTTGCCTCTGGACAATTCCAACTAAGGACGATTTCTCCCTGACAATTCCCCCTACAACTATTCTAAATTTTCTGGTGGGGGAAGTTGCATGCAGGGTGATTGATATAGGTGGAAATGGTCTGGAGGAAATCAGGGTTGGAAGTTGTCTGGGTAGAAATTGTCCATTGGGGAACTGTCCCAAGGGAATTTGTCCCGGGGTGGGTAATTGTGCGAGAAATAACTTTCAGGAAGGGGGAGGGGAAGTTGTCCAGTCAGGGTTAAAACAGGACCTTAAAAATGTACTGATTATTCTTGCACATGACAAGATGTAAAACACTTATAAACTTTACTGGACTTCCACTCACTTTAAAAGTGAGGGATAAAAATCTTAGCCATGAACCCCAAACCTTGTTACATATAACCATGGGCAAGACATACAGTAATGTTCACACAAATTCTTTACACATACATTTGGTATAGGACAGCAGCCATACTGTCCACTTGAGAGTTTACAACAAGTGTTCCCATCTGGACATTCACTCTGACCATCTGGACAGATCACAGACTTAACTTTAGCTTCAGTCTTCTCAAACCAGGTCATCACTTCTTTTCCTTTAGTACATGTTCCTGCAGAAACATCACAAGTGTAGCCACTTGGACAGCAGTGAAGGTGGTCAGAACAACAGACAGCCTGAAAACAAAACAACCATAACCATTCATAAAAAAGGTTTCTTTTTTACAACAGGCTGACAACAAACTGGATATTAAATGTTTATAACTGATTTATAGTTATAAACAGGCAATCACTTAAATACAAAAATACACTGAAATCTTTTGAGATACCAGTTGAGCTAGGTTTCCACAATTTTGCAATTTTCAACTTCAGGATGTTTCCTGACCCTTTTAGGACAATAACTGTAATTCTCAAGAATCAATAAAACCAGATATGTTGGGAAAATGGAGCAATTGCTACTGTTCTGATGCATTTATCCCTATTTGAAATATACAGCTATAGGATATCACTTACTGTCAGGATTTTGTTTTCAAGACTAAAGACAAATTTTCAAGATCTCAGTGCCAAAACATTCATTTTAGAGATGATACAATCAATAACTTTTCCAGAGGTCACATTTTTCCTGAATGTGAAGAACCCTGTTTCTCTTATATCTCACAGATTTATCTACTGTTTACCACATATTCATTTCTCCCATCATCATATAGGTGAAGGTGAAGAAATAAAATGGGCATTCCAGTAAAAGAAAAGAAATACATACGTTTCCTGAAAATGTGGACTTTCAGTAATGTACAAAAAGGTATGAAAAAAACTCAATTACATCAAAATCCCAAATACAGGTAAAGACATACAGAAACATTTGTAAGAATTCTTTACACATACATTTGGTATAGGACAGCAGCCATATTGTCCACTTGAGAGTTTACAACAAGTGTTCCCATCTGGACATTCACTCTGACCATCTGGACAGATCACAGACCTTACTTTAGCTTCAGTCTTCTCAAACCAGGTCATCACTTTACTTCCTTTAGTACATGTTCCTGCAGAAACATCACAAGTGTAACCACTTGGACAGCAGTGAAGGTGGTCAGAACAACAGACAGCCTGAAAACAAAACAACCATAACCGTTCACAAAACAGGTTTCTTTGTTTACGACAGGCTGACAACAAACTGTATATTAAATGTTTAAAAGGTCGATTTCTAGTTATAAACAGGCAACCACATAATTATGAAAATATACTAAAATCTTGTTAGATACCAGCCAGGCTAGCATTTCCACATTAATGCAATTTCAACTTCAGGACTGTTTCAGACACTTTTAAGACCACAATTGCAATTTTTAAGAATCAATAAAAACCAAATATTTTGGGAAGATAAAGCAATTGCAATGTTCTGATGTATTTATCCTCATTTGAGATATGCAGCTACAGGGCATCATTAACAGGTAGTGTGAAGATCTTGTTTTCAAGAAGCAATGACAATTTTTCAAGATCTCAGTGTGAAAACATTCTCTAAGAGACAATGCAATCAATAACTTTTTCAGACTTTTCTTATTTGTCCTCAATCTAAGGACCCCTGTTTGTCTTACATCTCATAGATTTATCTACTGTTTACCAAAATATTCATTTTATTTTTAACATGATATAAAGAGAAGTATTGGAAATAATATGGACAATCCAGTACAGAAAAAGAAATAAAGAACCGTTTTCTGAAAATGTGGACATCCAATGACTTTATAGAAACTGCATGATAAAAACTTCAAGTACATCAAAATTCCAAAGATTAATAGTAAGACATACAGAAACATTTGTAAGAATTCTTCACACATACATTTGGTATAGGACAGCAGCCATATTGTCCACTTGAGAGTAAACAACAAGTGTTCCCATCCGGACATTCACTCTGACCATCTGGACAGATCACAGACCTTACTTTAGCTTCAGTCTTCTCAAACCAGGTCATCACTTCATCTCCTTTAGTACATGTTCCTGCAGAAACATCACAAGTGTAGCCACTTGGACAGCAGTGAAGGTGGTCAGAACAACAGACAGCCTGAAAACAAAACAACCATAACCGTTCATAAAACAGATTTCTGTTTTGGAACAGGCTGACAACAAACTGAATTTTTAAATGTTTAAAGGTTGATTTCTAGTTACAAACAAGCAAACGCTTAATATGAAAGTACACTAAAATCTTGCTAAATAACAGCGGAGCTAGCATTTCCACATTAATGCGATTTGAACTTCAGGACTTTTTCAGACACTTTCTAAGACCACAATTGCAATTCTCAAGAATCAATAAGAACAACTTCTGTTGCGAAGATGAAGCAATTGCAACTGTTCTGATGCAATAATCCTCATTTGGAATATACAGCTACAGGATATCACTTACAGTAAGTGTGAAGATCTCATTTTCAAGAAGCAATGACCATCTTTCAAAATCTTAGTGCATAAACATTCATTTTAGAGATAATACAATCAATAACTTTTCCCATTTTTCCTGAATTTGAGGAACCCTGTTTCTCTTATCTCTCATAGATTTATCTGTTCACCAAAATATTCATTTCTCCCATCATCATATAAAGTGAAGGCTAAATAGTGAAATGGGCATTCCAGTAAAGAAAAACAAAAAGAATGTTTTCTGAAATTGTAAACTTTCATTGACTAAGAAAAAGGTATGATAAAAACTTTAGTTACATCAAAATCCAAAATACAGGTTAGAACATACAGAAACATTTGTAAGAATTCTTTACACATACATTTGGTATAGGACAGCAGCCATATTGTCCACTTGAGAGTTTACAACAAGTGTTCCCATCTGGACATTCACTCTGACCATCTGGACAGATCACAGACTTCACTTTAGCTTCAGTCTTCTCAAACCAGTTCATCACTTCATTTCCTTTAGTACATGTTCCTGCAGAAACATCACAAGTGTAGCCACTTGGACAGCAGTGAAGGTGGTCAGAACAACAGACAGCCTGAAAACAAAACAACCATAACCATTCATAAAACAGGTTTCATTGTATAGAACAGGCTGACAACCAACTGAATTTTTAAATGTTTAAAGGTTCATTTCTAGTTATAAACAGGCAACTGCTTAAATATGAAAATACACTAAAATCTTGTTAGATACCAGCCGAGCTAGCATTTCCACATTAATGCAATTTCAACTTCAGGACTGTTTCAGACACTTTTAAGACCACAACTGCAACTCTCAAGAATCGATAGGAACACAATATCTTGGGGAGATAAAGCAACTCCTGCAATGTTCTGATGCATTTATCCTCGTTTGAAATGTACAGCTATAGGATATCATTTACAGTAAGTGTGGTGATCTTGTTTTCAAAAACCAATGACAATTTTTGAAGATCTCAGTGTGAAAAAATTCTCTAAGAGACAATGCAATCAATAACTTTTTCAGACTTTTCTTATATTTCCTCAATCTAAGGACTCCTGTTTGTCTTATATCTCATAGATTTATCTACTGTTTACCAAAATATTCATTTTATTTTTAACATGATATAAAGTGAAGTACAAGAAATGAAATGGGCAATCCAGTACAAAAAAGGAATAAAGAACCAAATGTTTTCTGAAAATGTGGACATCCAATGACTTTATAGAAACTGCATGATAAAACCTTCAATTACATCAAAATCCTGAAGATTTATAGTAAGACATACAGAAACATTTGTAGGAATTCTTCACACATACATTTGGTATAGGACAGCAGCCATATTGTCCACTTGAGAGTAAACAACAAGTGTTCCCATCCGGACATTCACTCTGACCATCTGGACAGATCACAGACCTTACTTTAGCTTCAGTCTTCTCAAACCAGGTCATCACTTCATCTCCTTTAGTACATGTTCCTGCAGAAACATCACAAGTGTAGCCACTTGGACAGCAGTGAAGGTGGTCAGAACAACAGACAGCCTGAAAACAAAACAACCATAACCGTTCATAAAACAGATTTCTGTTTTGGAACAGGCTGACAACAAACTGAATTTTTAAATGTTTAAAGGTTGATTTCTAGTTACAAACAAGCAAACGCTTAATATGAAAGTACACTAAAATCTTGCTAAATAACAGCGGAGCTAGCATTTCCACATTAATGCGATTTGAACTTCAGGACTTTTTCAGACACTTTCTAAGACCACAATTGCAATTCTCAAGAATCAATAAGAACAACTTCTGTTGCGAAGATGAAGCAATTGCAACTGTTCTGATGCATTAATCCTCATTTGAAATATACAGCTACAGGATATCATTTACAGGAAGTGTGAAGATCTTGTTTTCAAGAAGCAATGACAATTTTTCAAGATCTCAGTGTGAAAACTTCTTTAACAGACAATGCAATCAATTAGGGCCTGTCTCCTTTTCTAGTCCACGGCAGTCGGCAGGCAACTACTCTACCCATTGTGCTCCTCCTGAATATTCTTAACAGCTCAGTGACCACAAGCAGTTCACTGAGCGAGTTAATGAGGCAGCAGTGGGTAAAGGCTGCAAGCAGGGAACAATAGCTCCTGTAGCAACCAGAAAGAGAGTGACAGAACGGCATGAATAGCAGCTTAGCTGCACACTTCGCTGGCACTTTTGAATAGCCTATTGTTAGCGTTGATGACCGTTTATCTGCTCTAAACCACAGAGATTGGGGTAAAGATGCTCTTGACTTTCACAGACCAATCTAGCATTTTGTTTACTAACTTGTGTTTTCCAACTGACATTCCCTCACGATGTTGCATGGTATTAAATTCTGAATTTTACTAATCTGTCACACTAACATTAAATTAACCCATATCACCAGTTTCTTCCTTTTCCGAATGAATTTCCTAAAGAATAAATGATCTCAAAACGAATCTCTTCTGTGTATTTTTTCAACTCTCAGAAAAGTCTTCTTAAATGTAGAGTGCCTGGCTGACTTTTTGTATGAACGTCAGTGCAGCAACATTGACGACAGAACAGTATTACTGATCGACAGGTATCTATAGATTACACTTAAAAGTTGACGTATTTAAAATCAATACGTCGCATTTTTTTATATCTACAATGTGCCGTTAGTTCTTGACATCGCGAGTTTAGAAATCAGACGGGGATTACTAATTTGACCATATACTTTAGCGCTGTTCGCACAAATTTTAAACAAGTCCTATCATTACCTTCTGTGGCTTTGTGTCCATGTGTGCTGTAACGTGTGCATCGGAACCAAAAAAAAGTCAGTTTGTCACTGCAACTTCTGTACTGTAATGTACCTCAACCATGTGTTAAAATTTCTCGTAAACTGCTTTCTTGTAACTCTTATGAAAAATCCACCACCTACTGTACCTTCGTGGCAATGACAGTGAATATCTTCCTAATGCATCTCCTGGCTGAGATTTCACCCGCACAGTACCGTTGAAAATGTACGGTAAGACTCGACAGACACCCGTGCACGTACGAACGTTCGTTCGATTCGTTTAGTTGCCTGGGTGGCTCTCTCTGTTCGAGTTGTGCATGCTGAAGCAGTTCACATGACTTTGGCACATTCCACTTTTCGCATATGGGGGGGTACGTAAAATACTGGGAAACTATTTTGCTCTTTTTTGTAATATATTTACGAAACCTTTGACGTAAAAATCTTGCAAGTAGTTTGAATAGTAATAAAAAATTACGAGAAATATAAAGATAGGAATCATTTTAGTTTGTAAGGTAAAATCAAGATGGAAGTAACAGGAAAGAAGATTTTTTTCGTACACACAGCACAAAATACACCTTGAAAGAATGTATACGATTTTAAATCTGATGGAGTGAATTTTGCTTCAGAAAAAGTTTCTCCACCAAAAATACGAAGTTTTGGCGATTGATTCGAGACAAAAGAATACTATTGTGGTTGAAATAAATGCATACCTTATGTAAACATAACTGTATTTCCAAAATTTACTTGTTTAGATCATGAAATCATGTCATGTTAATTTTAGTGATAACTTGAAAAGTATGAAATCTAGCAACATCGAAAATCGAGCCACGTGCCGTATATCACTGTGTTTATAGGGCAAAGATATCTAAAATTTCCAGTAGGCCCTTAGTTTTGGAACGTTATCCATCCACACGCACTGCGTGCAAATATTTGTGAGCTATCTTTTGACGTTCATTTCTAGAGATAGGGCTAGGCTATTATACAGTATAGTAGGCCTATGTTGTTTCGTTATCTAGTATAGGGCGGCTTGATGTTAGAAACAGGAATATTGTATTAAATTCCAAACCCAGTGATCACCCTTTGCCTAGCTTCTTCTAACGATGTGATCGCCCCTCTAGCCTAGCTTCTGTACACGCTACCGCCGCCCCGGAAGGAAGGCCAGGCATTTGTGTCCTGAATAATTTCTGTTTTTTAAGAGCAATTTTTGGAATTGTAAATAGTGACGTACCATTTATAATTACGGGATAAATGCATGTTTCGAACTTCCTAAATCTATGAACATTGATTTAGTCTGAAGTTACAACGAAGCACACAGATAGGCTATAGGCCATTCATTTTGTAAAATTTCATATAACCTTTTAATGATGGGAATAGTACGTAATGTGTTTATAAAAAAAAAGATAAGAAATGACACAGACAATCTTTTTTTCATTTATTTGTGTCTTCCACTTCTTTCGATAAGCAAAGAAATGAATGACGTCTCAAAGGACAGAAAGGGGTTTATCCAGAGGGAGGGTATTTTTCTCTGCAGTCGATGTCCATGAGAATATTTCCTACTGTATTTAATGAAAAGAAAAAACGTAATAAACAACTTTCTCCACCTTGCTTATGGGAACATTTCAGAGTGCATCAAATGACCATTGACCTGAAAGGAAAGAAACTTAAGCCACACAAAACTAGATGAAAAGGTCTGAATGCTTTTGCCAAGATAAACTGTATTGTCTGCAGAACAAAAGAACATAGCAACGGTGATACCAGGATCGTCCAGGCTGCTGCAGCAGAGTCAACCATGCATAGCACAAAGCCCCTCCCACTCTGCATGAAGCTGCAGGACAGCTGTGGAGCTCATTTCACGGTGTGTGCACACAGTTAAAAGAGCCCATTGTGTCCTAGTCTTGCGACTGCCACGGAATAGAAAAAACTCCCTTCCCTAACTTTTTCAGACTTTTCTCATTTTTCCTCAATCTAAGGACCCTGTTTCTCTTATATCTCATAGATTTATCTACTATTAACCAAAATATTCATTTTTAAAATGATATAAAGTGAAGTATTAGAAATGAAATGGGCAATCCAGTACAAAAAAAGAAATAAAGAACCAAATGTTTTGTAAAAATGTGGACTTCCAATGGCTTTACAGAAACTGCAAGTTAAAAACTTCAATTACATCAAAATCCCAAAGATCAATAGTAAGACATACAGAAATATTCGTAGCAATTTTTAATACATACATTTGGTATAGGACAGCAGCCATATTGTCCACTTGAGAGTAAACAACAAGTGTTCCCATCTGGACATTCACTCTGACCATCTGGACAGATCACAGACTTTACTTTAGCTTCAGTCTTCTCAAACCAGGTCATCACTTCATTTCCTTTAGTACATGTTCCTGCAGAAACATCACAAGTGTAGCCACTTGGACAGCAGTGAAGGTGGTCAGAACAACAGACAGCCTGAAAACAAAACAACCATAACCATTCATAGCACAGGTTTCATTGTATAGAACAGGCTGACAACCAACTGAATTTTTAAATGTTTAAAGGTTCATTTCTAGTTATAAACAAGCAAACACTGAATATGAAAATACACTAAAATCTTGTTAAATAGCAGCGGAGCTAGCATTTCCAAATAAATGCTATTTGAACTTCAGGACTTTTTCAGACACTTTCAAAGTCCACAACTGTGATTCTCAAGAATCAATAACAACAACTTCTGTTGGGAAGATGAAGCAATTGCAATGTTCTGATGCATTAATCCTCATTTGAAATATACAGCTACAGGATATCACTTATGGTAAGTGTGAAGATCTCATTTTCAAGAAGTAATGACCATCTTTCAAGATCTTAGTGCATAAACATTCAATTTAGAGATAATACAAACAATAACTTTTCCCATTTTTCCTGAATCTGAGGAACCCTGTTTCTTTTATCTCTCATAGATTTATCTGTTCACCAAAATATTCATTTCTCCCATCATCATATAAAGTGAAGACTAAGAAATGAAATGGGCATTCCAGTTAAGGAAAACAAAAATAATGTTTTCTGAAGATGTAAACTTTCAGTGACTTAGAAAAAGGTATGATAAAAACTTCAATTACATCAAAATCCAAAATACATGTTAAGACATACAGAAACATTTAACAATTCTTTACACATACATTTGGTATAGGACAGCAGCCATATTGTCCACTTGAGAGTTTACAACAAGTGTTCCCATCTGGACATTCACTCTGACCATCTGGACAGATCACAGACTTCACTTTAGCTTCAGTCTTCTCAAACCAGGTCATCACTTCATTTCCTTTAGTACATGTTCCTGCAGAAACATCACAAGTGTAGCCACTTGGACAGCAGTGAAGGTGGTCAGAACAACACACAGCCTGACAACAAACCAGAATATTAACTGTTTAAAGATTGATTCTAGTTATAAATGGACAACCACTTAAATATGAAAATGTATTGAAATCTTTTTAGATACCAGTTGAGCTAGGTTTTCACACCTTTGCAATTTTCAATTTCAGACCTTTTCCTGACCCTCTTAAGACTGCGATTCTCAAGAATCAATAAGAACCAAATATGCTGGGAAGATAAAAGCAATTGCAACATTCTGACACTTTTATCCTCGTTTGAAATATACAGCTACAGGATATCACTTACGGTAAGTGTTAAGATCTTGTTTTTAAGAAGAAATAACAATCTTTCAAGATCTTAGTGGGAAAACATTTATTTTAGAAACAATACAAGAAATAACTTTCTAGACTTTTCCCATTTTTCCTGAATCTGAGGAACCCTGTATATCTAATCTCTCATAAATTTATCTACTATTTACCAAAATATTCATTTCTCCCATCATCATATAAAGTGAAGGCTAAGAAATGAAATGGGCATTCCAGTTAAGGAAAAGAAATAAAAATAATGTTTTCTGAAAATGTGGACTCTCAGTGACTTAGAAAAAGGTATGATAAAAACTTCAATTACATCAAAATCCAAAATACATGTTAAGACATACAGAAACATTTAACAATTCTTTACACATACATTTGGTATAGGACAGCAGCCATATTGTCCACTTGAGAGTTTACAACAAGTGTTCCCATCTGGACATTCACTCTGACCATCTGGACAGATCACAGACTTCACTTTAGCTTCAGTCTTCTCGAACCACGTAATCACTTTACTTCCTTTAGTACATGTTCCTGCAGAAACATCACAAGTGTAACCACTTGGACAGCAGTGAAGGTGGTCAGAACAACAGACAGCCTGAAAACAAAACAACCATAACCATTCATAAAACAGGTTTCTTTTTTAAGGACAGGCTGACAACAAACCAGAATATAAACTGTTTAAAGGTTGATTTCTAGTTATAAACAGGCAACCACTTAAATATGAAAATATACTAAATCTTGTTAGATACCAGCTGAGCTAGGGTTTCCACATTAATGCAATTTGAACTTCAAAACTTTTTCAGACACTTTTTACACCACAACTGCAATTCTCAAGAATCAATGAGAACAACTTATGTTGGGAAGATGAAGCAATTGCAACTGTTCTGATGCATTTATCCTCGTTTGAAATATACAGCTATAGGATGTCACTTACAGTGAGTGTGAAGAACTTGTTTTCAAGAACCAATGACAATTTCTGAAAATCTCAGTGCCAAAACATTCATTTTACAGAAAATACAATCAATAACTTTTCTACACTCTCCCCATTTTTCCTGAATTTGAGAGCCCTGTTCATCTTACATCTCATAGATTTATCTACTGTTCAGCAAAATATTCATTTTTTACATCATCATCTAAAGTAAATGCTTAGAAATGAAGAGGGCATTCCAGTAAAAGCAAAAAAAAAAAAAAAAAAAAAAAATACAACAAAATCATGTTTTCTGAAAATGTGGACTTTCAGTGACTTACAAAAAGGTATTATAAAAACTTGAGTTACATCAAAATCCAAAATACAGGTAAAGACATACAGAAATATTTGTAAGAATTCTTTACACATACATTTGGTATAGGACAGCAGCCATATTGTCCACTTGAGAGTTTACAACAAGTGTTCCCATCTGGACATTCACTCTGACCATCTGGACAGATCACAGACTTCACTTTAGCTTCAGTCTTCTCAAACCATGTAATCACTTTACTTCCTTTAGTACATGTTCCTGCAGAAACATCACAAGTGTAGCCACTTGGACAGCAGTGAAGGTGGTCAGAACAACAGACAGCCTGAAAACAAAACAACCATAACCGTTCATAAAACAGGTTTCATTGTATAGAACAGGCTGACAACCAACTGAATTTTTAAATGTTTAAAGGTTCATTTCTAGTTATAAACAGGCAACTGCTTAAATATGAAAATATACTAAAATCTTGTTAGATACCAGCTGAGCTAGGGTTTCCACATTAATGCAATTTGAACTTCAAAACTTTTTCAGACACTTTTTACACCACAACTGCAATTCTCAAGAATCAATGAGAACAACTTATGTTGGGAAGATGAAGCAATTGCAACTGTTCTGATGCATTTATCCTCGTTTGAAATATACAGCTATAGGATGTCACTTACAGTGAGTGTGAAGAACTTGTTTTCAAGAACCAATGACAATTTCTGAAAATCTCAGTGCCAAAACATTCATTTTACAGAAAATACAATCAATAACTTTTCTACACTCTCCCCATTTTTCCTGAATTTGAGAGCCCTGTTCATCTTACATCTCATAGATTTATCTACTGTTCAGCAAAATATTCATTTTTTACATCATCATCTAAAGTAAATGCTTAGAAATGAAGAGGGCATTCCAGTAAAAGCAAAAAAAAAAAAAAAAAAAAATACAACAAAATCATGTTTTCTGAAAATGTGGACTTTCAGTGACTTACAAAAAGGTATTATAAAAACTTGAGTTACATCAAAATCCAAAATACAGGTAAAGACATACAGAAATATTTGTAAGAATTCTTTACACATACATTTGGTATAGGACAGCAGCCATATTGTCCACTTGAGAGTTTACAACAAGTGTTCCCATCTGGACATTCACTCTGACCATCTGGACAGATCACAGACTTCACTTTAGCTTCAGTCTTCTCAAACCAGGTCATCACTTCATCTCCTTTAGTACATGTTCCTGCAGAAACATCACAAGTGTAGCCACTTGGACAGCAGTGAAGGTGGTCAGAACAACAGACAGCCTGAAAACAAAACAACCATAACCGTTCATAAAACAGGTTTCATTGTATAGAACAGGCTGACAACCAACTGAATTTTTAAATGTTTAAAGGTTCATTTCTAGTTATAAACAGGCAACTGCTTAAATATGAAAATATACTAAAATCTTGTTAGATACCAGAGGAGCTAGCATTTCCACATTAATGCAATTTGAACTTCAGGACTTTTTCAGACACTTTTAAGACCACACTTGCAATTCTCAAGAATCAATAAGAACCAAATATGTTGGGAAGATAAAGCAATTGCAACGTTCTGATGCATGTATACTCGTTTGAAATATAGAGCTTTTTTCAAGATCTCTGTGCCAAAATATTCATTTAACAGAAAATACAATCAATAACTTTTCCAGACATTCCCCATATTCCTGTTCCTCTTACACCTCATAGATTTATCTACTACTTACCAAAATATTCATTTTTTACATCATCATCTAAAGCAGTGGTTCCCAAACTTTTTCAGTTCACCACCCCCTTTCACCAAATGGTGTTGGGCAAACCCCCCCCCCCCCCCCCCCCCCCCCCCCCGTCTATAGCATACTGTTGCCATGAATGAAACGACAGCTATAATAAAAACATGGTGAAATAAAAGGGAGGCATACACATACATCGTTTTACGTATGGGTCCGACACAGGGAAGCAAAACAACAGTGCAGGATTCAAAAAGCTGAGTCTCTTTTGTGATGGTGAATCAAAAGTTGGGGTTAGGGACGGAGAAACTTTCCTGAATTTTACAGATGCCAAAGGCCCACCAAAGTGTGAACAGTTCCCACAAGGGCTCCTAATGGGGCTCAGGGGCAATGTCTCAATGGGGGACTGGGGGAACAGCCCCGAAAGCTCTGGGGTATTACCGAAATTGTTGACACAAGACTGCATGAGGCACTGTAAGTCAATTTTGACTGTCTTCCAATTACCTAGTATTTTATAACCTTGAATGTTCAGTTGACATTACAGAAATCACCCATAGAGCAACTAACGAAGGTTCCCTTTGATGGTGCAAGGAGCTTTTCCTGAGGGTAGGAGGAAGAAGGATGGTAGGGTTAGCATGGGGCTTTAAAAGACTTATGCCACTCAAGCTGTCCTACGGGCAAAAATGATGAGAAAGCTGAAATTGGCAAACCATAAAATTGCATTTTTAATAACATTTTAATGTTTTAATTGTGTTTTACTTCACGGTACATCGCAAAAATGATCTATTATGTTACAGTTATCTGCAATTGTCACTTCTGTAAGTATGTCATGTTGATGGAAGCACAGAAAACCTACAATCAAGGAAAAAGTGGAGGGACAGTTTTTAGCCATGGCGATTCGCTCACCGCTTTCACCAGGAGGCCACTAATGGGAATATGAGGGTCCTCACTGAGCAAATATTGAAATTAATCACTGTTAGATGCGATTTCTTGAAATCTAGGAATAAAGATAATTCACAAACATTTTAATGCACCTGAGGAATGAATGTTAGACCTATTCGACTTGTTGACGTCATTTATCTCCTTTTTAAGTGAACTAATTTGAGAGCTCAGTTAAGGGAAACCTTTTGGAATCTTGTAAGGCCTGTATCAAACTTAGTATCTCATTTTTCCAAAATGCCCCCTGTCATCCCAGTAGAGTTCATTGCCCCCATGAGTTGCAAAAATGCCCCCAGGGGGCAAGACCTCCCCTGTTGGGAACCACTGATCTACAGTAAAGACTAAGAAATGAAATGGGCATTCCAGTAAAGAAAAACAAAAATAATGTTTTCTGAAAATGTAAACTTTCAGTGACTTAGAAAATGGTATGATAAAAACTTCAATTACATCAAAATCCAAAACACAGGTTAGGACATACAGAAACATTTGTAAGAATTCTTTACACATACATTTGGTATAGGACAGCAGCCATATTGTCCACTTGAGAGTTTACAACAAGTGTTCCCATCTGGACATTCACTCTGACCATCTGGACAGATCACAGATGTTACTTTAGCTTCAGTCTTCTCAAACCAGGTCATCACTTCATCTCCTTTAGAACACGTTCCTGCAGAAACATCACAAGTGTAGCCACTTGGACAGCAGTGAAGGTGGTCAGAACAACACACAGCCTGAAAACAAAACAACTATAACCGTTCACAAAACAGGTTTCATTGTATAGAACATGCTGACAACGAACTGAATTTTTAAATGTTTAAAGGCTGATTTCTAGTTATAAACAGGCAACCACTTAAATATGAAAATATACAAAAATCTTGTTATATACCAGCAGAGCTAGCATTTCCACATTAATGCAATTTGAACTTCAGGACTTTTTCAGACACTTTTAAGACCACAACTGCAACTCTCAAGAATCAATACGAACAAAATATGTTGGGAAGATGAAGCACTTGCAATGTTCTGATGCATTCATCCTCGTTTGAAATATACAGCTATAGGATATCATTTACAGGAAGTGTGAAGATCTTGTTTTCAAAAACCAATGACAATTTTTTAAGATCTTAGTGTGAAAATATTCTTTAAGAGAATGCAATCAATAACTTTTTCAGACTTTTCTTATTTTACCTTGATCAAAGGACCCTGCTTCTCTTATATCTCATAGTTTTATCTACTGTTTACCAAAATATTCATTTTTAACATGATATAAACTGAAGTATTAGAAATGAAATGGACAATCCAGTACAAAAGAAAAAATAAAGAACTAAATTTTTTCTGAAAATGTGGACTTCCAGTGACTTTATAGAAACTGCATGATAAAAACTTCAATTACATCAAAATTCCAAAGATTAATAGTAAGACATACAGAAACATTTGAAGGAATTTTTAATACATACATTTGGTATAGGACAGCAGCCATATTGTCCACTTGAGAGTAAACAACAAGTGTTCCCATCTGGACATTCACTCTGACCATCTGGACAGATCACAGACTTCACTTTAGCTTCAGTCTTCTCAAACCAGGTCATCACTTCATCTCCTTTAGTACATGTTCCTGCAGAAACATCACAAGTGTAGCCACTTGGACAGCAGTGAAGGTGGTCAGAACAACACACAGCCTGAAAACAAAACAACCGTAACCATTCATAAAACAGGTCTCTTTTTTAGAACAGGCTGACAATGAACTCAATTTCTAAAGGTTTAAAGGTTGATTTCTTGTTGTAAGCAAGCAACCACTTAAATATGGAAACACACTAAAATCTTGTTACATACCAGTGGAGCTAGCGTTTCCACACTTTTGCAATTTTCAACTTCGGGACTTTTCCACCCCCTTTTAAGGTCATAATTGCAATTATAAGAATCGATAAGCACCAAATGTTGGGACGATAAAGCAATGGCAACTGTCCTGATGCATTTATCCTTGTTTGAAATATACAGCTACAGGATATCACTCATGGTAAGTGTAAAGATCTTGTTTTCAAGAACCAATGACCATTTTAGTATCTTAGTGCGAAAACATTCACTTTAGAGATAATACAAACAATAACTTTTCCAGATTTTTCCATTCTTCCTGAATCTGAGGAACCCTGTTTCTCTTATCTTTCATAGAGTTATCTACTGTTTACAAAAATATCCATGTCTCCCATTATCATATAAAGTGAAGGCTAAGAAATGAAATGGGCATTCCAGAAAAAGAAAACAAATAATGTTTTCTGAAAATGTAAACTTTCAGTCACTTAGAAAATGGTATGATAAAAACTTCAATTACATCAAAATCCAAAATACAGATTAAGACATACAGAAACATTTAAAAATTCTTTACACATACATTTGGTATAGGACAGCAGCCATATTGTCCACTTGAGAGTAAACAACAAGTGTTCCCATCTGGACATTCACTCTGACCATCTGGACAGATCACAGACTTCACTTTAGCTTCAGTCTTCTCAAACCAGGTCATCACTTCATTTCCTTTAGTACATGTTCCTGCAGAGACATCACAAGTGTAGCCACTTGGACAGCAGTGAAGGTGGTCAGAACAACAGACAGCCTGAAAACAAAACAACCATAACCATTCATAGCACAGGTTTCTTTTTTGGAACAGGCTGACAACAAACTGGATATTTAATGTTTAAAGGCTGATTTCTAGTAATTAACAAGCAACCACTTAAATAAGAAAATACACTCCAATCTTGTCAGATACCAGTGGAGCTAGCATTTCCACATAATGCAATTTGAACTTCAAAACTTTCTCAGACACTTTTAAGACCACAACTGCAATTCTCAAGAATCAATAAGAACACCTTCTGTTGTGAAGATAAAGCAATTGCAATGTTCTGATGTATTTATCCTCGTTTGAAATATACAGCTAGAGTTGTCACTTACAGGAAGTGTGAACATCTTGTTTTGAAGAAGCAATGACAATTTTTCAAGATCTCAGTGTGAAAACATTCATTTAAGAGAAAATACAATCAATACCTTTTCCAGAATCTCCCCATTTTTCCTGACTTTGAGGAACCCTGTTCCTCTTACATCTCATACATTTATCTGCTGTTCACCAAAAGATTCATTTTTTACATCATCATTTAAAGTAAAGGCTTAGGAATGAAGTGGGCATTCCAGTTCAAAAAAAAACAAAAACAAAAAACAATTAAAATGAAATCATGTTTTCTGAAAATGTGGACTTCCAGTGACTAAGTAAGTGCATGACAAAACTTCAATTACATCAAAATCCCAAATACAGGTTAAAACATACAGAAACATTTGCAGGGGTTCTTAACACATACATTTGGTATAGGGCAGCAGCCATATTGTCCACTTGAGAGTAAACAACAAGTGTTCCCATCTGGACATTCACTCTGACCATCTGGACAGATCACAGACTTTACTTTAGCTTCAGTCTTCTCAAACCAGGTCATCACTTCATTTCCTTTAGTACAAGTTCCTGCAGAAACATCACAAGTGTAGCCACTTGGACAGCAGTGAAGGTCGTCAGAACAACAGACAGCCTGAAAGCAAAACAACCATAACCATTTGTAAAATGGATTCTTTTTTTCATCAGGCTGACAACAAACTGGATATTGTATCTTTCAAAGCTGATTTATAGTTATGGAAACCACTTAAATAGGAAAATACATTAAAATCTTGTTAGATACCAGTACAGCTGGCATTTCCACGTTAATGCAATTTGAACTTTCAGGACTTTTTCAGACACTTTAAGACCACAATTGCAATTCTCAAGAATCAATAAGAACAACTTCTGTTGGGAAGATAAAGCAATTGCAACGTTCTGATGCATTTATCCTTGTTTGAAATATACAGCTATATTACCTTACAGAAAGCGAGAGGATTTTGTTTTCAAAACAAAATGACAATTTTTCAAGATCTCTGTGCCAAAACATTCACTTTCTGGGCAATATAATCAATAACTTTTTCAGACTTTATCCATTTCTCCTGAACATGAAGAGCCCTTGCCCTCATATTTCTTACAGATTTATGCACTGGTCACGAAAATATTCTCTTTTGAAATCATGTAAAGTGATGGCTTAGAAACAAAATGGGCATTTCAGTAGAAGAAAAATAAACTAGAGCGGCAATGCCGCTGTAGCTCACACAATTGTTTGTAGTCCTTTGACTTGTCCGTATTTTTTTTTTTGGAAATTGTCGTCTGGTGGTTTTAGATTTGTATTAGTGGTCCCTCATTCTATACTGTTGGGTGCATTTTCCTAAGTTTGTATAAGATTTCTTTGTCAACATTGCAAAGTTCAACATAATTTGGTTTTTAAGACATTATAAGAATGGGTCTGGAGAAGCACTGCAATTTTACATAGTTATCTTATTTAAAAAGCAGATAAAGCAGGTGGTCATTTTTTTCTGTCTTTATTTGTAGGAAACATTCACAGACCAGCCAACGTTTCAATTTCTAAAAGTGGGACAAACTGTCGTGGTGTAATTTAAGGACATGTGAAGCTCAAGACTAACAGGTGGGGTCCAGGGGGCCCACCTAAGGGCCCCTAGTGGGGTCCAGGGGCAATGTCCTGGTGGGGGTCGGGGGGGGGGAGAAGCCCCCAGAAGATCCTAGGTTTTAGTAGTTCCAGGTACAGTATGTTAGGAAGACTATTTGAGCCCTCAAGAGTAAATATGTTTTAATGAGCATCACACTTGGTTTGTACCCCTGAAGGATGAAGTTCTGGTTTTCATTAGGGTTGGAAACTCAAGAGACCAAGAAGTACTCACCTTTACTTTTTTTTCAAGATTCCCAAGAAAATTTCAAGTCCCAGTTGTTTATTTTTATGAGAACAAAAAGGATTACTGCACGATGTGTGAAATTCCTGAACACCCTTTAGGCCTATGGGGCTTTCACCAAAGTTATATCACAACAATGAACACCCTTAACTTTCCCTACATCAGTAGAACTTAAAAGGCAATGCATTTTTTGTTTTTCCATGAAATGACCCCAACATGACCAATGACCTAAACTTCTTGAACACCCTTTATGGGGCTATTACCAAAACAATACAACAAGAAATACCGCAAACTATTACTACAACTGTAGGGGCCTCGAATCCAATGCATTTTTTGTTTTTCCGTAAAATGACCACTAGACTGTCATTGACCAAAAATTTCTGTACACCCTCTTGGGGCTACTACTGTACCAAAGTTACATCATATCAACAAACACCCAAAGATATCCCTACATTATATGGAGGTAAGGTTTTCTCCGGTTGCTGTTCCTCAAAATAACCCCAAAATGACCCCTAGATGACCTCTGACTCCAAATCCCTGATCATCACTGATAACCAATTATCTAATCATCAATGTGTGTAAGTTTCATCAGAATTTGTCCAAGCATGTGTTCATGGGGGTTGTCTGAATTTTTGAACACTTTCTCCTAACAGTGTTATATATGGGCAGCATATATCCTAAACTTTCAAAATAATACAAGAAATCAAGATGATTGATGCCGTCTCATCAATTAATAAGTCTTTTCATGCATAGCTCAATGTTAGAGAACTAATAAAACTTTCTTAACACTTTCAACAAGAGCTATTTAAAGATGTTAATAGCCCCTGTGGCTATAGATCAAGCCTTCACTTCGGCTATGTAGCACTAGCAGATTAACTGCAGAGACATATAGGTTTGGTTCTTGATGTATACATTACATGTTAGGCAAACGCATACGTGTCATGCCTCCGTAAAGAAAGTTGCCTCATAAGAAAAAGTATTTCAAGTGAAGCTTGCAAATATGTTTTAGGTCAAGTCTAAATAGCCTAGTTGTCTGGTATTTGCTACTGTTCAATACGTGAAATGACAATTCTGGTAATTTTCATACGCTTTAAGCCTAGGCTACAGTGACTTCAGCAATGCTGTAACAACAAACAACTCTGATAATAAATATGGCTATAATGCTGATATTTGCTTTATTTTACTTGGCTTAGCCACAATGTAATCACGGGCATCAAAATTGAACCATAACTGAATTATGTCTAGGCCTAAGCCTAGTAGAAGTAAGACTAATGCTGCGTTCCATTCAGGTCGTAAAGTGGTGAATTCACCACGTTTTTTCTCTGCAGTACAGAGTAGCAGACAAAATGTTGAGCTATCTGTGTTGCAGAAAAAAGACATGCTGATTCACCACATTATGACGTCAGTCAAACGCAGCACTGAGCCTAATGTTAGGCTTGGCCTATCATTAGGCTGGTCTACATAGCTTGCACGGAAAGAATAACATGGTTCTCTGCCTTGCCACTTCGATGGAGATAAACAAGAAAATATTATGAAATCTTGCGACAGAAATTCCATGTCCTCCTCCAATATTAAATAGATGGACACAATAGATTTTCGTGAGAAAAAGGGATGAATTTCGAACCTCCTTGCGAGTTCCAGCTTTGGAAGCGATCGACGTTGTTTTGAAGAATGGACAACTAATACGCCTGTACTGAGTTTAATACTGTTCGCTGGGATATTGCAAGCCGCATACAGATCTAGTATATCTGCATGCATGAGCATGAGCTAGCTAGCCAAACAACTGTGCGTGTGAGACCTGCCTACTTATGCATCAAACATCGAGGTATTTCCAAACTGGATTGCCACTGTCCAATCACTGAGAATTATCCCCACCATGTGATTTCTAAAATGATTGCATGCTGCATGAGCTAGCTACACAAACAATTGTGTGAGACCCGCCCACTTATGCATGAAACATCAGCAGTATTTCCTAAAAGTATCCCTGCCATGTGACTTCTAAATCTTATTTTCTGTCACTCAAGCCACGAAAGTGATCTCCTCACAAACTACTACACAGATTTGAGTGACGGACCCGGGAATGCTCACATGCCATGTGCAAACACTATAGATCACTGTTGAACTGTCACAGGAAAACCCTAAAAATGTCTCTTACTGACAGTTAGCCTCAAAATACGAAAATTCTAATTGACAATAAAAAATACCATTTTGGCAAAGAACACAAAGCCAAAATTCCAGGCGAATATCTCTACAAACGAAAAAGTTAACAGCTATTTTTAAAAGTTGACAACATTTGCCCCATGTTATAACCTCACACACATGTGTGTGAGCTAAAAATCAATTATGTTTTCTGAAACTATGGACTTCCATTGACTTAGAAAGTACATTATAAAACTTTCAATTACATCAAAATCCCAAATACAGGTAAAGACATATAGAAACATTTGTAAGAATTCTTAACACATACATTTGGTATAGGACAGCAGCCATATTGTCCACTTGAGAGTTTACAACAAGTGTTCCCATCTGGACATTCACTCTGACCATCTGGACAGATCACAGACTTTACTTTAGCTTCAGTCTTCTCAAACCAGGTCATCACTTCATCTCCTTTAGTACATGTTCCTGCAGAAACATCACAAGTGTAGCCACTTGGACAGCAGTGAAGGTGGTCAGAACAACACACAGCCTGAGAAAAAAGAAAAAAAAAAACAACTTCACTTTTTACCAACAGAACTCTTTTATTAGAAGAGACTAACCACAAACTGAATCAGTAAATGTATACAGATTGATTTCTACTTATCTTGTTATTAACAGACATCAACTTGAATATGAGGACAGGTAATTAACTTTGCTGTACAAAGTCTACATTTTCTCCAGGTAGCTTCTTGCAGCAGTCAGGCAAGGTATGAAATAGTAAGAATATTGTGAAATGTACTATTAAAATGCAGCAAAACATACAACGCATTTATTTCCACTGAATAAAATCTGAAATTCCATTCTGCGCCAGAACTGTCTAGAAATGGGGGTGGCAATAGTTGGAGAAGGGGAATTGGTAAGGTAGAGAGCCATAAACCTCTGTCAGGGAAGGTCTGCAACCTTCCACTGAGGAATGTTCCCAAATTTTAAGGGGAGCTTCAATGGATATGACTGAAGTAGGAAATCCCCAACTCCAACAGGTTACCCGATGCTTTACTTGAGTGTAAGCTCAAAAAGCGTAAATTCTCCAAACCAAACTAAAAATTTTCAAATTTTCTAATAGAGAAAACCAAAATTTACAAATTTCTCCAATAAAACCTCAAACTTTCAATTTATTCTTTTGAAATTTGCTTAAAAAGAACCCAAGATTTTCTTTAATAAATGCCAAAACCTTAAACTTTTTCCAACAACAAACCCCAAAGTTTCAATTTTCTCCAATAGAAACCCAAAATTTACAAAAAATTCTTCAATAAATTCCCACAATTTTTGATACAAAAAGCGCACAAACAATTTCCCTTTTGCGATCCTTCCACTAACCATTTGCCTTTGCTGCAGCTTCAAGTTGCTGGTCCCCCTGTATGGGAGCTTATCCCCCTCCTCCGGCAAATCCTGGTGCTACCCTCAACAAGAACAAACAAGAAAGTGTTTCTTAACATGTCTTTGGCAGGTAGGTTGATACTTAAGTTTAATAAAGAAAACATTAAGTAATATTTGAAAACATCTTTACACACATACATTTGGTATAGGACAGCAGCCATATTGTCCACTTGAGAGTAAACAACAAGTGTTCCCATCTGGACATTCACTCTGACCATCTGGACAGATCACAGAGTTTACTTTAGCTTCAGTCTTCTCAAACCAGGTCATCACTTTACTTCCTTTAGTACATGTTCCTGCAGAAACATCACAAGTGTAGCCACTTGGACAGCAGTGAAGGTGGTCAGAACAACACACAGCCTGAGAAAAAAGAAAATAAAAGCAACATGCACTTTTTACCAACAAAACTCTTTTATTAGAAGAGACTAACCACAAACTGAATCAGCAAATGTATACAGGTTTATTTCTACTTATCTAGTTATTAACAGACACTAATAACTTAAATATGAGGACAGGTAAGTATCTTTTCTGTACAGACTCTGTGTTTTTCACATAGCTTCTTCCCAAAAGGTAATGAAAATGTAAGAATACTGTGAAATGTACTTTTAAAAATGCAGCAAAGTATATAAAACATTCATTTCTAGTGAATGAAATCAGAAATTAAACTTTGTGTCAGAATTTTCAAGAAGCAGAGGTGGCACTAGGTGGGGGAAATGCCATGGTCCCTGTCACAAAAGGCTGGCCTCATCCTACCTCAAGGGAATTTCCAATTTTTTAGGAAAGTTTCAATAAGTTTGATTTAAATCTGTAATACTCAAAACACTCCAAATGGTTTGCTAAGTTTGGAGCCAAAAGAGGTAAATTTTCCAAAACAAACCCAAAACACTCCATATTTCATCACTAACAAGTGAAATTTTCCATTGTTCTTTGATAAAATCCAAATTTTCATCAACCGAAAACCAAACGGTTGAAACTTTTTTCAGAAGAAACCCAAAACACTTCAGATTTTTTGGAATAGAAACCTGCAATTTTCAAATTTATTTTCTCCACTAGAAATGCCAATCTTTCCAATTTTCTTCAATAAAAACCCCAAATTTTCCATGCACAAAACATCCAAAAAAGTCTGCATTTGCCACCCTTCCAGCAACCCTTTCGCTTTTGTTGCAGTTTGGGTTGCTGGTCCTCCTGTCAAGGACCTTGTCACCCTGTCAGGAATAAAGGATTCCTCAACATGTCTTTGTGAGATATTTGGATACTGAAGTAAAACAAAACATAAAGTAATATTCGTAAAAAGTCTGTCCACATACATTTGGAATAGGACAGCAGCCATATTGTCCACTTGAGAGTTTACAACAAGTGTTCCCATCTGGACATTCACTCTGACCATCTGGACAGATCACAGACTTTACTTTAGCTTCAGTCTTCTCAAACCAGGTCATCACTTCATCTCCTTTAGTACATGTTCCTGCAGAAACATCACAAGTGTAGCCACTTGGACAGCAGTGAAGGTGGTCAGAACAACAGACAGCCTGAAAAAAAATGATCTAAAAACATTCACTTTTTACCAACAAAACTCTTTTATTAGAGGAGACTAACAAACTGAATCGGTAAATGTATACAGGTTGATTCCTACTTATCTAGTTATTAACAGACATTCAAGTTGAATATGAGGACAGGTGAGTATCTTTCATAATATATACTAAAATACCCAAAATGTTAAAATTTTCCACAACAGAAACAAAAAAATTTCAATTTTTTCCCCTGAAGAAACCCAAAATTTCCCTCAACTTAGAAAATCCCAAAATTACTGACACACAAACAGCATAACAAATTTTGGGGTTTGCCATTATTCTAGCAAACCTTTCCTTTTGTTGAACTCGGAGTTGCTGGTACCACCTTTACTCCCTCCCCCTCCCCCTCCCACTCTCCAGGCAGAGGGGCTTGGCCAACTAGTCAGAAAAATCCTGCTGCCACCTGTTAAGAATGAAGCATTTCTTTACAAGTCTTTGTGAAATAGGTGGATACCAAAGTAAAACAAAACATAAAGTAACATTCGTAAAAACTCTTTCCACTTACATTTGGTATAGGACAGCAGCCATATTGTCCACTGGAGAGTTTACAACAAGTGTTCCCATCTGGACATTCACTCTGACCATCTGGACAGATCACAGACCTTACTTTAGCTTCAGTCTTCTCAAACCAGGTCATCACTTTACTTCCTTTAGTACATGTCCCTGCAGAAACATCACAAGTGTAGCCACTTGGACAGCAGTGAAGGTGGTCAGAACAACACACAGCCTGAGAAAAAAAAAGAAAATAAAACCAACATTAACTTTTTACCAACAAAACTCTTTGATTGGATGAGACTAACCACCAACTGAATCAGTAAATAATTAAAGGTTGATTTCTATCTATCTATTTATTAACAGCCAGCAACTTAAATATGAGGATGGCAAGCATCATTGCTGTACAGACTAAAATGTTTTTCAGGTACAGTAGTTTCTTGCCAAAAGGTAATGAAAAGGTAAGAATATTGTGAAATGTACTTTTAAAACTGTGGCAAAGTATATAAAACATTCATTTTCAGTAAAGAAAATCTGAAATTACACTTTGTGTCATAATTGTCAAGAAGCAGAGGTGGCACTAGATAGGTGGAAATGGGTCATGGTCCCTGTAGGAAAGGCTGGCCTCGTCCTTCATCAAAGAAATTTCGAAGTTTTTAGCAGAGTTTCAATGGGTACGATTCAAGAATGTAATCCCCAACTGCAAAAGGTTGCCCAAATGTGTACTTAAGTTTGAACCCAAAAAGGGCAAATTCTCCAATAAAAGCCCAAAATATTCCATTTGTCTTCATTAATAAGGGACAAGAAATTCTGCTTTCTAAATAGGTACATATGATAAAGCAGTGAGTTACAAACAAGTAGCAGCAAACAACTTTATTGTATCTTGTTATGTTCTAGAGATATGGCTATTTATTGCAATGACTGGGTGCACCATAAATGACTTGAAGCAAGTCTGTTATGATATCTTAGAGCCACATTAGGACAAATCTCTAATGTATATCCTTGTTTTCTTTGGACTCTTTTTTTTTTCATTTTTGGAAATGGAATAGAAAACTTTGTGTATCCTTTCTAAAAGTTCACAGCCGGGGAATAAATAGTTTAGACTGAAAATTAACAGTCCTGATGGTATCAAAGAAATTATTGAGAGAGATTATAAAGAACTACACAGCCAATGCATAATTTGTTGTGGCTCTATGACATCATAAGAGACTTGCTTCAAGTCATTTATGATGGCACCCTGTCATTGTAATAAATACCTATATGTCTAGAAGGGAACAAGATACAATGAAGCTGTTTGCTGCTACTTGTTTATAATTTGTTGCTTTATCATATGTACCTACTTGGAAAGCAGAATTTCTTTTCCCTTTAACAACTCAAAATTTTCAACTGGTCTTCAATAAACCCAAATTATAACTTTTTCTTAAATGCAAATCCAAACTTTTGAAACTTTCTTCAAAACAAACCCAAAATATTTAAAATTTTTCCTAATAGAAACTTGCAATTTTCAAATTTATTTTCTCCACTAGAAATGCCAATCTTTCCAATTTTCTTCAATAAAAACTCCAAATTTTCCATGCACAAAACAAACAAAAAAGTCTGCACTGCCACCCTTCCAGCAACCCTTTCACTTTTGTTGCAGTTTGGGTTGCTGGTCCTCCTGTCAAGGACCTTGTCACCCTGTCAGGAATAAAGGATTCCTCAACATGTCTTTGTGAGATATTTGGATACTGAAGTAAAACAAAACATAAAGTAATATTCATAAAAAGTCTGTCCACATACATTTGGTATAGGACAGCAGCCATATTGTCCACTTGAGAGTTTACAACAAGTGTTCCCATCTGGACATTCACTCTGACCATCTGGACAGATCACAGACTTTACTTTAGCTTCAGTCTTCTCGAACCAGGTCATAACTTCATTTCCTTTAGTACATGTTCCTGCAGAAACATCACAAGTGTAGCCACTTGGACAGCAGTGAAGGTGGTCAGAACAACAGACAGCCTGAGAAAAATGATCAAAAACATTCACTTTTTACCAAAAGAACTCTTTGTTTAGAAGAGACTAACAAACTGAATCGGTAAATGTATACAGGTTGACTCCTACTTATTTCGTTAATAACAGATGTTCAACTTGAATATGAGGACAGGTAAGTATCTTTCGTGATATATACTACAATACCCAAAATGTAAAAATTTTCCCTAACAGAAACAAAAAAAAATTCAATTTTTCCCAAAGAAACCCAAAATTTCCCTCAAGAAAATCCCAAAATTTCTGACACAGTAATGGCATAACAAAATTTTGCACTTCTGGCAAACCTTTGCTTTTGTTGAAGCTTGCGATTTGCTGGTACCACCTTCACTCCCTCCCCTCCCCCATCCCCACGTTGAGGAGCTTGGCCGCCTAGTCAGACAAATCCTGCTGACACCTGTTAAGAATGAAGCATTTCTTAGCATGTCTTTCTGAGATAGGTGGATACCAAAGTAAAGCAAAACATGAAGTAATATTCGTAAAACACTTTCCACATACATTTGGTATAGGACAACAGCCATATTGTCCACTGGAGAGTTTACAGCAGGTGTTCCCATCCGGACATTCACTCTGACCATCTGGACAGATCACAGACTTTACTTTAGCTTCAGTCTTCTCAAACCAAGTAATTACTTTACTTCCTTTAGTACATGTTCCTGCAGAAACATCACAAGTGTAGCCACTTGGACAGCAGTGAAGGTGGTCAGAACAACAGACAGCCTGAGAAAAAAGATAGTAAAACATTAACTTTTTACCAACAAAACTCTTTGTTTAGAAGAGACTAACTACAAACGGAATCAGTAAATGTATACAGGTTGGTTTGTACATATGTAGTTATAAACAAACAACACTTGGAACAAGAAGACAGGTAAGCATCTGCTGTGCTTCTTCCTAATGGAAGGGTGGGGGTGGGGTGAGGGTGGGGGTGTCAACAGGTGGTAAACATGTCCAGCCCACTTATGAAGTGGGGTAATAATATTGTTAGTTTCCCCACCCCCAAATAACCACTCACTTTTTTCTAAACCCCAGTAACAGCATATTAGGCATATGCTTGATGCTATAGCTTATAATGGCTGATCCAATGTAATCAAAACTTTAAAATTGTGAGTTAAAACAGACACTTCCTTTCATAAATAAATAAACATAGGTGATTTGAACCATTGCCACGTATGCCTACTATTAAGGTAGCGAAATGGGAAATTACCTGGGATCCACCCCCATGCCCTAAGGGCTTCAAATTTGCATTTTGTCTTCTCAACATCATGACACCTCCCACTTTTTAGAAGCTGTTGATGTCCATGCTGTATAAATATATTTACACATTTATGTCGACCTTAACCTCACGAAGCTTCTTGCCATATGTCAGGGAGTGGAAAGACAAGAAATTTTTGTACAATGTATTCAAATGCAATACAATGTGTAAGACATTTGTGTCAGGTGATATGAAGATCCCTTTGTTGTGCCAGCATTGTTAAAAAGAAAAACATTTTTAACATGTGTTTGAGAGATAGGTAAATCTAGTGTAAAACAAAACATAATGTAACATTTGTAAAAACTCTTTCCACATACATTTGGTATAGGACAGCAGCCATATTGTCCACTTGAGAGTTTACAACAAGTGTTCCCATCTGGACATTCACTCTGACCATCTGGACAGATCACAGACTTTACTTTAGCTTCAGTCTTCTCAAACCAGGTCATCACTTCATTTCCTTTCGTACATGTTCCTGCAGAAACATCACAAGTGTAGCCACTTGGACAGCAGTGAAGGTGGTCAGAACAACAGACAGCCTGAAAGCAAAACAACCATAACCATTCATAAAACAGGTTTCTTTTTTTATAATAGGCTGACATCAAACTGAATATGAAATGTTAAAAGGTTGATTTCTAGTTATAAACAGGCAACCATATAAATATGAAAATATATCAAAATCATCTTAGATACTGGCTGAGCAAGGGTTTCCACACTTTTGAACTTCAAGACTTTTTCAGACCCTTTACAGACTATAACTGCTATTCTCAAGAATCCAAAAGAACAACTTATGTTGGGAAGATAAAGCACTTGCAACTGTTCTGATGCATTTATCCTTGTTTGAAATATACAGCCATAGGATGTCACATACACTAAGTGTGAAGATTTTGTTTTCAAGATGAAATAACAATTTTTCAAGATCTTGGTACCAAAAAAATTCATTTTATAGAAAATACAATCAATAAATCTCCAGATTTTTCTCATTCTTCCTGAATGTGAAGAACCCTGTCCCTCTTGTATCTTATAGGTTTATCTGTTGCTTACCAAAATTTTCTGTTTTTTCCATTTTAAAAAAGTGAAAGCTTAAAAATGCAATGGGCATTCCAGTAAAAAAAAAGAAATAAAAAATCAATTATGTTTTCTGAAAATGTGAACTTCCAGTCACTTAGAAAGTGCATGATGAAAACTTCAATTACATCAAAATCCCAAACACAGGAAAAGACATACAGTAACATTTTTACAAGAATTTTTTACACATACATTTGGTATAGGACAGCAGCCATATTGTCCACTTGAGAGTTTACAACAAGTGTTCCCATCTGGACATTCACTCTGACCATCTGGACAGATCACAGAGTTTACTTTAGCTTCAGTCTTCTCAAACCAGGTCATCACTTCATTTCCTTTAGTACATGTTCCTGCAGAAACATCACAAGTGTAACCACTTGGACAGCAGTGAAGGTGGTCAGAACAACAGACAGCCTGTAGGGGAAAGATAATAAAACATATGTCACTTTTTGCAAACATACCTCTTTGTTTAGCATATTCTGACTAAAAAATGAATCACTATAAAATGTGGTAAAGTTGATTTCTACTTATAAAGACACAATCACTTGAATACGAAGATAGGTAACTACTGTACTTATGCATCTGTAGTAGTGCTGTATACATATATGACCTTAAACTTGAGGTAGTTTCTTATCAAAGAGCAGGTAGAGATGCCAACGCTCAGTGTTGTTCCTCAAGGCCTACAAAGAAAGTATGGACACACATGAGAGAGTAAGTCTAGCACTGCACATAGAAGGGATCCATGCCTATGGCGCTTATAATGTTCAAGGGAAAACAAAGTCTAAAATCATGCAACCCATTTCTGCAGGCTTTTTTCTTCTACAGGGTATCATCCCATATTGATAACATTTACACCCTAGGTGAACATTACCTTCAATTAGGCATTCTTGTAAAAGAATACTTGCTATTACAACACAACACTTACAAAGCATGTACTGAACCAGGTTTCCTGTAAACAGGGAAGGTGCTTTCCCATTGAAACAGAACTCCAGGTACAATGTATTAAATTTGACCAAATTCATGGATGTGAATGCAGTCTTAGGGTTGGAAGTTCTGTCTACTGGGAGGTTACAATGAGATTTTTTTCATGACTTCGGATGCGCAGATGCAAACAGTGGCAGAGTTTTGCAAATCTTAGTTGGCCCCAGCAAAGCTACCCAACTGGCGGAGAGAGTTGGGGGGAGGGGAGATAATCTGACCTTGGTCATCTCTGCCATATGTGCTCCCTATGTCCATTAATTTCTAGTATCAGTTCATACCTATATTCCCAACATTTGCACATTTTGGCCTAGCAAAGACCGCTAAACATTTTGCCATCCCATGGATCCCACTATGGTCAGGAAATATCTGAAGGTTGGTCCCAGGTCAGGCTGCAGTATCTTTAAGGTACAATTCAATAAAAAGTTAAAATACAATGTCAGATGGCTGTCTGAAAATGTAGTTATTTTGCAGTGAAGCCAGTACAAGGTTGTATGGACACTGAACCCAGATTTTTTAACAAAGTCTGATGGGCATCTTTGCCAATGCTGATCCAATGTCAAATCGATTTGCAAACGTAACTGCAGCGGACACCGGTCCGATCTAGACACTGACCTAAACAGACCTTGATCTGATAGCAAAATGCTTACTGGTGCTTGCCATGGATTGCTACCCATTTCACTTAAACTGCTTATCAAGCACCCATCCAGATGAAGTTCAACCCACTAGAGCCAAGCTATTTTTTGCAGGCTTGAAGTTCTGTTCTATTTCTGTGCTCATGACATGCTGAAATCTGCAGTCCCAGTCATGACTTTCAGTCCCACAGGACCACAGCTCTTTTTTAAAACTTTTCCTGCAGGAAACCCTGGAATCCTGCCAAGGGCACATCTCAGATGCTTTGATGTGATGTCTTCACCCTAATAAATCGCGTGATCTTTCCACCCCACTATGTAGACTCCATTCTTCCCATTGTAATGTTCGATATCTTGGTGTCAAGCTTTGGAACTCACTCCCCGAAGATGTAAAAGATAGTAGATCCATTTATACTTTTAAACGTAAGCTTAAAGAGTATTATATTCATCTGCAGTAATGTCACATACCTATAGTATTTGCCTTTTCTCCTTTAGTTCTTTTTGATTTTCTGTTAGTTCTTGTGTTTTTTCCAGTGTTGTGTTCTTTATGTGGTCTACATGTAGTCTTACTTTGTGTTCTCTCGGGGTGTTTACCTTTACAAGCTTTCGCAAGCTTTCTGTAATCACCCCACAGTCTCTTTCTTTTTTTATTATGATTGTATGTACGTTTTTATTATGATTGTATGTACGTATATTATATGAATCTCGTCATCAGGTGAAAGAGCCTGAAATAAAGTTTATGAAACTTAAACTTAATAAATGGTTCCAAACCCCTTTCTCCAAATCTCCTCCCATGCTTATCAAAATACAATTACCTTCAACAACCTGTGTGAAATGATGAATTAATAAGAGCTATCAGGTGTATTTTTTCAGTACAATGTGGTTTTGCTGACTTCATTGTTTTAGGTTATATCTCTTCTTTGAAAGTGTAATTTCGAAAAATAATGAGACTGCAAATTAAAGAATGTGAAATACAATTTAAAGGTGGATGAGTGCCATTTCCAGCAATATGGGTGGCATTTTTGGCCAATATTTTCAGGATGCACTATGTGCCAACCAGTGGTGGCTTTCCAGTTAGATGGTATCATGACTGTCCCTCCACACACCAGAAATTTCAGAAAAATGCCCTGCAGGAAACCATAATATCGGCATCAGAACTTCACTTAAGTCTCAAGTTTGGGTCTAGTATTTACAGCAGGATGGAGAGAAGCTACAGTATATGCTGAGTTGAAATTGGAAACTCCGTGGATTGCCCTCTTATTTTCTTTTCAGTTTCTGTCTAGTATTCCTTACACATTTACAAACAAAACGAAAAGTTGCTCAATTTGCCAAATATAACTTAATAACACGGATCTGAGCAATGACCTAGTCACTCCAGTACAAGAAAGGACATTAAACATCAAAATTAATTTCAGAATGGAATTCAACATTCTTTCAAAGTTCATGATACAAACTTGACCTAAAATAATCCCAAAATCTAGGTACATAGAAATACAGGGCAGGAAATAAGGAACTATTTGTGAAAGATATTGACATACATTTGGTATTGGACAGCAGCCATATTGTCCACTGGAGAGTTTACAACAAGTGTTCCCATCTGGACATTCACTCTGACCATCAGGACAGATCACAGACTTTACTTTAGCTTCAGTCTTCTCAAACCAGGTCATCACTTCATTTCCTTTAGTACATGTTCCTGCAGAAACATCACAAGTGTAGCCACTTGGACAGCAGTGAAGGTGGTCAGAACAACAGACAGCCTGTAGGGGAAAGATAATAAAACATTTGTCACTTTTTGCAAACATACCTCTTTGTTTAGAATATTCTGACTAAAAAATGAATCACTATAAAACGTGGTAAAGTTGATTTCTACTTATAAACACACAATCACTTGAATATGAAGATAGGTAACTACTTATGCATCTGTAGTAGTACCGTATACATATATGACCTTGAACTTGAGGTTCTTTCTTATCAAAGGGCAGGCAGAGATGCCAACCCTCAGTGTTGCTCCTCAGGCCCAATCCTGACATCTGTCCCGAACAAACATTTATACCTAGCGCTGAACACAAGAAAACTTCTTTAGGCCTCCATCAATGTTACAACTGGATTACATGTAACCTTTCACTGACCTACTGTAGCCTAACCTTGACCATTTCAGGTTTAGTGCAGAGTTAGATTTACATGAGGTTTTACGGCTCAGGTTCTGACCAATTGGTTTAAGTCTGGCCCGCCACAGCCTTTTTTGAGTTGTGGCTCACTGGCTTGTTTTCCCTACTCCATTGCTTATGCTGCTGAGCACCAAGCGCAATGGCAGTAGGTTCCACTTTTAAAGTCTTTGGTGTGACCCGGCCAGAAGTCAAACCCCAGACCTTCCGGCTGCAAGTCGGATGCTCTAACTATTTGACAATGCAGTTGGTCTCAGTTTTAGCACAGCCCAAAAAACAGTTTTAGTACAGCCCATTACATACAGAAATGTAATTGGGTCTGTATTGCTGCTCTCCCCCTATTTTAATTTTTTTCCACCAGTACTTTGTAGTAAATGCATGATTACATTTACTCTTTCTTCTTCCATTAAATTGATTAAAAAATTCTGCTCACGATAGCACCCTAAATTTCTCTTGCAGGCAGGTATGCTCTACTTCATACTGAAGCCTAACCTAATGTACACTCCGAATGCAAGCTATAATACACTCATGCACAGGTAAATGTTTTTATGTTATACTAGCATCATGTTGCACACTGTGCGTGTGTCCAGTGTGTTAATCATACAGATAAAGGACTCTAATAAACAGTACATACAGCAGGAGTTCATACTACAAACTTTGTCTTTGTAGTCCGAGGATTCATAGTGCAAATACTGAACTATACACAGAGGCAAACAAACAAAGCTACGTATGTGTTACTGTCTGCTTTTGTCTTGACTAACCTTTTGAGTTTACCAGTAACACTTACATAAAAAACATAAAAATACAAATACAGTAAAAACAGAATGGTTGGCATTTCAGAGTCAGGGAGTGTAAAAACAAGAAATTAAGTATTACATCTTACAATGAAACAAAGGACACAAGACTTCTGTGCCTTGCGAATAATATCTGAAATTCCTCTTCTGTTGGACTGGTCAAAAAAAGGAAACACCACTAAACATATCTTCATGATGCAGTTAAGAATTGGTGTCAAAAAAAAAAGAAGTAATGTTTATAAAAACACTTTAAACATACATTTGGTATAGGACAGCAGCCATATTGTCCACTTGAGAGTTTACAACAAGTGTTCCCATCTGGACATTCACTCTGACCATCTGGACAGATCACAGACATTGATTTAGCTTCAGTCTTCTCAAACCAGGTCATCACTTCATTTCCTTTCGTGCATGTGCCTGCAGAAACATCACAAGTGTAGCCATTCGGACAGCAGTGAAGGTGGTCAGAACAACAGACAGCCTGAAATATCAATGATGCAATAGGTTTAATATTGATATGAAACAATAAAAGAAGTTAGTAAAAATAACGTGCACTGGGTGACACAATACACCTTACAAACATTTTACATGGTTTGAGTTCTTAAAATTTCATATGGCTTTTGACCCCTCAATCCTAAATTTGCCCTTCAATATCATTTTCAACATTATATTCACTGACTGACTTGTTCTCTAGAGGAACAGTATTTTAAGTTACTTTAATTAGCTGACCTCCAGTGACCTCAAATAACTGTTAACCATTTACATATCCAGCGCTTTAGATGCACACTGTCAAACACATGTAAACAAAACTGAACGTCACTAATTGAATACGGTATTTTTGAATTCAAGTCCATACATTTTACCTCACCAAAATAAAATGACACTTAATTGTGGTGTCTGGTAGCCTACAGTAAGTATGCAGAAAGCTCGTTTCCCAAATATCAGTATCGGCCAATACTGAGAATTGAAATGGTATGGGAATCTTGCCCCCACAAAGACCTCAGGGTCTAGTACACACTTAGCTGTTAATTGATGATTAGGACTCAGTGGCTGGAATCTTGCTCCAAGATCCCAGCAAACAAGTGGACTTCCTTCTTATGATCCCAAGATCTAGTGTACAGTATCACTTCAGACCTTGAATTTTGAGGTGCACCGGTGCGATTACATACCATCACTCACCTCAAGTCACTGTAAGAAATGTGATTTTTTGCACACCTAGATAAAGAATGGGAACTCAGGTATAAAGTCCATTAAAGTTTAATAAAACAGCACACCTACCACAAACCTTAATTTCCTGAGGAGTGTGATTTGTAACACACCTGGAAAATTTAAAACTCAAGGCCTGCTCTTGGGTGTTTTAGAATGGCTTATTAAATCTTGCCCACAGGATCCAGTAAACAATGACAGGACTTTCCTGTTTGTAATCCCAGGATCTAGTACCACTGGGTGGTTTCAAATGATTTGTTCTTGGTAGGTACTAGAATCTGGCCCACAGGATCTAGTAAGCAATGACTGAACTTTTCTGCTCATGATCATGATCAAAGTTTTAGAGCAACATTTGGTTGTTTAGAATGATTTGGTCACGGTGGGGGCTGGAACCTTGTCCGCAACTGCCCATGTTTGAAGTGCAGTATAAGACAAAAATGTGCAAAATATCTGCCAAAACGTGAAAATATGCTCAATCTGATTTATTTTAAAGACAGATTTGTATCACCCCAGGTATGACTTTTAGTTGGAGGTAAGCAAAAGTCTCAGCTGGAGACTACTCTTGATTGACATCAGAGGTACAAAATTCAAAAGCTTACCACCAAGTAAAAGTCATACTGGGGGTGATGCAAATCCCTCTTTAAGCGAGCAAAATGTATCATTAAGGGGTCATGTAAATTGCTTCTAAGTAACAAAATAGTCATCAAAAAACAGTTGATTCCAGAGCATAAATGTTTGTAAGACTTGACTTATATAATGATGCAACTATAACTCTCACGCTGGCCAAAATTTGCCACAAGCATTTGGATGATCACTGAAAAATATCTGCAGACAAATGGGTTCAAAGGGTCCCTTTGAATGAGATTTTACTTAATGATAATCGTAGTACCCAGAATTAAACTAAATGCATTATCTGTGCTTACACATTTTATGTTCTTTCAATCTAATATGGGCCACTTTGGAGATAGTGCACATCTAGGGCTTACTACAACCCGTTGCTTTCAACTGCAGTACCCGAGGTCTACAACGTGACATGGCATTTCAGAATGTAAAACATGTGAGACCAGAAAGTTTTGTTGAGTAACTTGACTAGACTTAAATAAAGTTTCTATCGAACAAACTCCATATGATGATAAACTTTCAACTTGTTTGGGACGTAAGCAACATACATTTGGTAGAGGGCAGCATCCATACTGTCCACTTGACAGCAAGCAACATGTGTTTCCATCTGGACATTCGCTACCATCTGGGCAAGTGATGGATTCCAAGTTAGCTTCGGCGTGGTCAGTCCATGATATCGTTTCGGTATCTTTATAGCACCTCCCCGAAGAACCTTCACAAGTGTAGCCATTTGGGCAGCAATGGATCAAATCTGAGCAACAATTGGCCTTTTTATGAAAAGTGAATGATACAAAAGAAAATCATAGGAGATGTGTAAATCACTTAATTGTATTTTAATGGTTATGTACAATATTTACTGCTCCACAGAATTTCACTTTGCTTTGAATTTAATAAGAGGTGCCTCAAAGTAATGGGGAAATCATTTTAACAGAAAAAGTGAGTTTACAAGTGAATTTCGAGAACACTTCTAAGATGTTAGCAAGTGCAACAATGTTGCCAAAGCTCAGCTTTTCCTGTTGACTTTAAAGTCTGCAGTCAATATTTTGGTTGGGTAACTCATGTTGTTCATACGTATGTTAGAAAACAAAGAGATAAATATAAATGCAATGAAATATGTACTTAACTCCTGAAGTCTCTGAAAGACTAAATCTGTTACACAAGTTAACTTTATATAATGCACAGATGTTAGTATACAAATAATGAATGTTTATGAGTGTGCTGCTGTGTAGACCTCATTTGTTTTCCATAATTAGACACAGTTAGTAACTTCCGATAAAGAAATTTTACAAATGGTTAAAGGTCTTAAAAGCGATATTTTGCCCCAAAGATATTCCTTGAAACTTGTCCAGGGGCAAAAGTTCAAATGTGTGTTGCCACTATGATTTGGAAAAACCAAAACTGCTCAATTGCACAATATAACGGGATAATTTCTAAATTAAATTCTTTACGCGCCTAATTCTGAGTACTCTTTAGTCCCGTTTTCCCCTACAAAATTATTTTACTGCATATACATTTTTATGATTGGGATCTACCAGGTATAAATGGTCGATCGCTTTTAGGACCGGTGAATGTGTCGCAACAGGCCGGAGGGTAACTACAGTCTGTAGAGAGCGTTGGGAAAACATGCACACGTATACTAAGTCTAAGGCTATTTAAATATCATCTCCCATGGCTTCCCCTTACCAATTTGGTGGGGCTTTCGGCAACGCAGAACAAGACTGTGGCAGTTCCTGCAGTGTCGACGCCCATGTGACTGCACCAGGCTCGTAGCCTGACAAGGTACTGAATGGGGGCGAAATGGCTTCCAGGGGCTAACAAATTTTTAAGGGAGCCAAATGTGTACAAATGCCATTAAGCCAATGGCAACTTGAAAACTTGCTAGGGGCGAACAAATTTCAAAGAGGGATTCGCCTCCTTGGCCCGCTTGGATAGAAGCCTGAGCTGCACAATTCCTGCCTCCGAGACTGACATATGGCACACGCTTCAAAAAGCATGTTTTCCTTTTCAAACTGAAAATTGTTTTTGGAATGTTAGCACAACCGTCAAGCTTAAACCTTATGAAGCATTGTATTTTCAATCAACGTGCTATGTTCTTTGTCTAAAAGAAAGGTGGTGGGCTCCTCTTTCCCTTAAGACATTTCCAAGACAACATTCACTTTAACTTGAAGTAGTGTACCCTGCGCCGGCATCCCAATTCACGAGTAGTTTCTTTCCTCCATGTGACAATATAAACTAATTTGCTATTAAAGGAAGGATAAGTCATTTGTTTACCTTTCATACTAAATATTTTTTGTCCAGAAATGTTAAGAAAAATGTTTGTAAAGGAGATGCAAGAAGTTTGAAAGATTATGGTAATGTTTACAAATAACTTGAAACTTCATATATTCTCTTTAAACTTTAAGCCAAATTCCTAAAACCATTCAGACATCAGGCTAAGTTGAATACTTGCTTCTGCCTCAACACAAAAATGTGTAGGCCTAGCTTATACTACTGTTTAGCACAAGGCCACTTAACAGTTTTCGCAAGAACTTGCACAACTTTCAAACGTCCGGTATTTCTTTTCGAGTAGGCCTAACCATCCAACCAATTTAGCTAGTCTATTATTAAAATGCCTGAATGAGATCAGCGCCACATGTTCACGTAACGCCTCCATAGTAGGCTGTATGGTATATTCCTTATTCATGTCATATCTCTGGTTTGGAAAGCGAAGAGCTGAGCAAACAGTCTGACATAGTGGGGTAGCCCACGTACGGTATTCAATAATCGATACACTGCACTTTGCGTAAACACTTCCACACAATTAAGCACGAGACGCCCTGTACATTTATATATGTTCAGTATACTTTTGTACCTCGTTTCGTTGTACGCAGTCTCTCAAATGATAACAACTGGGATTCCCGATGCTCTGTGCATTGAAACGTACAATATTCGTAATTTTTTTCAAAAATGCTCTTCTGGGTCATCAAATGATAATGATAACACATGAGAAATTTTGCTTTAGTTCAGTACTATTCAAACTATCCATATGAAACGTTTCAGTGGATTTAGTGCACAATTGAAGGAAGAGAAGGAAGAGAAGGAAATTTTATGTTTTCAAACAAAACCCTCTCCGGAGGTCAAATAACGTTTATATGGTTACATCATTAAGATATTTCCCTCATCTACACGTCAGCCAAATTTCAGTCAATTCTATTAAGAAATAGCGAAATGCCACGCATTTAAACACGATGTCGAAAGTGACAGGTGACAGACGTTTGCTGTGCATGACAGCAATAGCTCAAGCTTTCAGCTGAGCTAATACAAGCCTCAGTTGCTCGTTCCTCTTCACAGAAAACGTTTAAGAAAACTTCTTGAACAAGTGATAATCACGTGGTATAAGTAATATTACAAAAAAAAAAGATTTAGGCAATGTTAAACGTAAAGCAAATTTGTCGCAATAAGTAACTCGTCGATAGTTGTGGCAGGTAGTAATTGTATTGATGTGAACCCCTGTAATCAAATGGTTTAATTGTCATATGTACCCAACACACTATCGATGTGGCGTACCCATGCTAAACTTAACTGATTTACATAATTTGCACACCTAAATTGCTTACTTTCAACAATAGTGAACAAGTGTGTTGCTACCTGAGTTGAAGGCGTGTGTGGAGTGTGATTATAACATGAACTTCGATAACACCAGAACACTTCCACATTTCTTAAATAAAGCTGGTCACAATTATTTAATACGAAAGAAGTTCCTTCGAAACAAAGTTCATTAGACACGAGTACTGTAAGTCTGACATTGAGCTTAAGAAAATCATTAAAATCATATACGTAATCATATACAAAAAACTGCTGAAAGAGAGAGCAATGAATTTCGCTGCTTGTACCCATTTAACCACCTGAAGTGGAATTAGTACCACCAAGTTACGTCATAGTTCCAACTAGAAAGATATATTTTACACAGGGAGAGTTTTAGTTTTGTGTCTTTAACATTGTTGTATTTATGCCTAAAGGGTAAAGAAAGAGCCTTCAATACATTTTTCAAATTATTATGACAACACTAAATTTACCGCATCTTCCCTGGCAATCACAATATCTCATAGAAAATATTATTTGCCAGAAATATACCCATGCTATAATACAACAAACCAACATGTCTCATGAACCATCAGGGGGCTAAACTGAGTCACATAATGGGGAAAAAAACATGCACATCAAATTAACAAGACAGTTTCTACCTTTGTACAACTTACTAAAAAAGTAAATATTTATGTGCTCCTCCCTCACACACTTCTCTTACAACTACTATTATGGTATCTAAACTGGGATAATATAAATCCTTCACGACAAATCACCTAATTAGTGTTGGTATGATCTGAATCTCATTATTTTGCACAAAATATTCCCGAACATGGGCACTTCGCCAGAATTAGTTTCAAAAAGTGCTGTTTTCATGCCTTAAATGATTGCAGAAACGAAAAAAAATTTAAATTTTGTTCAGCACAAATTGAACTATCTGTATGAAACATATTATCAAGATTGTTGCAAAACTGAAAGACAAGTAGGGAATTTTACGTTTTCAAAATAAAAGCCCCCTCCTGAGCCCAAATAGCGGAAAATTAATTGAAAGGAATCGCAGCATACAGATATCACTTTCGCTATTACATCTCTACAGGGGTACTACTGTAAATTTCAGGAAATTTTATTGAAAAAAATGAATACAAAAAAAGATGAGAGCCTACTATACATTAGTGGTGAACAGAACAACAGATCACCAGTTTGGGCCTGTGATCTGCTGTTTGGCGTCTGAAATAAGCGCCAAGTCTAACTGGTAATTTGAACCCAAAGACCCTCAAATTAGATCGTATTTAGAGAGGCTTGGCATTCAGAATATGTCCAGAAAAAATCGTTTTGTTCCATTTCTAAATAAAAATTACTGATAAATGAAACAAATATTACTAAACAATAGCCTACCAATCAAAGAAATTTTATACTTCACAGGGTCCCAGCTGTAACTTTCCCAGATTGTTTTAGGGACATCTTCTAGCACGTTAATTTCAGCTAATCGCAAGCCAAAACATCTCGAGGTCCTTTTGCAACTATCTGATTTAAGAGTTTGGAAGCTTCCCTTATCGTGCACATGTTACAGTAAATGTTGTGGAACTTCCCTTGAAATGCCACATGTATTGTGTACTGGTACATGCATGTGTTTACAGCAAGCATGTCACTAGAACTAAAGCAGCATCTCCCTGCATGCAGAGCCACAAATATGTGGCTCGGTCTTATCTTAGTACACGCTCAAGCATGACGTACGTAAACCCTTCACCCATCCAATCTGGCGATGTGTAGTATTGCCTTTGCGGAAGTCTCTATTCTGCTATTCGGTAGGCTGCTGTTCTCCGTACGTAGCCCTGCAGTTTAAATTTGGCCACCCTTCAATCTATCATAACTTTGCACGAGCGCCATTTTGGTGCTCACTAGTTTTAATATAATGGCTTGGGCAGTAAATTTTCCTGAACATTTACAGTAGAAAATAGCCCTATCTTAGTACTTAACACACGGCACTCAGTTGATTAGCATTATAGTGACAAATTTAAACCATTAATTGAGGTGTCTTCAATTCAAGTACACCCGAGATGTTTAGGCTAGGCCTACTACTTTGGGCTATTGGAGCTCTTGCGCTCATGCCAGCCTACAGAATGTTGCAACTGTTTTCGTACAACATCGTAGGGCTATATCTACAAACAATTGTTATTTATCTCATACTCATGGCCGTACGGGCCAGGGGGCTATGGGGCATCACCCCCCCCCCCAAAAGCAGAAACCTGACAAAATCGGGCAGATATTTTGACTCAGTCGGCAGGCGGAAAATGGGACAGTTATATTAGGTCTGACTCTGGCAAAAATCACCGCCCTCCCTGAGAAAAACAGTCCCGTACGGCCATGCTAATACTGACAAGCATGGGGAGTCAATAGACTGCAAACGTAATTTCATGAATGCTAAAAACTGTTGGTGTTTTTTTTTTCTCTTCTCTCTGAAAGGGGGGGAGGACAGGGTGCGATATGGAAAAATTCCATGTTTTGCGAAACATTTAAACAATTTAACTGGTTGACATTTTGGTTAACGGAAACTTGGATATTTGGGGTAGGTAATTAAGGTAGTCCCAGGCTGGTTTTCGGCAGTTTTCTCGAACCAATTAGGCTATTGAACAGCCAATAGCTGACGAGAATCTTGTCATCGAGCTTCTATGTCACGATGACCTTGCGATGTTTTTCACAGACAGTGAGCACAAATGATTCGCTTGGGAAGTGGATTCTACGCTCAGTTTACATAGCCTACTGAACACTGAGTGTGGTAACATGACCGGATTATTTTATTCACTTTTTTAAGTTGGGATTTAATAAAAACGAACAATGAAGCAGTCATTAATTGGGAATGATTTTTTCTTGAGCAACATTTTTAAGGAGCTGGGATGTAAATTTGGAAATGGGTTATAGAATTCGATGAAAGCGTCGGTTAGTCGGTTACCCGTGCAACACTTCACTCGGTCCCTCTACCCGTAACTCACTATATTCCGTAGATACATAGTGTACAAACATTTTACACTTAAACTATACAAAGCAGCGATCCCGTATTTGTGTAGGAACACTCGACATGCTTGCTTTTTGGGTCACTTTATCTGGCGTGCAATCTTACAGGTTTATTAACTGAATCTTCTGCATTAATGTCACTCTTTTTGTGCTCGTGTTAAAAAAGTAATACAAAGCTTCATTTGACAATCTGTCATTATTCTACGCTGCTCTTGAAGTTTATGGGGGTGTTTCATGCATGGCTTTTCACGATATCGTTTAGGCGTTGTCATAAACGATATAGCCAGCAAAATCCCTTATCGATATTTTTTGCCGATATCATCATATCATACAGTAACAACCCTACAGTACAAACACAGTCACAACAGTTTGAATTCACAAATCCTGTTGTGTCCCACTTTAGCTCTTTTGAATCATGTGACAATATTTGCCTCACTAAATTCCAGGCAAACTGACACCTAAATATACTTTTAATATTCAGTATTTATAAATTGAAGCATGAAATACACTTGGAAAGGAAACAATAAGTTTTTAATATTTAGCTCATGTTTCAAAATAAGGTTGGGGCAGCTGAAAATACCCTTTGAGCTGAACATTTTAAAACTGTAATTCATGAGTCCATCAAAGTCACGAATTACTGTAAAATGAAATGGTCTCACTCACAAGGTGCTTCCTATGTAAAGAGACAAAGATACAACTTAGCCTTCTATGGCACTGTCTAAATCAGGATATTGATTTGATGTTAGGCAATGAACAAAAACAATACATCTGAATTAAAACAAACAATTTCAAAGCAATAGTATGAGAGCTTTCCTAAAAACATACAAATATTACTTTCGGTATCTCTTCATTTCTGAGCCCTGGAGAGAGGATGGACACTGCATGAGGAAAATATTGTGTGTGAAATGTTCTCTAATTCTGAAAGCACATTCAAGTCCACAGCTGAAGACCATAGTGCATGTCACTATTGCTATGTGTTACAGGTATCATCATTCGTGAAGGGCTGGAAAAAATGTTTATTTCCTTAGAAAAAGTCAACTTTGCCCCAATATTTTACAAAAACAAAAAATACCAAATTCCCCTCCAACTGCCAAAATTTCTTTCCCAATACCAAAGTTTCCCAGATTACTGATTTTGTCCACTCATGCACTAAAGAAGGGGTGAAGGGGAGAAAAAACAAAAATATAAAAATCTCTCACAGACCAGAAACTGTTCTTATGTATCTGCACAGGATTGTAGCGTTAAATATTTAACCATTAACTAAAATAAATGTTTAAGTACCAACTGTGCGATCCATAAGATTAGAGAGTCATGTGCTCAAGGCTTGCAATTCAAACAATGTACTGTACTTAATAAACATTGCAATGGATAGCTACAGTGACATACTACGCATCCAACTTCAAATGAGAGAACTTAAAGTCAAGACATATGCTGAATGCTGGGAATGTTGCTGTACCAAGTTCAATTACCAAAAACTCCCTGGTCAAAAGCTCCCTGGTTTGGGAATCTAAGAGCCCCAATACTTACCTCCACTGTGTGATCAGGACTAACAAGGTCCTTATTACTGTACAAACGTAGATAGGAGGTATTGTGCAGGGAACAATTTATCCGGTAACCCATCGTAATTTGCTACACAAGCTGCCAAATTGCTACACAAATGCAAAAATGTGTAGCACTTTTATTGTATGCATAACCATAGGGTTTTCAGTGATTTTACACTAAATAAGGAAAAACTTCTCAAAACTGCTATGCAAAATTTGAATACTAAATTATTCCTTGAAGTGAGGGGTGATGTAAATTCTAAAACTGTTTTTGCAAAGATGCAAATAATTCAAGGGACTATTTTCTTTTCATTCCACCAAAACCCCTTTCAACCTGTTCAGTGAAACTTAACAGATTTACTTCCAAGATTAAAAGTTTTCTTAAAAACCAATCTCTTTACCTCTCAAGTTACATCACAAGCCAACATTTTAACATAAAGATTGTGTATACCAGTACAAAATACTGTGGACAAACTCTGGCACTTTCGCAGCAAAAGTTCAACTCTTCCCACCATGCACTATAATTATTTTGTATGGAACTCCCTTTAGCCCCCTGCCTGACTTTGGACACTGCAGGCTAACTGGACTGTTGAGACCTAGTTATGAATTGTCACCAGGACACACTTTAAAAACTGATTAGCCTATGTTGGTGGGGTTGCACTATGGCATTTAAGATTTCTCTTACAGTGTCATGAATATTTCTCTATTTTAAGCTGATTGGCTGAATTGCCTAAAACCGTAAGACTCCAGTCAGGAGAAGGGAACATGTTCAGTTTTCCTGACACTGGCCCACACAACTCAAATTGTCAGTATCTAGCAGAAACCCACACACACTACATATTTTTGACAGACATGGCAGTCCAGTTGAGTTGACATGTGCAAAAGTCATGTACTGAGTGATGGGCTTAATTTATCCATAGTATATGATGCTAACCTTTTCAAAAGGACAGCAACCGACGGTTCCGTTCTTTGCAGCACAACATGTTTGTTTGTCCGGGCAGTAATGTTTGCCATCAGAACATCGTACGCTTTCAACCTCTTCTCCCAACTCTTTGGTCATCCAGGGTATTGTCTCGAACTCTTTGCTGCATGTACCCTCCTCCACATCACATGTGTAACCTGAGGGACAGCAATGTTCTTTGTCACTACAACAAACGGCCTGTTCAAAGAAAAACATCGGGATGAAAATTATGACATTGTAAAAGCCATTGATGGAATCCTTTAATGAATCCTGACATCATCAGAAATATACAAAAGTTGAATCTTAAGTTCTCATACTATTCATAAAGCTTGAGCCATGTACGCCAATATACTTAGAATTGATTACCAATAGCATTTACAGTAGGAGTAACAGCAGCATTCAGAGTCTGGGGCTCTAACTCACATTATTTGCAACAAGGTCATAACTGCCACACATATATACAGTATAATACACAGTACAACATTGTATTTTGCATTGTAAAACTAGAGCACCAAGAGGTGCAGAAGGTCAAACCAGATTAATATTATTAAAGACAAATGTGTTTAAATACTGTAAATGAATACGAAATGATTCTAAAAGTACACTTTGCCCCAGATACTGTGCAGCATAACCACCTCACTACAAAACAAAGCTAGTGGTATAACTGTAAAACTCAAATTATCATAGAATGTACTATTTGACCTTTTGAAAGTTCAACTTACAACAATCATCTCCCAACAGGAACTGTATGTTACAAGCATTTCACTTGCTCACACAGGACCAGCTCTATCTGGCACATGGGTATATTCAAAAACAAGAGGCAGCACTGAAATACCAATCATAACAGTTGACCTTTAAATAAATCTAAACAACCTCACTGAAGTAAACCTTTCATCTACCGTTTGTTTTAAAGAAAGAGCAGTAGAAGGATTGCAAACTATTAATCAAAGACTCATAAAAATGGGTAGCAATGGGTGGGCCTACAAAAGATACGTTGAAAGGGTCCCAGGCTTATCTTCTTTGACCTGAAATTAGGGATACAGTTTGTGATTCTCCCATGCCAATCATGCAGTACTGTACTTCAACTCTGATGACAATTTGGTAATGCATCTAGGAAGGGAGGCCACTAATTTACAACTTAGAAAACTATGGCACGAAATAACCCTTTAGACAACCTTTGACCTAAATTGTTTCACACCCCTCACCCCAAGATATTTGTGACCACCTTCCAGATTAATTCATCCAACAATGCACAAGATATTAATGTTAATTTCATATGCAATTGTGGACAGATAGAGAGAGACAGACAGACAGACAGATCCCCCACGATAAGCTCACCCCAGCTTCACTGGTATGAACTACACCTTACAGTCTGTACAGTAGTCCTGCATGTTCCACCCAAATAGTGTACAAGAAACAAACCATTACAATAAAATATCTACTTTTGCAAATCAGTGTTCAACTGTATGGAAACCTAGTGACTGACAGAAGAGAACACGTGGGGTTTGTACATTATGCCAACTATGTTTTAACGTGTTAAAGTTGTACCACAGAGGCTGATCTTTGAGAGAACAGTACGCTTTCTGTGCATTTTTTTGACATTACAGAAGATTCCACAGGAGTTGTAATCCCAGTGCTGTGGAGTCACAAGTTAGAAGTAGATTCCTCAAAGGGAATTGTGAATGCCTCTGTGTTTATACAGCCTGTTGAGTATGAAGAGGAGAGTGGATGACAAAAGATTCCAATTCAACAATGATCCTGTATCATCCATGAACCTCTTCAGATGAAATAGTGGCTATCCTAACAGTTTCAAAATTCCCTAATTATTATAAACTGCAAATACAGGTACGGATGATTGCACTCATCCTGGCTATAATGATGTACTGTACATCATTACAACAAACAGGAAATAAGAATCTAACCATCTTGTGTAGCACTATTCATACAGTAAGCAAGGGAAAAGGTGGGGCTAGGGGCCCCTGCTCATTCAAAAGTTTGGGCTTCAGCATGCTTCTGACCCCTTCACCCCTCCCATAAATGCCCACACATACACACTTTTGATAGACAAAACATCCTTATCTGTCCACTCTGTGAAATTTATCAAACTTTTTCATCCGAATGTAAAACTTTTTAGATAATAATACTTAAAAAACTGCACAAAATGTAGCATCCCAACCTTTAAATATTTAAAAATATTTTGAAAGGGATAGGTTTCTCCTTACACCAATTCCCTAGGATGACTATCTAAAATGTTTTGCTACCCAGCTGACAGCAGCTCCCTACACTTTATATGCAACTATTTGTATCACACTGTATGGGGAAAGGGGTTCACTTGTTTCTACATACAGTATAATCTACCATTTAATAGTCTGTAAGCAAATATTTTTGTGCATCAGTTATAACCAGACTGCAAAAATGCATTGCGGCTTGGATATTTTATTGCACTAGACTTGCTTCTTCAATGCAATCAACTTGTACAACATCTGTATTCTGGATCACTATTTTGATCAATGTGACATACGATGCACACTCCAAGTATGAGAAGTACTTGTGATCCCTTCTTTGATATATCATGCTCAATTATTAAACAAGCCAATTGGGTAGTAAAAAGTAATTCATGTTCACTATGTGACATACTGCTTCTATCAGAGGTCCCATCATTACTATTAGTTGTAATCAAATTGTCACAACATGCTATTACTCAAACACTTCAGAAGGAATTTAGACCTGTGGAGAAATACTTTTTCTAAAGTTCCCATGGGTCTATGGCCAAGACCCAAGGGGTGAAGCCAAACATTACTCCCAAAGGAGTTGTATTCCCCAAAGGTGCTATGTCCCTGTAAGGCCAACAAACTTAACTGACCAACCTCTCGACCCTCAAACTTCAACATCAAGGGTCCGTCATGCATGGTCCTTGCGTGTCATACGTGAAATTTAGACCTGTGGAGAAATAGGCCAACTCATAATTCCAACTACCTAGTGTGCCAGAGCATTGCACTGAACAGCAGATTGCCCCCAAATTTAGACAAATTAAGGATACAAGGTGTAAGGTTGTCAGTCCATATGTTGAGAGAATACCTGGGTTAAAGGGGTGGCAGAGGAGAGTGTGGTGGGGGTTGGTGCATTGTAAGGTTCTGTCAAACATATGCAACCTGAAATGTTCATAATGAGCAGAATGTCACTCTTTCTTCTCTGTACCACACATTTTATGTACAGTTCTGCATTCTACAGTACATAAAACCAATGCAAAATTGGGAATAATACCATGTGGTTACATACCAAATTATGTAACTGACGCAGATGTCTGCAGTAATAGATTTCCAAACAATTTCAGTTTAAATTTCCAAACAATTTTTTTGTTTTATTCAGAATATGTCACCACACCTGTGCAGTATGCTATCTGTCCAGACGGATAATACTGTGGCGCATTTTAGTTTTTGAGGGCTAAAAGCGCCCTCATTTGCTTGAAAGATAGAATAAGATGTAAATTATTCCTTTTTTAGGGTACTTTAGAACCCGTTTGTAGTATATTACAAGAAACAGCAAATAGAAATAGAAATCATGAGCAGAAACAAGATCGGGAAGTCCCCTTCAGTTCCATGACTGAGGCCTACCCCGCAATACAACCTACTTGTGATGGTTACAAAATTCTGCTCGGCCCATTACAATACATACCCAAGAAGATTACAAAACTGTTGTTCTGGCACACACTCTGAGAAAGATCTTAACTGAAAACTGCTTTGGATTTAGCTAGAAATAAGTCGCCATTTTTATATTTTTTTATTTTTTATAAAAGGAAGTTTGACAGTGTATCATGTAGACCCTAGGTTCTCAAATGGCACCCTGTGGGCCACTTGCAGCCCACAATGTGCACTAAAATGGCCTGTGGAAAACTCTGAGGAGCCCAATGTCAAATGAAGGAAACAAGCTCCTTAATTAAGTCCTGGCAACTGCAAAAGAATTAAAATGAAAACTTAAATAATAGTGGTCCAAGGCCTGAAACACATGAGAACATCTGATGTAAACCATGCCGTACATTTGGTTTCCTCGTCAATGTATCCCAAAGCAAATTCCACACAAAGGTTAAGCAAAACCATTTAGTTCCATCGATTTTCAATCAGTCCACATTTAACCAGTGTTCTTTAAGGAAGAAAATAGATATGGCATGACATCCCTGATTTAGAAAAACAATGTGCAAGAGAGAAAATGGGGAAATCCCAACACACAAAGTCTCTGCTTTGAATGTATAATTTACAGTACTGTTCTGTGCAATGCCTGAGTGAAGAGTTTCCGTACATGCTTTATTAAAGTTCTGCTGTCTGAAGTTACCAATAAAAATCATTTTTATGGGCTGTGTGTTCAAAGTCTACTGGAAATACTCATTGGTTGTTTAAAAAGATCTTAAAACTCTTTTCAATACAGGTTTACTCTCACAACCATACTGTGGTGTATTAAAACTGGAATGGTTAAAACAGTTAGGGATGGTGAAAAGGTTGTAGGCTCAAAACATGGTTTTTATGTTACAACATTACATATCCGGAACTATATAGCATATCTGACTTGAGGCACAACTTTTTTGTCCGAATCTCTGAGCTTTTAAAGTGTACCTACAGTCTTAACATTACAAAAATGTATGTAACCTTGAAAAGTAAATCTCAGTGGTCCAACTCCCATCTTCACAGGACATTCCAGCCTTCAGATGCAAAATGTTGAAGTTTATCCACTCGTTTTAAAGTGGCAGATTGCACAATAATGTCATTCTTGTACTATTTGGATTACAGTCTTTTTTTTTCTTTGATTTTAGGAGTGAATAGTGAAGTATCTGTTGTGTTTTAGACTTGTCACAGTCTTTAAGTCCAACATCTTTTCATTTCCCTCATGTTATCCTAGTCTATAGTTGTTATAAAACACTGTAGTTTTCAAATATAAGATAAACATGCAACTTAAATTTCAAAATAAGAAATTGATGACCATTTGAAGATGAAAAGCTGCATTTACTTCCTCTTGAGTGAATATCCTTAGTGTAAGTCTACTGTAACTTCGAGCTGTCTCTGTACAATGCTGTTCTAAGCACAGTGATCACTCTCCAATAACAGCAATATTTAGATATATTAGTTAGTTAGATGAGGTTTTACAGCTCAGTTTCTAACCAATTGGTTTAAGTCGGGTCGGCCACAGCGTTTTTTCCACTTGTGGCTCACTGGCTTGTTTTCCCTAGTCCACTGCTTATAATGCTGAGCACCAAGCACAATAGCGGTAGATTCAATTTTTAGTCTTTGGCATGACCCCGCAAGGAGTCGAACCCCAGACCTTCTAGCTGGAAGTCGGATGCTCTAACCACTTGACCATGCAATATTTAGATCAAGTACTGAACAATCATATTGTGCAACTAGTTCCAAAGGGAATTAAGTGCAAATGCAAACATGAAAGACTGACTGTTAAGATCAAATGGCATCAATCAAAGAAACAGAACTTTACCCAAGAGAATTTGGTACAAAAGTAGGTTGTCCTACTTGTAAGTGATGATCAATAACAGCTCTTGCATATGCATATATCACAGGTCTGTGCAATGTACTAGAGCTAACAAGCAGTGGGGATAACTCTTGCAAATTTTCCCAAGATCTTGGGAATTTTGTACCTACCCAGGAATTGAAATCATCTTGGAAATTTTCTACCCTCCATTCCAAACCACACACCAGCACCAATATGTTAATATTTATGGTAATTTCTATTTTACACACAAGAAGGTCTAGACAGGGCTGCAATTAAATCCGAGATAGCTGATTTGCTTCTAATTGGTTAAATTCTTTCTTTTTATGTTGGGCAAGTTGCACTGAAATAGCATTTTCTACTTGACCTTGGGTGTTCTTGGGATTATTTTGCCATGATATTTCTAAAAACCTGCAGACACTACTGCCCACAGCACTGCTTCAAACAACACGCTACCACTGTATAACAGCATAGGCCAGGGTTCTTTACCTTACTATACAGCAGGCTGTCCTTCCAAACTACTGTTTCGTGACAACCAAAAATTGAGGGCTATACATATTTACGATCTCAAAGTATAGAGAATAAAATTTATCTCCTCACGAGCATGAACGTTACTAACTTTCATCATTCAAAAAAATGCATGCTGTGGAGGTTGCATATTTTGAAAACACTAACTCTAACGTAGAGAAGTTGTGGCACAGTGGAGAATGTCTTGGGCTCCCACGCGTAAGGGTCTGAGTTCAATCCCTCCACAATCTTAGTTATTACAGATTTTTTTCTCTTTCAGATTTTGTCAATTAACTTTTATTTTGTCTACTGTTATGTGCTTCATCTTTGTACAGTAATTCATATGGGCATGGGCCATTTGGGGGCATATGTGGTCAATCCTAACATGGAATTTGGTACGCAAATGCAGGGATGCTGCGGGAGACATCTGCACACCTTTACTTCAACAGTTTGCATGCTGAATTCCCGAGTATGTATGCCTGACATTCTGGTTCCTAAAGACACTACACCTTGTGCCAGACCTGATCACCCTATCACTGTTATATAGTGACTTGACTATGGTGCAAACCCTCTCGGCCTATCCTACAGTAACAACATTCTATGGAAGAAAATAGTACTAGTATGTCCAAGGTCATTTAAATGATATTTATTTCAAACCAGAATCAAAAGCAGGTTATGTGAGTTGCACAAGAAGGACATTAATCAACAAAGTCCAATTAAGTGGGTAAATTTCAACATTTTATCTCTCAGCAACCAAATAAGATATGAAAATGGGACATGAATGGATGAAATTCATCTTCCAACCTCTGATATAGTATTCTTGTACTTCTAGACTCTACATACTCAGATTTAAGAAGGATTTTAAGAGAATATTTCTAATGATTCTTGTTTAGGTCATCTAAAAATTGTGGATGAGGGGTGTCTCCCTGTGAAGTGGTAGTGCATGTTACACACATACTTTACGACAATACTTCAAAATTCTTGCTTTTTGAACTTTCGATGCAAAGTGATGAAAAATGAAACCACACATAGCGGCCTTCCTTTTCAAAAATCAATTTATGTGTTTACTTATTTTAACTTCTTTTTAAATCATGTATTGCTTGGACATCATCTAGTTGTCTGAAGAAGAGTAGGACCAGTTATTGATATTCAACATCAGTATCAACCAACATTTCCCATATTTGTTCTACATTGGTGAAGGTAAAATGTAACTACAGTAAGTGTCAGTACTACTCAACCCATATTATTACACCCACATTTCATACAAAGGTTACATTACTAAATGTCTGACTGTTAGTGCTAAAATTTTATATCATATAAATGAAATGATAAAATAGCCTACAAGTTTGCATAAGAAATGGTTGTTTTCTTCAGATACCAGTATGGGATCAGTATCAGCTGATATTGACGCATCTATCTCAGTAATATTGGTTTTAAGTAAATTTGGTACCACACATTAGTCTGAAGTCACATATCGTCATTACATTTTCACTAATTGCAGCAATGTTAAACATAGTCTGCAACTAGCAGTAGACATTGCAGCTACACAACACTGCTAACACCATGCCATCAGGTACAAGGGCTAGATAGAAAAGGAATACCAGATTGGATCAAACACATGTCCATAGTCAAAGGGGGCTTGGAGAGTGATGGCACCCCACTGGAAAATGTTTGCTGCCACCAAAATCATTTTTGACAAAAAAAAAAAAAAAAAAAACATGCTTTTGCCTTAACGTATCTCACCCTCTACCAGTGAAAATGTCTTCTCCCTTATGGATGCTACTGCATCTCACACACAACCCCTTCCTGCTTTCCCCCACTCTTATGGTCCTAAGTACACATCTCTGCACACTTTAAATATGACCTCTTACAGAACTTACATTAGGCAATGGACAACAGCCATAGCCTCCAGACTGCAAGAGACAGCAGGTCTTTTTAGAGTCACATCGTGTTTGTTGGTCTGGACAAAGAACACCCAAGGCTACTGGAGATATCACACACAGGAGAAGTAGCAACTTCATCTGTGGAAAGAAAAAATTCACAAAATGAAAGATATGTTAAGATTGATATCGCTTGTAGAAGACTGAAGCTTTGCATTAAGCTTGAGCAATTCCGCGACATTTGTAATCACGTCAAATACAGACAGATGTAAAGGTTGAAAACTATGCCTAAACTGAGACCTTCTAGTTCTGAAATTTTGTTACATACTTGGAATTCTTTAACTTTTCTGACACTGGGCTGGGTAAAGGTTTGGCAGTACCAGTATTATGGTCAAGACCACTTTCCCAAAGAGAAGACTGCAAAACCGGTCATAAGGCCAAGACCTTTACCTAGACAGGCTTGGGACCTATAGCCCCATTATAGTAGTAGTGGATGCTACCATCTCTGATGCTGACTTCCCGGGGCTGCAAATGTGGCATCAGTGCTTCAAAAGGAAGGGTTTAAGTAAAATATCATTTTTGGTAAATGCATGAAAATGGACCTAAATCCAAGCATTCTGGTGAAATTATCATTCAGTTGTGATTTAAACAGTATTTCTATTGGGTAGAAGCAACTAATGTACCTAGAAGTTCATTGTAATGTGGCTGTGCAGGGCCCCCTGGGATGTCTGTCAATATTGGAGAAACAAATCAATAACAAATGGCCTGTAAAAAAATTCCAATGATAATTCTTTTACACCTATTCAAATATGTGAAGTTTTGACTTCCAAATAGCTGGGTTTTTAGTCTCAAAATTCAAGAGACAGTCACGCAGGAAAGCTGCACTTCTCTGCACACACATTGTACTGCCAGAACACCCCTCACTTCAAGGTGAAAGGTTCATTGTTAACATATCCAAAAATAACTCATTATGTCAAGAACCTAAAATCTAAATACTGTATGTGACAATCTCAACATTCATGCTACAGCAGCTTTACTATTAAAAATATTTTCTGTACAGTGCTTTGTTTCCTTGGGAGTTTCTAGATACTAGTATTCTAACATCTATAACATGTGTACATACAGATCCTACACCAGGAACATTGGCCTGTTTCTGCTGATGAAGCTGACTGCCTTTAGTGTGCAAGTTCTGCTTGCTGCCGATCGGGCCGTTTTGCTAAACATAACGCAACATTTTGTTCATGCACATGCCAATACTGCATTACACATATCATTAATAGCTTGTGTCCTTTGACTACTGTGAACATACTGCCCTCAGAAATTGGTGTGTACACTGCTTGCTTTGGAATGCCATGATGAAAAGTATGTGCAAGGATAACTGTTTTGCATTACTTAAAGATCATTTGCAACACTACTTTTAGAGCCAGACATACTGTAACCCCATGTTCCCCTGGTTCTGGTGCAGCCAGAGCAGTTTCTGTCTTTTGGCACTTCCATGCCAGGAAACCAGTCTTATTTCAACCCTGCCTTTCCTGAGATTTCCTGTACAAAAAAGCCAAGCAAGAGCAAAAGCCACTGGCCTTGTTAACTGTGCGTCCTGCGTACCATCATTTCTGTGCATATTTCACCCCAGGACACAGGATATTGCAAGCCCTGCTTGCATGAGGCAGCATAATGTCTGCCACATTGTAATGAAAAGAGCACATTCAAAGCTTTCTTTTGATGCCAAAATAACCTAGATATATGAATTTCCTTTTCAGAAGTTGGGTTAAAATAGATAGCCCCAGAACAATGCTCTTTGTTTACTCTATCATCTTTCACCACATCCCTTGTGTGAAGTTTACAAATTTCCACACTTCCAGGCCATCAGGCCATAGTGTCTGGAGACCTCTCTAGGGAGCTTTCCCTTTCTAAAATAAGAATATTTAGTCACCAAATATGGGGTGTCAACTCTCTTGCACACATTTCACCTTGTGGCATTACTTTAACCCTGGCAAACATTTTCAAAAGAATGTGATTTGGAGCCAAAAATCAGGTATGTAGAGTCAGGGATGATGCTAGAGGGGGGTGTGGGGCCCCAAGATCCACGCAGTCAGCAAAATCCTGCACTAATCTGCACAATGAAGGAAAACAGAAAGTGCAAACGAAGGAAAGTTAGAAGAAACGAGAAAGAGGGAAAAAAAAAGACAAAAAAGAGGACAGAGAAGAGGGAGAGAGAAAGACTGACCAAACAGAGAAAAGGACAGGGGAGGGAGAGACAAAGCAGGGCAAGAAAAAGGGGCTGGTGCAGATGGAAGACAGGAAACTGGAATGCATTTGTAGATGTTTATTACAAAATTTTCAAAGGCCGTAAGCAACACTTTTTGAAATTTAAAACATATTCTGTCGGCAAAAAAGCTACATACGGCTTTTCAGTATCACTGTATACTAAAGGAGTTCATCGTTCATGTGGTTTCTTGCATTGAGTAGGTAAATTCTGCACCAGTCGGCAAAATGAAGGAAACATGAGGAAAAGAAAAAGGAAAAGAGAAAGAAAGAGGACAATTTATGTAATCAGAACCCAAAATTTTTGACGCACTACATGCACTATGCTGTAATGTCACTCCAGTTTCTTCAGTAGGTCCATTCCACATAGCTAGATAGTATAAGTCCAGTCAACCTTACCGAGTAACATGTAGGCAGGGTACACAGGTCATGTAGAGGTTGTAAATTTCATCCCATACCGCAAAGCCTAGTTGCCATTCTCTAGTGTGTGTCATGGGGTATACGGTCAGTTAGTGACTCACAGAGCAAAGTTTGGCTATTTCTTCAGTTAGTCCAGGTGGTTTCGACACAATGTATGTTGTCCCCGATACAGTCTACAACCCTTAGTTTGATTCTCTTTGTTCTTAATGATAATGTTTTTGTGTCAGCCAATCAAAAATTTTTGCGCCCTTTGCAATTTCACGATTCAGACTCAAAAGAACAGTATCAGTGCGTAACTCTTGACATATTAAGTGATATAATGCTAAATATACGGTACTCTGCAATGGCATGGGATAGTTAGGCTCCTTCATATCACTTTCTCACCCCCTCGACATGCTGTCGGAACTTGGGGTCGCTGGCATGGCCCCGCCCCATGTCGGGAAAGTTCTGTCGCCACCTATGGTCGGTTTACTTATTTTTATTTCCGCGATAAAACCCCAAATTTTTGGTATGCTTTGCCCACCCTTCCTCAGTTTCGTTGATAATAGCTGAATATAGAACAAACCCTTTCCATCTTTTCAAGTAACTTATTTGTAGAATTTATCGTTTCATGCAAATGCCAGGAATCTCATCTCATTTTGCTAAACTAAGTTAATTTTCTCTTGAGTATGTCTTTCGGTACGGCTAGTGACTCGAAGAGGGAAGTACAATGTAAGTTGTGCCCGATAGGGCCAAACTGCCTGGACAGTTGACCTCAGTGGAATACACAGGGAGGAGGCCATTGGGCCATGTCCCCCTCACGGATGCCAATTTTTTTTCAGGTCCGAAAAAAAACGTAAATGTTTTAACACAAATTTTACTTCCAAAGTTGGCATATGAGGCACCAGATTTCATGTAAGGACACCTAATTTTTCAAAAATTTTCAGAGGGGAGGGGCTCCCCTCTGGACAGCCCCTCCCCTTGCACCCTCCCTCAGGCTGGCGATCACACAACATATTGCATTCCCCCTTGAGAGAAATCCTGGGTATGCCACTGGTTGACCTATATAAGCTTTAAATAAGTACAGATTCTTTTTAGTGTAAGCTTACCCAAAAGTTTCGCACACTTTGCAATTTCACAGTTTAGATTTGGTCCTTCAGGAAAAACCTTAAATCGGGCGGAACTATACAAAATTTTATGCAATATATGCCCCGCAATGACATGGTACAGTACACAGGTTTCCTTACAATCTCCCCTGACCAACCCCTTGACGACATCGGGGCTGTCAAGGCTTCGGGTCGTTACCCCCCCCCTCGTTGGGCAAATCTTGGCACCACCCCTGCTGGACCACTACCAGTTGGACTAACGGTTCTCAGCTCTAACTGCATCTCTTATCAACACTTTCAGTAAGCATTTCTTTCTTCTCATTCGGCAAATACGGCACCACATTCCCCGTGATAAATGCTCTGGCGACGCCACTGTGTAGTAGAATGGTCAATGCCAATGCCAAAGCATGTTCACCTACAGAGATCAAACGGATGACTCATTCCAATAAGCATACTTTGCATATCATGCACAAAAACAATGCTTTTGACAGAACATGTGTTGTGTATCTTCTATGTAACAGGAAGTTGATGGATGGAATTTGATAAGAAAACATTGTCATATGGGAATGAAAGAGATAACTTTCCAGGTCTGCATCACAAAGTCAATAACTGATGTGTTACAAATATTGTGTAAGGGCTGTAAGGTGAAGTGATAATGAAAAGCCACAGTTTTGTCCAAGGGCTATTACCGTGAAGAACTATGTAACTGGAAGCATATGGGTTCATCAGTCATGATACAGGGTTTCTGCCCTTTGTGGGTAATCAATTTTCATGACTTTTCCATGACTTTCCAAGAACCAAATAAAGAATTTCCATGACCTTTTTCGGCAATTTTCAGTGAGCAGGCAGTATTAAATTTGAGATGAAGAGTATAAATTTTGATATTATGAGTGAGAGTATATTTTGATATTACAAATAAGAATGGAACTATGTCATTTTGTGAAAATTTCCATCACTTTTCCAGGACTTCAGACAATTTCCCTGAATTTCAAAACTTTTCCAGACCTTGAAACAATTTTCTAAATTTTCATGACTTTTCCAGGTTTTCCATGACTGTGGGAACCCTGCATGAAGTTGCAACTGACCAATTGTTGTGAAATGAGATTATGTGAAAGACTTGTTAGGTTTCTACATAATGTCCTGCGCCCCTTCTTTAATATACTTAAAGTTAAGCTGAACACAGTGACATGGTAAAATAAAACAACAATAGACTTGGCCCCATCACATCTTGTTAGAGTAACCATGTAATATACATCATGCATATGACAGTGACCTACATACAGTACCTGGACAATGAAATTTAAAATTTTATTTATATAGCCTAGTTGTGAGCTTATGGCTGATCGAGCATCAATCGTGTTGTTTCAACAAATGATGTGATTGAGGAAGTTTCAAGTGTGTGAGAACAGCCAATGTTTCTCGCCTCCTTACAAGAAATATCAGAACTTCTTTAGGTTCTAGTGATCTGTATAGTGCTGTGGAAGCCAGTTTTATCACCTATGGCCTGTCTTAGTACCTTTATGGGCATACTTGATAGGAACTATATCAACGAGACTAAATTCACTAAAAGTAACCTTAAGCCCAGGTCACAATGCCACAGCTACCTGCGACTCTCCGTCATAGACAATTTGCATAAATCGTTGACATTCTGGTGCACTGACTGCATCCAAAAATGACTAAATGTTCAATCTTGCTGACGTCTTACAGTATGAGAAGATGGAACTCTAGTCGCCACGACCACAACTGACTCAGTGGGTGGTCGCTGTCATGTTGTGGGTTGCCATGGCAGTGTACCCCGGGCTTAAGGCTACCCAGTATTGCATACCCTATGCCTCTAAGTTTCAAAATTTGAAAGTTGATGTGGTTGTTGTAACTCCTAGCCAATCACAATGCATGTTACAAAGGATTTTATGAGTGATGAAAGTTTGTTTTCAGCTATGAGGTAGGCATTATACTGTAGCCTACATGTAGCCTACTTCTTTTGCTTTGCTTATCTCTGTACTATACTAGTATGTGTTTGACATTGAGCAAGACAAACTGAAGAACATAATAACCCTCATTCAGGATCTTCCTTACTACATCATAAACTATGCTTCAAATGAAAAGACCCTCATTCCCACTATAGACATTTTCCAGGAATTAGGAAACAAACAATACTGAGATTTTATATCAACAAGACAACAATTGTCTGCATCCTGAAAATAAGTACATATACATGCCTAGCATTCACTGACATGCTGTGCACTACAACATCTACACTATTTTTCCCCCTTAAAAGAATTTGCTTTAGCTCATTTTCTTGAAAAATATCACTTCTTTAGAGCACCCATCATATCCTTAGTGTTCCTAAGTATGAGGACATGATGGCCTACGAGTGTGTCCATGTTTTCTGGAAGGCTTTACTATTTACGAATGTACCTACATGTTAGACTATAATCAGCCTGCTAAACGTAGTTGTATCAGAGACAGGTCATACAGTATGTAACAGGGCTGCTTTGACTTATAACAGATTAAAATAAAACAGACAAATCTATATTTTATGGCACAAAAATGTAAAAACAATCTAAATCAAATTTTAAACATTAACCTGGGCATTTCCATGAAAAAGTGCATGCATGTAGTTGAAAAATAAAGTTTGTAATGCCACTCTGTCAGAGACAATTGTAGATTGTGCAGTAATTTGTGATGTCATTCTTGTACTACTCAAATGAAATTACAATCTTTGTTTTCTTTGTTTTGTGATCACTTTCTAACCATTCATTTATAGGGTGACTTCACTGTTCAAGCCCTTTAAAGATGCCCTTTCCGGAACAACAAGTTATGCACAGGAAGCTTTCCAAGGTCATATAAACATTTTAATTTCATTATCAAAGAAAAGCAGGTAATGTGAGTTGTACATCACAAATTATTGCACAATGGACTATTTCAACTACATTAAAGTGAACAAATTTCAATTTCTTTACTGTATTTCTCAGCTTTGGAACAAGCTGTGACAATGGGAGTTGGATGAAAAAGCCTCATTTTCCAACTTCTAAAATACGGTATATATTCTTAGAAGCAATCACCCCAAACTTATTTTAAAACAATAGCTAAATGTCACAAATTTCTTCTTATTTCTCTTCCAAGTATCTTTCATGATATTTATAACATAAATATTGCATATTCAAGGTAAACCAAGCAGTTGCTCCTTGCAAATTTTGCAATTGAGTGAGAAAAATACTGTCACCTGATTTTCAAGAGCCATTCAGGAAATAGGATATTCTACTATACAATTCTTTATTGGGGTGACTGCATTCTCTCTTTACTGTAAGTACATTTTAAATATTGATTTTTTCCAAAATATTGGCAAGTGAGTTGGCATGATGTTGTGATGCCAATTTTGTCAAATATTTCATATCTTACAGAAGAGAGGCTGGGTGTGACAAGGGGCAGGGTGGACTGCATGGCTTGTAAAAAACATAGCATGGACAATGTTCAAGTATGGGGTCGTTCGGTGACACGTCACTTCGGCACGACAACGTGTTGGAGTGAAAACAATTTATTGGGGGATTTATTGCGCAAACTGCAGTAAGTTAAGTCTTCCCATATGGACAATACTGTAGTCAGTTGTTGTTTTCACTCCAAAGTTTCTATGGAAACCAGATGTTTGACTGAACCCATATACAAAGAACTGTAACACCCACAGGAAGTGTTAGTCAGTGGTATGTTACAGGTATTAGGGTGATCATCATTTCTGAGTATATATTGTATATGAATGTCAAAAAAAAAAAAAAACCGATCAAACTCGACCCACCAAATGTGGAGTACAGCCCTGGTCACTTCAAGTTTTCTACAAAGGTGTGGGAAATGGCAAATATGTCATGCGTAATGAGTTATGGCATAAAACTGTAAGTTTTTGCAAAGTTGCAAGTGATAAACAAACCCTTTGAGAACAACAAATTAAATTAGTTCCATCTGGTTTGTTTGCATCACCAGACAATAAAGTTTTCACACATACTGAAGGGAAATTGTATTAACATATAAACTTGAGCAGATAGTGATCCTACTGTATTTGGAATGCTAACAGGTTGCCAGTTAAGTTATACTGTGTTACCATATTCTGCACAAGGATACATAACATTCACTTGTGTTAGCAATTTCTCTTTAACAAACTGATGTGACAGGACAAATTGCATTGTGAATTGTAACCATAATATGAATTATCAACTCTTAGACCATCTGCATGCAATTCGTTGGTCAGTTTGGATTTTCTCAGTAAAGTTAGTAACCTATTTTTGCTAGTTGGTAAGGTACAAAAAGTTTCCAAACTATACCTTCTCCAGAGCTTACTCAGTATGTGGACAGGTTTTGAATAAATTCCAAATTTTGGTGCTTTTAGAAATCATGGAGTCAGTGTGGTTGCTCCATGTAGAAACGTCCCCTGTGTGACCATGGAGCTACCACACAGAGCTCCACGGTGTGACCGACACTTTCTCCTGTGCCAAAGTCGCATGAAATAGTTTATCATATTTTTTTACAGTAGTTACTATCTAGGTAGAGGTCAACATTGTGTAACTATCATAGAAACCTTACAAGTTTACTGTCAGGAAAATACGGTACAAAAAGGGCAATAAATTTCTAAAATGTACAGTAATATCTTCGTGGAAATGCCCAGTTTTACTTTCAATCTCACTATTATAATTTTTGTGGTTCTGGATATTATTCGTAAGTGCAGTTGTCTCACCTATTGTGATATGGCAAATCTGGCCGGAGAACAAGGTTTCTGTTCCTTTTTCTCATAAAAGATCGCAACAATGGCGTAGGTAACATTAACTTGGTTAAGGTTTTTATCATCCTTTAATCACACAGGGCAAGTGTGGTGAATAGTCAGACTGATACATATGTGGTTAACAAGGAAAAAGTTTGCTGTGATGCCCAGACAGGAAAGTTTTCACTGTTCGTGGCAAGTGTCTTGTGATTTTGTGGCAATGACTCAATTTCACGAGGATCTACATGGTTCAGGGTGGCTCAATATTTGTACCATACCTACCAACCAAAGTTACAAGGTAAAACACAGATGCATTTCTAAGTACTAATAATGTTCAAATGAATGGAGGATAGGGCAACATTTATGATTTCAGGTACCATATATTACTTGTGCACCATTTGCCACTTACCCTTCTGCATGATCAGATGTGATTTCTAGTATTATGTTTTGAATAGCCAGGTACCAAATCATGTAAAGCTGGCTGCACAGGATTGTTCTTGGCAAACTTTTCAGACTGGTGTGATGACACAGTCGTAACTGAATCTGATAAATTTCCTTATTGTAGCACCCGATGACCTGCTAAAAAAAGCATAATGCTAATCGAGTGTAGTGTGCTTTCATGTAAGTCAAGTTATTATTCCTTGGGACCACACAGCTGTGTAGGCTACTGCCATTAAAATATCAACTGCTGCAACTGCCCAGATACTGTACAGTACCTTCACAATAGCACATTTATAGGAAATATTCCATTTTCAAGTGATTTTGTGAACACAGTTTTACTCATAGGAGCATATCACATGTATACGCAGAGTCGATTTAAGCCTTGAGTCTATTTGTATCTTGAGTCAATCAATGTGTTCTTAATGCTGGTACAGTGTATTGGTGCCATGTTATTCCAATGTACAGTACTGTAAGCCTGACCTGCAACACATGTTCTTCAAACAACATCAAAACGAGCATTTACTGTACCTTGTTATAAATCATTTTCAAAGGAAAAATTTTACTCACAGCCAAGTTTTTAAGTTGAGGCATTTAAAATGAACTAGAATTTTACAATATTTATGTTGATGAGAATGTCTTTGGTGAGGCTTTCTTTTAAAATTTTGCTACAAAAGGTAACAGTGTATTTATTAACATTACTATTCATGAGTTTGGTAATACTTCAGCTGCTCTTTTTCTGTAGTGATTGACCCCAGATTCCTTCATACACACTGTGTTATGTACTCCCACCTTCCATTCAAAACTCATCTTCTTGAGATTGCTCAATCCAAACTAAGTCAAACTACAGTAAAATGAGGAGACATGCCAGAAAATATTACTGACAATTTTCATTAATTTTACTTCATGATTTTCATGTGATCAACTCATGATACCCCCTGCATACTGTTTAGTCAAATGATGCATTTAAAAAAATTAGGATCAATGGGGTTTGCAGTCTTTGAGGCACATTAAAGTATACTAGAATACAACTATTTTGTTGTTTCATTAGGCCAAGTGTCCTACAGTTCCTAGCTAGGCTACTACTTATTAGTTAGCCTTGTACAACCTAGTAGCCTACCTGTATAAAGTAGTGTTGAGAACACGCAATGGTGCAACCTACTGAGGACTTAAGCCAAATGTTTGCCTGGCCTAGTCAGGGCAGGCTTGATACCTTTCAGTTTTGTTGCACCTATTTCGGTACCAAGATTTGAACCCATGTTCCAGTGTGTATGAATGCTTTCTTCACATTTCATGATGTGCACAAACAGGTTTTGAGTAGTTTGCATTGCATGTACAGGGGTAGAAATTTAATTTTTTCGCTGCTGTTCCATGGAACAGTGCTTTTTCCAAAAATACTGTTCTGGATCAAATTTTACTGTTCCGGAGCACAGTACCTCAGCATACGCACAGTTCGCATGCACACGTGCAAACTGCAAAGGTGCAAATTGCTGTCTACCATTCAAGTGGTATGATTGCACGACTTGACCGTAACGTGGGGAGGGTGAATTTTTGCCTGCAGCGAGGATTAGCCAGTGGGATATCCTGATTTTCTTTTGGTTCTTATTTTTTAAGCACAAATTTATCGCCAATAATCTTGCATTCTCCCGAGACCTAGCATTGAAGTGTCTCAAAACCTACTGTAGGACAGAGTACACTAAAAACTGATGCAGAAGGCACAGCAAGCAAGGCAAGTGGGATTCAGGGGTCGAAATTTAATTTTAATGCTGCTGTTCCACGGAACAGTGCTTTTTCCAAAACTACTGTTCTGGATTAAATTTTACTGTTCCAAGGTTTTCATACAGTATATGGTAAAGAGCAAGTTCTTTTATGAAATGAGTCGATTCTCCAACATACTGTATGTGTTCACATACTGATATTTATTTTCTCATCCCAAATTTGCTTGAAATCCCTCTAGTCTTGTCTTTCACCGCAACATTGCCTCAACGATCACTTCACACAGTAATTAAGTCAATGGAACAATCTTGCATTGTAAACAAGAAAAAAAAAACACACTTGAGGGAAGTTGAGGCCCATTGACTTTGGTCACGAGATGTCAGCAGTCGGACTTGCATTTAGTCATTTTTAAGTTTTGATGCTTAGTTGCTAGCTTGGAGGGAATATTAATACAAAACCCCCAAACACAAGTACTGTACAGTATTTGCCTTCCATGTGGAGGAAATATCACTAAACAGTTACCGGTCATTTGGTACGTTACATGCCACGCAAGACAAGCAGTGAGGTAAGATGACTTTCCCTTGCAGGGAAATAATGACATACTGTACCTGTACTAAAAAGTGTTTCTGCATTTGGTAGTAAAACTGACAGTATGTGTGTTTACATTGTAGAGGTTTTTCAGCATTGGGAAATGCATGCAAGTCTAAGAGACTTCAACTGATCCCAGTTGAAATCAGATTGCACTTTATACTAAAGCCAAAATTTACTGGAATGTTTGATATTCATGGCATGATTACATGTACTTTATCAGGGATTAGGATATATATGTATATTCAATGTGCTTCTTGTGGAAAACACTGTTCCTCAGAACAGTGGCTTTTCAAAAGTTACTGTTCCGGTACTAAAAGCACTGTTCTCAGAAGAGCGGAACAGCCTGAAATTCGACCCCTGATGTACCATCTGAACAGCTGTATAAACATTTGTGCATTGTATCATACTGCAGAGTAGTGATAAAAACCTATCTTTTATATTCACAAAAAGGCAAATGAAATAAAAACTGGCAAAACTGAAAGAGAAACAATGGCAAAGCTGTGTGAAGATTTGGCAGGAGTTAGACAGTGGCTGAAGCAGCTCAATATCTCCAGAAGCAGGTATGTTCAAAGCGCATTACTTACACACACTGCGAAGTTGAGTTCCGGAGCTGACGTCATTCTTGGGTCAATGTACTTTCACTTTTTGAGCTGTTGTACTGGAAGAGATACCATTTCGTTTTAGCATTTCTCTTTCATGGGGCGGTATTTTTTAACATAAGGGCTATTTTTGGTGATAGATATGGTCAGAGAACGACACCAAATGGCTGTACTTTGTCACTTCATAGGCTCTTTAAGGTCTATTCACACTGATCTGTGACAGCTGATGTTGCATATAATGGCAATACTACAATATTTAGCAAAGGTAACTGTTACCAGATGATACAGGGGAAGCTGTTACCAGATGACATCATTACCACAGAGACACATCCTCTCATCTATAAGAAATGATGTGAATGGAAATTTAGTGTGCAACTGGTGCAAGATAATACCCTACGGGTAGGAGCAATTAGTGATTATGGTCAATGCCAAACATGTTTACTGCAGCTGGAGGTATATTGAGGGGTTCATTCTGATCACAGGAGCTTTAAAAAGTTTAAGTGACTCTAGTCACATTACAACAAGCTAGTTCACGGTTAGAGTTAATGATATTATAATGATATGAATATGATGTCAAAGGGATAAAAACATGGATACGTACTGTACGAAAAGTGTATTTTTTGAAAGCTCACCAAGGAAAGTGCTGATCCTGGTAACATGAAACTTCACAAATATTACCATACTGTAATACACAGAACAATAAAATCATCCAAAAATGGTGCAAACTGCCTGGTTCAGTTTTGAAGACTTGCTATACAAGAGTGGGTGAGGACTGTTAGACTAATGCTATGAACTAGTCTTGTTTATACCCTGTACACATTTTCATTTGGGCATTTGCACTTGTAACTATCAACTGGCTTATTAGGCCTACCTGCTGCCACAGTGACGGTGCATAGAGAACGTGCAGGGATGATCAACATGGCAGTATTGCATTACAAAGACCAGTGTCATCTTGAACATGATGAGCAAGATTTTGTCAACCTCAGTCTGAATGTGCCATCTCTCACATGAAAACATGCAGCGCATGGTCAAGCGAAACAAGAGAATGTATGTTCGTTCTGCACTGCAGATCGATAAAAATTCTCATCCATCATCTGCTATGAGTTCAATCTTCTTAGCAAAAAATGCCAATCGTAATACACTTTGCGCAGGAATTATCAAAGGACAAGAACTATGTAGTATCCATCTGCAGAGCGAACGTACATTCTTTTGCTTTAATTGACCTTGCAGAGTAACTGCAGAATACCCCAGTCAATTTTAAAGAACCATTCTGGAGTGGAGTCATAGTCCAAGTGGCCGTTAATCCAATGATGGTTATTTTGAGAATGATTCAACGTACTGTACATCCTCTGTGTACTTTTGCAAAAATTATTTCAAGTCCACTGTGTCTCCATTCTGGAGTGGAGTCGCAGTTGCAGTCCCAGTGGCACTTTATCCGTGAAGAGAAGACGTGACTCTGACAATCTTGCACGCATCCATGGATATTTCCATCCTGAGTACAGTGGCGGTCCCAGTCCTCGTGACTGCGACCAGTGTGACCAGTGCGACCACAACTCCAGGAGTTTGTTACTCTGCAGGTTGTGACATCATCATCATGCTGACTGCGACCACGACTCCAGGAGTTGCAGTGAGAAGGTTTTTGGGGCAGGGTATTATGCAGTTGTACCGACCTTGCACTGTGTTTTCATGTAGGTTTGCATACAGTAGATAACAGGAGAGGCTACTGTTACTTGCAATCTGCCAAACAGCATCTGCCACCAACCCTCTGATTTGTCATTCCTTTAGGAATAATTCCGTTTAGAAGTGATTCTACCTCCACATCACACAAACATCGGTATTCCATGAGATAGTACAGACGCTCTCTCAGCCTCAGTGTACTTTTTGTTCTCACAAAGAGCGGACGTGCATTCTTTAGACGTCTGCTCTTTGTGCATCAGCTTCGGGTTTCTTACAGATTAAAATGTACCTACCTGCTTTGTAATTTCATCAACCGTACCTTCACAGCCCGACCTCTACCCTTTTGCGTGTAGGCCAGCTGTTGCCGAGGCTTCTTTTTCCTCTGATTCGACAAATTTATAACTACCGTTTGTTTCTGGATAGTTGAAACACAGTATTACCTAAACTGCCTTTTTGGTGAGAAGTTTCCTTTATACTACTTTCTTAATACTGAGGAAAGGTAGCTTTTAGAAGCGTTACACCTATACCTATAGTGTTAATTGTTAGATTTTATGTCCACAGTTGTGTCCAAACAGGTGCTTGATGTTCTGCTCCAACAAAAGATGTGATTTTAAGGGTTCAATAAAGTTTGCAGTCAAGGTAAGTATGTAAAAATATGCCAAGTCGTGTTGCAGCCCAAGATCCTAAGAAGTGTCCCACTTTGTTAGTATGTGTAGCAGGGTTTCCCTTGCATTCTTTTTGTAAGGCGGCCACCTCACAGTTTTTGGCCACCACCTCACAGAAATTTCCTATAATTACTACCTCTACAGTACTAGCTAAAGAAGTATTGAAGCTTCCAAAGCTGGCACCATATTACCCCCATGGACAAATACCACCTCACACTCTCTAAAACCCTGGGGAAACCCTGTGTAGTGTATGTATAGGTAATACATGTAGCCTATAATGCTGATGTACCTATAATGCTGAGAATGCCTGGGGTATGGCGTAGCTTCTACCTTAACGTAGTAGTTAATTAAGGGTCCATTCTGATATCCTTCGAGCTATTGATCGGAAAAATGGTGTCAAACTTGTCTTTATTAGATCTTAGTGCAGCCTTTAATACCATCGATCATAATATTCTCATTCAACGTCTGAATAGCTTTGGAATTAATGGTGCTGCCCTCGATTGGTTTCGTTCGTATGTGGTATCCAGATCACAACGTGTTATTACACGGAATGAATTCTTAAAAATCTCCATGCTTCCGTTTGGTGTTCCACAAGGGTCGGTTCTCGGACCCATCTTATTTATTTTATACACAAAGCCTCTAGCCCATATTTGTAGGAAACATGGAATAAATGTGCATTTGTATGCGGACGACACTCAACTTTATCTGCCTTATAACATTGTTGATCCTGAAAATGCTAAGCGTGCTGTGAATCAAATGGAGTTGTGTCTTTTGGAAATAAAGCAGTGGATGGCAGACAATAAATTGAAGTTAAATGAAGATAAGACTGAAGTATTGAACATTACATCTTCTTACTTCAAACATAGATATTTGGTTCAGTCTGTTAATGCTGGTGACACTAATGTTCCAACATCTCCATATGCAAGAAATATCGGTGTTGTATTTGATAGTACCCTTACCATGGATCGACATATTAATACCGTCTATAGTACGTCCTACTTTCACCTAAAGAATATTAGGGCTACTCGTAATCTACTTACCCGAGCCGAAACTGAAAAACTTGTTCATGCCTTTGTTACTTCTAGGCTGGACTTAAATAATTCTTTATTCTACGGCATTTCTCAGTCTTCATTAGCTCCCCTCCAACGTGTGCAGAACATGGCGGCCAGGTTAGTTACTGGTGCCTTGAAATACCATCATATAACCCCCATACTAAAGGATTTGCACTGGTTACCTATTTCTTATCGTGTAAAATACAAGATTGTTTTAATTGTTTATAAGGCTTTAAATGGTCTAGCCCCTGAATACATAAATGACTTGGTTATTCTCTACAAACCCGTCCGTACCCTTCGCTCGTCTGGTGACAACCTACTTCAGGCCCCCAAAACAAGAACTAACGCTGGTGACCGTGCCTTCTTGGGTGCGGCTCCATCACTGTGGAACAGACTCCCAGCTGATATTAGGCATGCCCACAATTTAGAATCGTTAAAATTAAAACTTAAGTCTTTCTTGTTTCGTGAGGCCTTTTCTGAGTAAAGCGCTGCCGAACATATTTCTTATGATGGCGGCGCTATATTAAGTCATTTATTTATTTATTTAGTTAAACCCTGTCAGACTATTGGCCTAACTTTCCTACAGTAAGCTAGGACTGGGCCTATTTAAGTTTAAATATTCATGTTAGTCAATCAAAATTTAGTTAAGGCTAGGTTAGTATAATGGGGTGACCATCGAATGTGCACTTCAGAAATACATCATTCCAAGATTGGAAAAAAGAAGCTTGAAAATATTCAATCTAGGGCCGGTACGTTTGTCACTGGATGCTTCAAGAGAACTAAAAGTATTACCGACATTGTGTCATCCTTGAATTGGCCCACCCTTGAATGCAGAGGTAATATTACAGATCTCTTTACCTGTCATAAAATCTTACATAATAAATTAGCAATCCCTACTCAAAATATCTTTGTTCACCACACTAGTCGAACTAGAACAAACTCTCAGTCTCTCAAAAATATTACTTGTAATGTTGGTGCATAGGTCAATTCATACTTCCCAAGAACCATTTCCAGTTGGAACAAGCTCCCCTCAAACATAGCCCAACTGGATAATGAGTCCATTTTCAAGAAGGCAATAACAAACTGGTTTCAGTCCCAATAATCACAGAACTTTGCACACCAACTTTCCTCCATCGAATGCCTTGTTCACGCGCACTGGAGTACCCTCAAGAAGAAGAAAATGAAGATTGTGACACGGGATGTTAGGCTAAAGCGCACTCGACGCCCCCGGTCGACGGGCGCCCTACAATATATATTATAACGTTAGACTATATATATGGTGTACTGTGTAGCCTATGTAATGCTTCGAACACCTGTGCCTTGGTTAAACACAAGTAACCACTAACTTATTACTGCATCAGGGTACTAGCTCCTCGGGGAGCCAGGGGCATAACAGGCCTATACCTGATACTCACAATTTGCTTTGTGATAGATCAACAGTCTTCCGTAGCTGGGGGAAGAGCTTGTCAGTGTACAACTACAAGGAACTATCCAAGGTTTAACTGGATTTCGTTCGACGACCTCCAATGTAAAACTTTCCACTACCAATGGCATGCAATCATATCACCTCGCTTGCTCAAACAAAAGGCAAGTGCAATGTACTGTGACAGTATTGATAACAGTATTTCCACAGATAAAGCACAATTCCACGATTGGGTGAGTCGAATGGTTCCGTTCCTAACGAAAGTATATCCACCGTAAGTGATTGCATTTGCTCATTTTTTGATAATGTTATTCTTAATTTTATGATTTTACTCACAATCCCGGTGAAAGTCAAGAATTTTGTTGATCTTACTCCTCTCTTCTTGAGATTTGCCTGAGATATTTTTAGTTTCTGTAATCATAATAATAGCATATCTTCTTGAAAAATGCTTTATAAGTGGAAGTATCAGGTTTTTAAACTGCTGTTACAGGGTGTCATGTGCGTTTCTCAGTGTCACCTGACTACCGTAGCATTTTGGGGACTTTCCGACGCCGTGCGTGGTTAAAATTCATTGTTCCGAAATAATAAGCAATACTCGCGCATCCGGTGGGGGGCTTTTCCAGCCTCAGATTTTGTTTAGTTTAGAGAGTTCATTTTTTCCTTTTAAGTTTGAACTGCAAACTGACTTTTTTGAATCATTAAGTGACGTTCACTGTCCATAACTCTCAATGAACTCGCAATGAACTTATATTCCTACATTAGCAAGTACCGCACAGTTAAAATGAACATTCGGCTCTGGAATTCCCTCCCGTCCTCTGTCAAAGCTAAACAAAGCACCAAATCCTTCAGGAAAAGTATTTCACGTAATTGTATTCAAGACTACTAGAATTAATCTTACCGGTACTTTACTGAGTTCATTCCGTAGACTTCTGATTATCACGTTTTTCTTCTCTTAATTGTCTCTAGCATCGTCTTCTCCGTCGACGTTGCTGGGAGGAGGGGGTGTGGATGGGGTTGGGTTTCTCGCTGGGGTAGTGGGGGTAGGGGTGGAGGGGGGTGGGGTGGATGGGTTTCTCGTTGGTGTAGTTCTTTCTCTTCTTTTGACCTTTTTTCTGTTTTTGATCACTTGTTCTTTTTCTAATGTGGAAGCAGTTTGTTTGTTTGTTTGTTTTGTTTTTCTCTTTCTTTATAGGGAGTGCACGCTTTCAAGCCCTCTGGAGTTTTTGTGTACTTCCTTTCGCTTATGTATGTACATAAATTCCTATGTAAAATTCATATTCTTTATTTTGTTGTATATATGTAAAGCGAAAAAACAATAAACGAAACGAAACGAAACAGTGACAAGTGTGGTCACAGTGGGAAGAGAATAGCTCCTACTGACAGTGCCTGTGCTAATTTTATCTCTCAGTTACCTTGGGACTGACTCGTCATGAATCTCTGGAGCACTGTCAGCTATCGTTACCGATTTTGGCACAAATATACAGAGAGTGAGTTACTAGTTTTGTGAATTGCAGTGTGTGAGGAAATTATTCAGGAAGGGAAGGAACAATTTGATGAAAGAGCAGTGGGTATTTGCATGGTAACAGAGGGATTAAAATTCTTCCAACATTCTCTACAGAGTTTATACCATGAACATTTTACCACATAACTAGTATACGTCAGATACTAGTTAAAACTGGGGGTCGAAGATTGCATTGACGAGAGCCGGCATTTTGACAGCAGTGTGGCAAATACTAATTTAGTGCTCTCATAGGGTATAACATATGAAAATTTGTCCGAACACTGCTGAAATAAACAGGCCTAAATCCTACTAAGCGGAATGTCGGTAGTTACACCTTGGAGCTATTACGTAACAGGCTAGCAAAGTTCCTAAAAAATTGAGATTGTAAATATTCAAATCGCTGTACCTTAAGTTTGATGTCAAGATGTTTGCTTTTCCCATCCTTCCCTCATCCATCCCCGTCTCTTTTTCTTTCCTTACCCCACTCTGAATGAACAGTTAGCCTATAAAGAAATTTAGAGACACGTCACACACAGTCAACGATTTAGTAGCCTGCGTGGCGGCTTTTTGTAGCCCCTTCCCCTTGTCGTAGCGATAACTACACGAAAAAATCTTTATCAGCCTCGTGGGGGTAACTTTCCAATCACACTTATATGTGATCATCAGAAGTTGCCGGGCGCCTTGAAGTAATGGACCAAATTTCCTGCCTTTGAGATGTCCCAGCATGCCCTGTGCCTCCACCCTGCCTTTCTCCTTCTGTAAATTCACGAAACGTCAATTTTTTTTATCTGCGATCACAACAATACATACAGCCCTACTAGACGAAGAGTCAGATGCTGTTACTACATTTCCTATGTTGTATTTTTGAATGACTCTGTTACAGGTCAAGTACCTAAAGAAATAGCATCTCCATTTGTAACATTGACCTGCACTAATAATTATGCATATCTCATGCCAAAATTTATCATCCGATCTCCGAGCGGGACGAAGTTTTTTCGTACAGTAGTGGGGGCAGCCATAGAGTGACGTAGCCACAGCGAGCTGCTACGCAGGCCTCGTACGAGTCATGATGTGTCCTTAAAAGTAACGTTCTTTGGGGCTGTTCGCCGCGGAAACCACGAAAAGATCAAGGGTGAGGGTGAAAGTTGGCAATGTTGTAGCCTCCGCATGAGTCGGAAACGAAACTAATCCACCAGATTTCTTCAAGTGGGGAAAATCATTCACTGTTTTAATTAGTGTTGCACCAATATGCCAAGTAGCTGATGGCACCGATACCTATATTTCAGTTCTCACTATCGGCCGATACCGATCCGATACCGATATTCGAGGAATGAGCAAAATACACTCTACACCATAGGCTATTGGCCACTACCACAGTGCTGTCAACTTTTAGTGACTTGGTGATCGGTGGACCTGCTGCAAGCGGAACATACAGGGGCTTCCGCAAAAGGCAGTAATACGCGTCGGCAGTATGGATGGATGATGAAGAGCCTAGAGTGTATGAGTTGACTGACTGCCTTTTAAGATTCTTAAACTTCATCTTATTTGCTCCATCTCGGACGAAACTGGACACTGGAAATATCCAGAAGGGATTCCAGTGTCGGGGTATATAGCCCTATAGCTTCCTGCAGGCACCACCCATGATGGGACTTAGGAATAATTTCCCTTTAACAGGAAAAGAAAACGGTTAGAATAATCAGAATAATCAACAATGCGTGCACAAGGAGCACAAGAAGAAATGCAAGTATGACATCTTAAATGTACTACCTCGTTTTGCAAGGAACTTTTTATTCATTACCTTAAAATTTTCTCTCCCTTCCCTTCCCCTTACCTTAGCACAGTACTTGAGCTGGTAAACTATCCTGTCGGCTTTTTAGTGTTTGTCAACGGACGGAGTTACCTTGTCTCGGGACCCTTAAAGGATTTTCCCTATGAAAATTTGCAAGGGAGTGAAAAAATTAGCATTTGATATTTTCATTTTGGTATTTTAATACAGGTAGATTTCGGGTCCAAGTTTGGACAGTTCTTTGATTGTGCTACTCACCACGCCCCGTATGAAAATCCATGTAACCGACTTTTCGCAAGATCAGTCTATATTTGAATTGAAGTGTGGGTAATAAATAATTAAGCGGATAAGCCGAGGGGTGTCACTCCATTGACAAGATAGTTTGCTGCAAAAGGGTACGGTAGCTCACCCGAACCCCGAGTTTCTCCCTTCGATCAGTCGATACACGGATTTTTTTAAGACTGGAAAGAGTTAGGGGGTTCTGCCATGATAAAGCTTTGAAAGAACGTGCCATCAATTCTTCTTGTATTTCGGTAGGCATACAGGATCCTTTAGGTTATTGTGGAAGTTTATTTTGCTTTACTGTGGAAGTTTACTGAGCTTATAGACAAGTTGAACTGCCAGTTCACGGTTTTTTGTTTTGTTTTTGTTTTCCTTTCAAGTGAAGGTCCAGTGGACTATCCTGAACGCTAGCGTTCAATTTAAGTACAGTTGGATGAATAATGGGTTTTGCTCAAGACAAAGGGGTTCTTTCGGGAACTGTTTGCCCAAACCCCTTGACCCCCTCTGGTTACGTTTCCGTTTCGATTTTTTATTTGTTAATTTCTACTTTTGGCCCGTCCGAGTACGAAAAGAACTGAACTACCCAGTCATCATCTTCTGAGTCGGTTATGTTACCGTGATTGGTTATGGGAACTTGGGAAGCCTGCAGCGGCCCGGGAAACGTAGGATTTTCCCCGGCAGTGTACGTAAACATCCCCCTGTAGTGCGGGAAACTCAGCGAAGTACAAAAATACAATATTACAGTTTTGTTTCCATACTGTTTTGATATATATATATATATATATATATATATATATATATATATATATATATATATATATATATATATATATATATATATATATATTTATATAGTGTAAGTATCGGTTGTAAGGCTTCTATCCAATTTGTTCCTTACAGTACATCAAAATGTGAGCGGTGCCACAGTATCAATCTCTTTGAATTTTCTTGTGGGGACGGCCAGCATCACCTCGACGCCAACCGCCCACCCTCGTCGTTTTTTCTTGTTCTTGCAAGTGCTATGTAAATCCCGCCCACTGTACAAAATGTGGTAAAAACTGTAACCAATTATAATTTATTTATGGTATATCGTGACTAAACCCAGTCAGTCGGTGTATAGTAATGAGTGGTTTACCTGTGTGTTCCTTCTGGGTCGTGTCTCTTCGGAGTCGTTTCGGAAATTTCGTGAAGCGAAGTGTTTTGAATGTGAGTCTATAAGATTTCAGAAGCAGGATTATTGTTCCCCGGATAACGCAGTGTCAGTTTTTGAGAAAGTAAAACACCACAGTACTAGTATATAAGACAAGGAAACGGTAAGATGAATTCATAGATCAAATCTTTGGTAGTTTTCTAATTCATCCCTGGCTTCTATTAGGTCTCCCATTGGTTTAGACAGAGGCTGGCCAGTTATGCATATGGCTCTCATTTCCAGCCTTTCCGATTTTCCGACTTTTCCAAGCGCATGATTTAACCACATCCGGCGATGCTCCCTTTCTATTATTTCACAGTTAACGCAAGAACAGGATCTCAGCCAAATTCCAAGAAACCATCTCTATTTGGGTACTAGGACTTAATTACCAAGGAACAAAAACGGGGATCCTATATAGCTCGCAAAAAAGAAAGTTTTCGTCGGTTTAGCTTATCGCGAGACCCATTAGGGCGGAAGCCAAAGAGAGCCGCTACGCAGGCTAGAACATTTATACGGTCAGTAGGAGTTACAATCACATGCGTTTCATCCATCGGCCGGAGCTCTTCATTTACACCGTATCATGCAATACTTTCTACATAAAATTTGCAAGTTGGTCACCCTAAAGTATTAGTTTAGGAATGCGTGTGGGTTACTTGCAAAAGTGCAAGTAGCTGGGATTTCATAGCTTAATGATTTTCTAAACTAAGCAGAATAATAAACTAAAATGTAAATCCAGCTATTTTCATACATAAACTTCGTTTTATAAATCAAGGTTTTCTTTGTCGTTTTAAGTTTACTCTTTTACTCTTTACGTATAGGATTATAGGTATGAGATAGTGGACATCGTATTATTACGGAACAAAAGCAAAATCGAAAGTGAAACAGATATTCTTGTTTCTATACCGGGATACACTTTTGTTAGGTATGTGTTTTCCATCAACAAATTTGATTATATCTGTAACGATAGTGAGAAGGAAATGAAAACATTCGGAACGTCAGTAGTGTAAGAATTATCAATCTAAGTGCATGGGAGGAATGTATATGTATATAAAACCATTATACTTATTGTTTCGGATGATGTTCCTTTTTTGGACTTATCGCTTTATATACACATATACGTATATATATATATATATATATATATATATATATATATATATATATATATATATATATATAAACACACACTTACATGTTTTTGGCGTCAATCGGGGACACACGTTTTTAACAGTGAAATGTGGATATCCCCACTTGGGGTGTATCCACACTTGACTAGGGAAAAAAACGCTCATGTCCCCGATTTACATGCACTACACGCATACACACACACTCATGCACCAACCCATGATGTGTGTACTACTGATAGGTTCACAACATGTAAAATGGGGAAAACGCCAAAAATGCTCAAACTTACTGAGACACATCTTTGAAAGGTGCAAAATCCAATTTCATGGCAAATTTTGCATTCGGGAATTGGGGATATCCCCACTTGCAGGTGTATCCACACTTGCCCGGGGAAAAAAAACCTTCATGTCCCCGATTTACATCTTTTACATACGCACACACACACACACATAGGTCAAAAAAGTAGTAAATAGTGCTAAAAGTTTGTGAACAATTCTACGACGTTTCGGGTATAAACCCTTCATCAGGTAGCAAAAATGCAACTGATTGTTGACACGGCCAAACGTACAAATTAAAAAAAAAAAAAAACACGCACACAAAAATTGGGCACGGTAAAAGGGGCTAGGAACGCAGGCAGTGTTAAGTGGTTAACACAGGTAACAACAATGCAGGAATTACTGAGTTATAAAGTTCAAGTCTCATCGTTCAGACCATGTTGGGACAGGGTTCCATGTTTCATGATGAGACGGTTTTCGGCAGCCACGCGGTCATGTTCGGAACCTCGACACGAGATGGCCGCCGAAACCATCAAGTCACGGATCGATCATGTTGACTGGGGATTGAAGTGTGTGGCTACAGGGAACCCTGGGAGGTTCTTTTTGATTGACCTCAGGTGCTCAGTGACTCGGTCAGCAAGTTTCTCCCACATACAGTATATTACAGCGTTTACATACGAGAACGTAAACAACATTGGCTGAAGTACAGGTAAAATGCTGATGAATGTTAAATGGTTGTCGTTGAGACCTACAGTGGAAATGATTTGTCATAACTGACCACCGGGAAAGTATTGCATCTCCCACGGTTGCATGAAAAAGTTCCTGGGGTGTTAGGCAATACTGCTTGAGGTTGGGAGGCACGGACCAAGTGCTTAGATATGTTCTTTTCAATTCTGAATGCTGTGATGGGGGTGGGGGGGGGTGGGGGTCAGGGAAATGGTCACGTGTGGACGGGTCATGACTGAGGGTCTCTACATTTCTGTAAATGGCACGTACAATGGGAGTTACAGATGGGTGAAAGGATAGGACCAACGAAATACGTCTGGTGGGTGTTTGGTCAGTTTTGGGGGAAGGGCAGAGGCTCTATCAATTCCTTGTATGCGGTTCAGGGCATGAGACAGGGCTGTAGCGAGCGGGGTGTGTGTGTGTGTGTGTGGGGGGGTGTCACACCCCCTCAATATTTGGTCGCCGCCGGCAAATTTTCGGTCTGTCGGTAAAAAGGGGAGAGGGAAACTAGGAAAAGAAGAGGAAGAGAGGAGAGGAGGAAAAGAAGAGAGAAGAAGGGAAAGGAAAGAGAAAGGAAGGGAATGAAAGGGAAGGCGGAGAATGAAAAGAAAAAAGAGAAAGAGCGAACGGGAGGGCGTAACCATTCTGTTATCGGCTATTTCGATTTTCGGCTCTTCAACGAATTGGCCCATTCAAGTTGAACGCCCGTCGGCAAATTGATTATGCATATGACGGTCGTATAGCGGTCGTATCAACGGCCGTCGGTGTAATTGGACGAGTGACTGAGTCCGTCGGCAACTCGGGGAAAGAAAGGGAATTAAAGGTTCCGTACAGGCGCGCTATTTTAGGTCATATGACATTCTTGAAAAACCACTTTCTGCATATTATTCCTCACTTTTATCATCGCCATGGGGCGATTATCCATGGAGAGGGCATCCTTGGCCCGTTTTCTAAATCCTAACCTTGACTTCAAAACACATTTTGCAAACTCCTGAGGATCCGGTTTACCCTCAAACATCCTGGGAAAACATAATGCGTCCTTGGAAAAAAATAATGCTTGCTGCGCGTGTCTTCCCTTCACTGCAATGTCAGGCTTTAACAGATACAGAATCCATCCTGGCGTTCAAATCATATTTTGAACGCTTGTGTTAAGATTCTGAACACTTTTTCTCCCTTTTTGAACGCTGGACGCCTATTTGAACACTTACCGTATTTGAACGCCTGACGCGTCTAGTGTTCAAATGCTGAACGCATAGTGTTCCACTTCTGAACGACAGGTTCAGCTCCTGAAGTATAGTGGCGTGACGGGAGGAATAGCCTAACACATTAGAATTATCCGGAATCTTTGCATCGGATAATGTAATATGAACCAAAATATAACTATCCTGCATGAGACTTAATTTTCTACCCAGAGATTATGCTAAAACCTCAGAGCCTCCGGGGCGAAGCCCCCTGGACCCCCACCAGGGGTCCTAAGGCGGACCCAGTGCTTTAGCCAGCCCCTATTTGTGCGACAATGTCACATAAACGGCGACAAATGTCACACAAAAAAATTCTGACAAGCAAATTCTACCCGAGTGTAAATTTTAAGGTTCCTCATTAGGGCAGAAATCCACTCAAATACTGCACCATTGCGATCTAGGCACCCTCCAAATTCCAAATTCCAAAAATTTCCAAAGGGGAGGGGGACAATCCCTCCCCTTAAACGCCTCACCCAGGCCACAGATCAGTAAATGTCGCATTGAGAAAACGTCCTAGCTAAAACACTGGCGGGGCTCTGGATCCCAACAGCTTAAAATTATAGCGGCCTGACGAGAGGAGTAGTCTAATACATTAAAATTATTGGGAATCTTTGCATTTGATGATGCATTATGAACAAAAAAACTTCACTTTTCACGCAGAGATATGTTTAAACCTCAGAACTTCCAGGGGCCCTAAGGCAGGCCCCTGGACCCCACCCGCTAAAACTCGTTTTCGCGCTATGCATTACCAGGTCTGTCGGCAAAATATAATCTCTACACCCCCCAAAGATAACACCTTCGCTACGCCCTCTGGCATTAGAAAGCATTCCCTGCCTGCAGCTGAGGTAGCATTACAGCAAAGCACATGAAGCTTATGACACTTAACTACCTTCATGTCGAAACAACTCATCCAGAGTTTAACACATTTCAGGAAGAACGGACAATAGCAAAAAATGTAAATTTTTAAGTGAGAACATGGAGCTAGAGTAGCAGAGAAATATTTTATCCATCATAAGGTGAATGACATCTATGGCGGTAAACACGGGTTCACTGATATAATGTCCTACATTGCAAAAAGTTGGGGAGCAGGTGCAGGTAAAGTAAAAGCCCCGTGTTTTGTTCACTCCTTGAGTCACTCCACATACGACGTGTGTAATTTTTTTTTATTCCAGCTTTCAGGCTAGTATCTTGCAGTAATTCGCCGAAAAATGAAAAATTTTATTCTTTTTAGAAAACAAGATGGACAGTGATTGCAACAAGCTTTAATATGGGAGGTAGGGGTGGGGGATGGGGGTGGAAAGGGAATGGGAGCAGAAGGAATCATTGGGGGAAACATGCTAGCTGCATGCAAACTTGTTATGTCTGGTATATGACTGGGCAGGCAAGTAAGGTGCAAGGGATTTTAAAAGGTAACAAGGCCCTTCAAAACCACCCTCCCGCAGGAAAGATTTTTCAAATAATTGTGCTAGATAAGTATGCAGAGTGAAAAGCATTGATCTTGTTTATCCCAGCCTCAGAGAAGGATGTGAAGTTGGAAATGGACCGGTGAAAATTAGCTGTCTGTATTTGCAACCACTGCAGTCAACCTAATTTGAATAAGTATATTCTGATATCCCAGTTCAGGTAGGCCAATATACTTATTTTAATCACCTGACAATGTTTTTGTTTTCTATCGTTGTGAAATTCATAGGCGTAGGAAGCGGGGGCTAGGGGGGCTCTAGCCCCCTAGTCAAACATGTGGTGGGCGGAACTATGCTTCCGTCCCCTCAATCAAAGGACGAAGACCCCTTTTTGTTTCCTCTGTAAGAAATGTCAAACATTTGCAGTAATTTACCTAAAAATTTATCCAATATGTTGCACCAAATTGCATCTAAGGACCCTCAAATATTCAGCCTTGGACCCCCCCCCCCCAGAACGGCGATCCGAAATAACGTTCAGCTCCCAGTCTCGAACAGCTTTCTACGCCTATGATGCAAGTAATAAGACATTTGAAAGTTACAGGCTACCAGATGAATTTTGGGACGACTGTTTATTCCCTCTGAGGTATATATCTCTGTAGCATTTTAATCTGCAGGGCGGTCTTAGGCAGTTAACTAAAGGGAAATATTACGTTCGTGCTTCTGAAAAGTTCCCAACATTTAAAACCATGATTCATAGGCAAGGTAGCTGGATCACTCTTTCCAAGAAATAAGGTTGCTACAGAAAGAAAACCACTTCTCAGAAACGAGTTTTTCAGCAAAATGTTCCCGTTTTCAATTGATGCAATATTCACAAGGGCGTAGGAAGCGGGGGGGGGGGGCTAGGGGGACTTAGACCCCCGTCAAAAATATGGGGAGGGGCTGACTTATGCTTCCGCTCCCCAAGATCCAAGGGCAAAAAACCCCTTATTTCTCTCTTCTGTAAGAAATGTCAAAAATTTGCAGTAATTTTCCTTAAAGTTTGTCCAAAATGTTGCACCAAATTGCATTTGAGGACCCTCAAATACCCAAAACCTTTCCAAAGGGGAGGGGGAACCCCTCCCCCAGGACGGCGATCCGAAACAAGGTTCAGCCCCCTGTCTCGAAAAGCTTCCTACACCTATGAATATTCATAACTCTTGTAATGCATAAAATATTTGGTAACTGAGAAAAACCATTGAAATAGTTTATATAAATGAGGCTGAATTGTTTAATATGAACAACAATTTTTCGCCTGTGCTATGGTGATGCAATTTGAACGTAGTTAATTCCCTTTAAGGTAAGTTTCTTTCTCACTAAACAAGGTTAACTATACTCTCACTAACTTTACTTCCTCTTTCTGAAAGGAACTGCTTGTGTAGATAAAATTACTGACAAAATAAATTTACGAAATCGAAAGCCGTCATACGGTTCACAGAGCAGAAATAAAAACTGTGAATAATGCATGGAGAGGACAGAACATTTCTCTTTACTGCCAACTTTTGTTTTGAGAGGTGTAATTTGTCATATTTTACTTCTCGAAACTGTCATGCATAAAGTTTCTTATTACACATGGGTCATTAAATCGGGAAAATATTTAAAGAAAAGAAACAGAAAGTCTCACGGTTAGTATTTCGTTTTCTTTTTTTTTCACTTTTAAATAGATAATGAAATTCCCTTCAGAAAGTAATAATGTAAACCTGTTACCTAAAAGGAACAAAAAAAAAAAAAATCATAAAACAAAAATTTCTTATTCCTTTATTGACACACGTATTAAAGGGGATATGGCATCCCCAAACCAGGGAGATGTTATAGCAACTCTCTGCTCAAACATACTTACGAATGTCCCCAGAGTTCTAAATACAGTTGATAAGTGCACTTTGATTGACATTCATTCAAACAATACAGTTTCACTCTGGCTGGTCAACTATTACTTGTGTACAGTCCGTTGTGCTTCTAATTAAGCTCACACACACACACACACACACACGCACACACACACACACACACTGTACTTGACAATATTCCCTCAAGCAAATTTAAAGCCAGGGCAGGCTATTATGGCTCTTTCTTAGAGGTGTACTAGACAGGAGGCTTGGTTTAAATTCGAGATGGGGCTAGAAGTCATCTTAGTAGAAAGAATAATGTTGTTTACTGTCTGGGGTGAGCTTAGACAGCCTTAAAGTTCAATCTATTTTGTGGTCTCTAAATCCCTACAGAAGCCACCGTATGTTTTAAATAGTATTCATGCATGTTGACTTTTTATCAAGTTCATTCACCATAATAGGGTAATACAGTTACAGATCTGAGGGACGGAAGGAGCCTCGGGGGCATAGATCTCTATCTCTTTTATGACGGCAGTGATTTTTGTATCCTCAAAACCGTATAACTAAAAGTCAAAATGTTCGTGTCACGTGTTACGTTTGTATTACTTCAGAGCCTGAAGGCCTGTATACTTCGTACCCCTCCCCTCAAAAAAAAAAAAAAAAAAAAAAAAAAAAAAAAAAAACAGTGGCTGATGGACAAAAAACTGCACTACAATGGCTGATGGATCTCCATACAGTAGATCCTTGTCTGATTTTTTGTAAAAGTTTGTGAAATTTTCATTTTCGAACGTTTCCTTCTCTGTGATACATTGTCAGAAACAAAGTATTCGGTACATCGTTTTTGGACATAATGTTGCTAAAGCTGTTTAAACTTTAAACTATTTATCCAAACATTCTTTACCATCCACACACTCTGTCCTTTACAATTTCCATCCCCAACAAATATTCGCTAATTAAATTAATTGCTTAGAAATGTAATTTTAGTTTAACGGGAAGGGGGAGGAGCCGAAAAGACTTCACCAACAAAAAGTGATGTCCGCCATATCTACCAACGAAATCATAATCAACCACCAAGAAACCTTCCCTCACCCTACCCCATCTATTGATTACGCTGCTGCCCCCTCTTCCTGTCTGGAATAAAGCAAAAATTAGGGAAAAACGAATTATAATTATTTTCTTAGAGGGCGTTTCTCCCGAAAGACACTTCAGCGCACACAACTATTGGCTACCGTCTTGGTTTATACTAGTCAGGGTAGCCCTGCCGGAGGTAACGTGTTAGTATTTGGTCTTTCTACTTACACCTCGATGTCAGGGAGCATTTTGTACTGATTTTCACTTCCAGTGAAGGTGGAGCTTTGAGTCTAAGTATGTATATTTATAAGGAGCGCTATCGCTATTGGTCACTTGAAGCGCTCAACCAATAACATTGACATCGTACAAGGTGTGATTCTCAGTGAACAGTGACGTCAAGTTTCGCCGTAACAAAGTAGTCCGGAACATTTTCAATGTTTATCCACAATGATGAAGGCGTGAGGCTTTCAGAAAGGTATGGAGCAAATGCTGTTATTCTTTCATGTGCTTAACTTCTCGGTAAGGATTGGATTCAACGAAAAAGATACGTTGTTGTGGTACAAGAGAAGCTTGTTTTCCATCCACATTTTCCAATGAATTCAAATTCGCACCTATATGGACATTCATATCAGATGAGCGTTCTTCTCCCTGATTGGCCCTCCAAGCTTCTTGGGTTGGGAAGTGACTCTCTTCACGTTTTGCTCCCTGACGTCGGGGATAAGTGGAAAGGAATAGCTGGATTTACCCAGTAGTCGAGGCACTGACCTGCAGGTTACTCCCTCCCCCGATGTTTTGACTTTTAGGGGCCCCCGAAAATTTCCATAAACGAGTCACTGTTTAGCTTAGCTTTCACATTTGCTTTTGAAAGGTAGAAAAGTCTTATGAAAAGTGAAAGGCCAGGGAAGTACCATTTCCGACAATCTGCCGGCATCGTCACTTTTGCCAACATTTTTTTATAGGCTACACGCCAACGGTGGCGGGGTTCCGCTTAGACAGTGTCACGTATTAGTTCCACCCCACAAATAAAGTCACCACAAATGATACTGAAAGGCCCCCTCATATGATAGGTTACGACCCCCCCCCCTCCGTAGGTAAATCTGACTGTGTGAATAGACCAAATGTAAACACGTTCCCTCGCATTAGGGTTACCCTGACTGGGTTAATAGTTAATCGCCACGATCGATGTTCACTCTTCCAACCGCAATCACACACTGAAGCGATCAACTGCTCATACTTTCTCTCGTAAGACCGTAGTGTAGTATAATGGCGAGGTAGAATACCACACTAGATCCATAGAGTAGGATATAGCTAGATCAAACTAGTCTTTTTCAAGTCGTTTTAAACTTGCACCTGTCACACAGATGAGGGAGCTTTTCAACTGAACTGTACAGGGTCGTATAGTCTAAAATATACGCTCTGGAAATGTACAAGACAACACACCATACTAGGAGAAACAGTCGTTCGTGACAGGGTATGCTTACAAATCTGGGTCCTACATTTTTTGTAGGTTTTAAATTTACTAGGAAACTGAGAAATGATTATACATTATTGAAAGTTTGATATATTTCATGAAGGGAACAAATAAGGCACTTTTATTCTTGCAAAGTGAGAACAGTAGAATACTTAAACCCCCACATAAAGGGCGTAGATTTCTTTTCAACTTTGGGGGGATGGGGTGAATTATCGCAAATTTAGAAAATGTGCACGCGAAGCGTGAAGCCCATGACGGGTGGGGTCAGTCTTAGGGCCCCTGGTCGGGTCCAGGGGGCGAAGCCCCCTTAAACTCCTAGGTTTGAAAGTCTCACAAGTGCCAGGAAGACTGTTTTAAGGGGTAAATTTCAGAGATAATGTTCTTGGGTATTGGTATATTTATACATTTAGGAAATGCTATTTTGAGCATAAAACTCATAGATTAAGCTGCACTGGATTGAAATTGTACAAGAGCAACTATGTCCTGTTAAGCTTAAAAAGGCAAGGATCAACTTATAGAGTCATCCCAGACAACTGGATTCTGCATTCGGAGATCATTACAAGACCTGCCAGATGGCTTGAGATCAGTGGCGCCGCCAGGTTTTTTGTGATTGGGGGCACCATAGATGATGACGTAATAATACCTCAGTTCCCCCAAGTCTGCGTAAAGTGCACCTTTATTTTTGATGCTTCCCTGCATTTGTATACAACAGTTTTGATCTTTCGTTTATCACTACATAAAGGTGCTGGTCTGGGGAAGACCTCTCCTTTAAGAAATTTTTGTTAATTTAAGGTCTTTTAGACGCAGATGGTTCTGTCTTTGGGATGTGTTTGAAACTGATCATATATGGCTGGAAAATGTCCATAATTTAGAATGCTAATTTTTGGTAAGGTGAAAGAGGAGAATGTGTTGTCTATTAAGAGAAAGATACGTTGTCAAAAAACCTCCTGAAGCCTCCTCCCTTTTGTCTATTTTGCTGCTCTCTATTTGGGGAAGGTTTTTACGCAAAAATACGTGCATGGAGTCCATAGAAACATTCTTGGACTATTTCGAAATATTTCCTTTCCTTCATTGTGCATCATGGAAGGGCATCTAAGGCTAGCAGACACCTGTATAGGACCTCCTGGTAGCTATGCATTAATCATATTAGATGGGGGCAATGACATAATGCGTACTATCTGACATCCAAATGATAATATAGAGTATAACACCGAACACTTTACAACTATCGTATTTTTACTAATTTTGAACGAAAATCCAGACGAAAAGCTTCCGGCAATGGGGAATGAGAGGGAGAGAGAGTATAGGTGTAGAACGGGTGATATTAGACCTCCCTGATACGTGTAGCAAAGGGGTGAAGGACTAATAATCTCGTTTCAGAATGCTATTTTCGTCGTAGGTGTATTAACAATCACCATACCAATAATGGCTTCGCGCGAAGCGCTCGGTAAAAATTCTTAAAAAATGTATAACGGCAGATATGTACTTTCAACCTTCCACATCATGCTACATATTAGATTGAAAGATCTCATATTGATGCGATGTCCCCACAGATGTTTGGAGATGTATCGCTGTTCCTCGGAAAGTGTTATGATCAGAACAGTTTCATGTATTATTACCTTAATAATGGTCATGACATGGAGTGCAAATCGTGACGAATGCGCGAGAAAATTTTTCATTAAATAAGATTTCCATGAGAAAACCTGCATTCAGGCTGTGCATCGAGACACTTTCATCGCCCGACAAACCAACATGCCACTGCCATAAGCCAGTCGTTTACCTGCTAATTCGTAAACTCTCAACTTTTTGCTGATGTGCTTCTCCAAAAGTTGCTATCGGAAGATACTGATAATAAGAATAACACTGACGTTAGGTTTGAGGCGCGCGGAGCGCGCGAAAATTTTGATAGTTTGCGAAGGATTTGCTAAACTTCTGATAGTTTTAGAAACATTTGTGATAGAAAATGAAGCAGAGATTGAAGAATTTCTTACGAAAATGAGAATAAAATGCACTTTCCAGCATACACGTATCTGTAGACTGTAACATTGGGGGATGATTACATGGACCATCCCCCATAGTCAAATGTTGGGGGGATATATCCCCCATCCCACATTTTAAGTTGGTAATTTCCCCGCTCACTGCCCCAGGAGCGGATCCAGGGTTCCACGGTTCGAACCACCCTTTTAGCAGTAGAAATTCCACTAGGCTGTTCCGTTCATTTTTATCACGAGTCGGTCCCAAACTGTCAAAATTTTCGCCCACTTGGCGTGCTGTGACCTTCAGTTCTATTTCTTCTTCAGTATCGTCCCAAATGTTTTACTTCTCAAAGGTGCGGATAAGGTTTTAATAACATTTCTTATGCGAAATTTCGGCGCGCTTCGCGCATATCTGCCAATACGTGATGACCATAATCATGACGATAATGCATGGAATTATTCTAGTGAGAACTATTTTTCGAAAATAAGAGATACAAGTTTAACCTCAGGCTTGCATCTGTCAAGAGGCAATTATGTGGTAATCTTATATTTTGATCAGCATTTGTAGCGTGATGTACGCCTACATGATTTACATTTATTACTCTTTACACAAGCTTTTGCAAAAGTCATCAAGTGCATTCACATAAAATATGCATTATGAAAGATATTTATTAATCAACTACTACTTTTGTTGCACCTTTACTCATTTTTTGGTCAAGGGCGGCAATCGCCGGGTCCCCCAACACTTTGGTTGTGTTGGGGGACAACACAATAATAATGATGATGATGATGATGATGATGATGATGATGATGATGATGATGATAATAATAATAATAATAATAATAATAATAATAATAATAATAATAATAATAATAATAATAATAATAATAATAATAATAATAATAATAATAATAATTCCCCCTTCAATAATTTGGTTGAGGGGGACAAGATATCTATGATATTTTGGCAAAAATCGTAATAATTGCTAATAATTGCGTGAATATTAGACATTCTGATGACTTAAAATCACGGAAATCGATTTTTCCCGCGCTTGACGCGCACATTTATCAAAGCGCATCATGTTCGCTGATCAACAAGACAATGGTATACACACATACATTCCTCCCTTTTTAATTTGATCGGAAACGTTGCGTGAATCCTTTGTTCAATCTTTATTTAGAGTTGGTAAACTGCAGTAATATATTTGCTCGAACTGGTGTATGTGTGACATATAGTCCCCTCAAATAATTTGATCAGCGAGGACGAGTAACTTCCAGCTTTTGACAAAACCTGCAATATTTTCATCTCAATCAAATTTTTGTGAACGACAGTAATATTTAGCTCTATTGACCATGAAAGACCAAACTTTCGGCGCGTTTCGCACGCATTATTTTGCCACATACATGCTTGACAATTACTGAGACTCTTAGACACACACAGGCAAATTACTCTATATTTAGGGGAGGCCCGTAGCCAGACAAGGTACTGGAGGGGGGCAGATTCGTCCAGGGGGGCGAAAATGTTTTCAGGAGGGGCCAAATGTGTACAAATGTATTAAGTCATTGGTGTACAAATGTGTACAAATGTGTACAAATGTGTACAAATGTGTACAAATGTGTACAAATGTGTACAAATGTATTAAGTCAATGGTAAGTTTCAAACTCTCTGGGGGGGGGGGGGGGAAGCCAAAAAATTTCAGGGGGCTTCGCCCCCCTGCCCCCCCCCTTGACTACGGGCCTGATTTAGGGCTTCCAAATTAACGCACTTAATTAGGATATTCCCATGCAACCACAGGAATTGCCCCAGCACTTTAAAAACAATCTAATCCATATAGGGACACGAATCGGAACATTGTCAAAGATTTGACTAAGTTTGATTCAACATTTACAAGGTTTGGTTAAGAATGAAACAGGTCGGTTGTTAGGTGAAGTATTTAACGAGACGTTTGTTCTTGCCATATTGATAAAATTGTTTTCAATTTTAAGTGGACGTTTTTAGATGAATGTTCTCCAGCAAAATAGCGTCATAGTTATTTCAACTATTGGGTGGATATTGTGATATTAAAATATGTTTGCTTTTTCGTATTCCCGTGTTTCCAATCCCTTTTATTGGTACAGCGAACTGAATGACAGCAAATTCACAGAAAGATCCCAAGAAAGACCTAAATTTTCCATCTCCATGTTCCCTACTGCCCAAATGGATTCTGGTAAAACTTTGACAGTGTATTTTCGGCGCACCCCGACCGCCAAAATGAGTAGCTGACATCATCTTGCTTAAGAGCAATATTGGGGAAACGTAATGAATCAGTGTTCCGAAAGTTAAATTTAAGGTCCATGGAACCCTCTTTTAAGGCCCATGCAACCCTCTTTTCATTAATTCTCTCCATTCTTTTCAGTAACAGTAGTGACCAGCTTTTGTAATTGGCTGATGTCTTTTCAACACCGGTGAAACTATTTTTCATGTACGTTGCACTTCTGAACTTCAATCGAATGTCGACAACTTTTTCATATGGGGCTGTGGGATCTTTACTCTAACCGGACATGTAAAAGTGGATCACACACTGGGCGTATTCTCGGATCCCGTAATCTCGCACAATGTTGTGTTCATGTACATAAATTTTCTTCAACATGCAAATTTTCTGCGCGCTTCGCCGGGACGTGTACCTTTCTCGTGTCATTGTCAGTAGCGTTTTTGTTCTTTCTTGTATTCTCTCTGTCAAACACTCAAATCAGGCAGTCAGGGAGACAGCTCCCGATTCAAACCAAGAGGCTGTTAGATATAAATCATGCATGGTAAAATTTTGTCTGTTACTGACTTCTGAATGCACACCAAATGCTACTTTCGGCAAGGAAAAGGGAAAGTTTGTGCTTCTTCGGCGTCACTAAAGCGCACAGTGCATTACCAGCATTACATAAACATGTAAGTTTATATTTCCACGTTTACGAATACACATAGGTCTACGAAAGGTCTATACATGTAGTTATATATATATATATATATATATATATATATATATATATATATATATATATATATATATATATATATATATAGATCATTTTGAGATTTCCGACACACGCCCCCTATATCCAATACAAATCGCCGCCCTTGTTCTCGGTAATTCCCCATTGGAAGATGTTCATTTGGCTTTCGTTCAGAATAAGTAAAACCAAGTTTTTGTGAAATGCTTTGTAAGCTGTCCTGTGGTGTCATTTGGATGTCAGATGAAAGCATCATACTAACGTCCCCATTTTGTAATTTCCTCATAGCTTCCAGGAGTCCCTGTGCCGATTTCATGTACCAGCATTGGAGGGGTGCCATGCCATAGCCAAAATATCACTAAATCACGTAATGCGTTAGCATGTAATCAGTTCAAAGCTTTGCCAAAGATAGCACCATGTAGCATGTAAGCCACCTTACTTAAACAAAAAATTCTCAAGCGGAGGAATTTAAACCCCTCCACATAGACACCACATCCTTCATTTAACCCAACAAAAGAAAGAGTAATTTCCTGAGGTATGAGAATTTTTCAAGATATGGTCAGTTCGAACTTTACCAAAGATAGCACCATTTTGCATCTAAGCTATATTTGACTAACAAAACTTTCTCAAAGGGTCCACCTCCCGTTAGACCCTCCTCGGGGACGGTACTACTAAGGGTCCACGCCGGGTGCAAAGTATTGTAGATACGCATACGAACACTTACACCGACTTTCTGGGTTTACCTGAGATGGGATTACGACAGTATCTTCTGTGGTGACCCCAGTCATCAAATGCTGGCCCCGCCACTGGGGCTATAACTGAAAGTTACTGATTCTGTTTCTGAATGGGACATAATAACAGCCATTTTAATGTCTCTAATTTAGGTTATAAGAGTCACCAAATTGTACAATTCATGTGAAATTTTCAAAAAAGTTCCCATCTCGAGAGAGGGGAACCCCCTTCCTAAACGTTCCCCTCATCGCCTCTTCGCGGCTCACTCGTGCCCTCGGCACTAGGTGGACCCCTCCTTTTTTAAATCCTGCATTCGCCCCTGTACCCCTATGAGAGTTGCAATACATTAAAGGTCAAAAGCAGTCGGCCCAAACTTATTTTGAAACAATAGCTAAATGTTTCTTCTTATTTCTCTTCCAAGTATCTTTCATAATATTCTAGGACATAAATATCGCATATTCAAGGTAAACCAAGCAGTTGCTCCTTGCAAATTTTACAATTGAGTGAGAAAATACTGTCACATGATTCTCAAGATCCATTCAGGAAATAGGATAGTTTACTATACAATTCTTTATTGGGGTGACTGCATTCTCCCTTTAATATGAGCAGTCGGCGTTTAATCTTCCTTGAGTGTGAAAAAGGACACCCTCATATGTGAATACAGGAATGAGGCAAAATTTGGATTGAACGAAGGTGAAGCTGTTTCTAAAAGAAACAGCTGACTTTGGCCTCCTTTGCCTATGGGAAATTAATGGAGCAGTCAGCTCGTAATTCTGTCTGTAGAAACCGACGAAGTCCTTCGAGATGATATTAAGGGGGCTCCAACTGCCCAAGAAAATTTAAAGCAACTTACTACCTGCATGCTTCATTGTAGGGTCTTTTATTTTAAACATTTACATCACGTTTAGTTATGAAATGTGTATTTATCACCAAGGTATAAAAATGCCAGATAAAAAAAATAGAAACAAAAACAACAACAACAACAATTCCCATAATTCATTTCACCTTTTATTATTGCATTTTCTCCAAAATTACAAATTAGGTGTCGATTACATCGGACATCCTTTTCTGAAAATTTTTCATTTTCATCTTAACGAGTCTTCACTATTCACCACAAAATATGAAAAAGCTTATCTGGAATTTTTTGGTAACAGCAAATTTTCTCGATGGATCCTATATGTAAGTATTAAAACGCATGTTTATACAAAGCACCATTAAATGTCGTTACTGTCCAGCTTATTTGACGATTCAGAAATGAAAAATTGACTTGTGAATACATTAGAAAAGATGATAGTTTGATAAGTTTCAAAACAGCAGAGCTATGATTGGGAAATATTTTTTTAAATGTGAAAGCTATAGTTCCACTTCACTTGATTTCAGTTTTTTCACCGCTACATTGGAAAATAAACGTACGGCTTTTGTGTGTTGAGAAAACTACAGACAGGCAAGTGTATTAGTTATGTATTTACAATATGTTGCAAGCGCACTAGTGGTTTCACTATAAGCGCTCAGGGCTACTTTCAATGAGAGGGGGTCACATCTTCCGACAATTCCATGCATGTTTTTCAAAAGTAGGCAAATATTCTTCACGAATGGGGGTGGGGACTAGTAACCCCTGCCCTCACCTCGCCCCCTATAGGTACCATTGTGTGATGTCTATTGATTGGTATCTTTGCGCTCACATATGAAATTACTGTGTCACGCATTCTTCGTAAGTGAAGTGGGTCTAGGCAATATATAAATTGCAAAGGTTAAAGCTTACCAAACTTATCAAAAGCGAGAGACTGCGTAGAAGACATCTTGTCTCTATGATATTTCATTGCAGGAAAATAACGTCCGGACGAATAAACTTTAGTTACAATCCAGCTTAAAAAAAAGGTAAGCATGGATGTGCTGCGAGAAGATACTTTAGTCACGGCACACTAACAGTTTTGAGAAAGAGGAAGCAAAGCTTTCATGCAAGTTACAAACATTTTAAATATTAATAACATAAAGGCATTGATGATGAAACTTTTAATGGGGTCACGGAGTCTCAAAATGTTATCAAAGTAGGAACTGTGATTAATATGTTTTTATTTAATTTTCTGTATTGGAATAATGAAAAACATCACTATTTGCATAAAATTCAGTAGCTCTTATTTTAGTCATAAAAGAGTTTTATATACATTCTTTTGTTTGTAACAAATATAATATAGTTCTCGTATTTACATAATTACATTTTTTGATTCATAGTCTGCAAAACCGTAGTTCTTAGTTCATCATTTTGAATCATCATATTAAAACAAATTTTTGTCGTGATTAAAAACACAGTTGACTTCAAAACAACGTGCAGACGGAAATTAAAACGATTAAAATGAAGGCGCTCTTCTCAAATCGCGTATGAGTGCCATCTTACAAAGGCTGGCAGCGCATGTGATTGTGATCAGTCCAAAACCTCGACGTTGTGTCTCGTCTGTAGAAAGAGTAAGAAGGAAAGATTTGTTATCAAAATTTCTATATCACAAATAAACTTTACATCATAAAGGGAGAAAAAAGTTTAAGTCGATCGATAAAAAACCCTCCCTAGGCTTGTCAAAGGTTTTATAAAGCAATATAGTCAAGAGGGGGTTGTCAAGAGGGGATATATTTTGTCAAGTCGTCCTTCTGCACCAGTTTCTTGCCTCTCCCTTCCATTCCACAGTGTTTTCTCCTTTACTTACATGTCCCTGGTCCAGATGTCGGCATGAACGTATTTTTTCGTTAGTCATCGTTTATAAGAACTCACGTTCACAACTATGCCTGTGTGTCTCACTGACAATATAATCTGACATCCACTGCAGGCGCCGAGTCTGATCACTTCCCCTTATCTCACAGAAAAAAAGCTTTTCGACTTAGCCTCTGCCCCTAGCCTCCCTTCATATAGTAGCATCAATTATCAAATTTGAACTCTGATACTTAGAAAAAATAGTTTCTAAGATGCAACTTCGAATGATTCTATATCCTTTTTTAAGGGAGGCAAATTTGCGAGTTGACATGACTTCTTCGCACACTCCCTGATCGTCTATTATTATTAATGACAATGGTCCTCATAGGCGTAGGAAGGGGGGCTGGGGGCTTAAGCCCTCAATCAAAAATGTGGTGAGCGGAAGTTTGCTTCCTCCCCACAAATCCAAGGACGAAAATCCCTTATTTGTTTCTGGTGTGAAAAATGTCAAAAACTTGCAGTAATTTTCCTTCAAATTTGCACAGCATGTTACACCAAATTGCATCTAAGGCCTCAAATATTTGAAAATTTCCCAAAGGGGAGGGAGAAGGTTTTCCTCCCCTTAGACCCCTCCCCAGGACGGCGGTCCGAAACAATGTTCAGCTCCCAATCTTGAACAGCTTCCTACGCCTATGATGGTCCTGACACGTGGTTCCCATTTCTCAATGGTTTGAACAAAAAGAATCTCACCCGTGGGCCCTCCTGTGGTGTCTGGTCAATTTGCATATCAGCCCTGAATCACATGGGCATATTGTATCAATGACGTAGTCGACCCCTCCTTCTGGAACGTAACATTTAGCGCCAACTTGAAGCTTTGCTTTGCAAATAGATTCTCCGTGTTGCTTTGCACAGCATTGTCCAGGACTGCAGTCTTTATCACTTCGACATCTTGCTCCTAACAAAATAAAGGAAGACGTAAACAGTATAGAAACTTTCAAAACTTCATTGTGCGTATGAATTACGTAAAAAAACACAATACTTACAAAGGTGTATACCTGGATATGTGAATATGAATGCCTTAACTTCCCTTGTCAAAGATTCCACTGTCATTTGGACTGAGGAGGGGAAGGAGCAGGGGGAGACATTGTTTTCAGCTCTATTCGAAACTACTTTTGTATAATTACATTTTTGTCCTACTTATGTTTTAAATGACGTTTTGGGGGAAGGGACCGTATCACCGTGTGCCATGGGAGTAGTTTGTTTCTCGTCCTTCGGCTTCTACTGCTGGGGCTTTAAAACAAGATTATCTACACGTGACCAGTGACGTAGCTAAAGAGGGGGCTAGGAAAGCATTTGCTCCTACACAAGTCTCGCGCCCGCAGAGCCCCTCTGGAAAATTCAAAAGCGGAAAATATAAGATTCCATATCTGAAGCTCCCCCAATGAAATGATGGATCCCACCCTTTAATGAAAACTTTTCTGGCTAAACGCCACTGAACGCTACTACAAGTGTTTGAATAAAGCAGCGCCATGCATCAGCTCAAGGTTAGTCAAGACACGGTTTCAAAGAAATGTTGACATTTTATTGACAGGCATGAAAATCACAGGATTCAAAACAACACGTAAATAATAATTGACTACAACTCTCGATTACAGTCTACCAACTACTAGAATTTTTTATTTTTCTCTTCTCGGAATACCTAAAATGCAATACACCTACGCCAAGGAAAGAACTGGAAACCTGTGCCTCTTTGTATGACAGATTATATCTTACTTTTCACAACCAACCCGCATGGTTTTTCAAGTAAGTGGCGGACCTTTCATATCCAATCACAGCTGAAGCTATTCAAAGCCCGCCAATCAAGGGCGCTTAACCATGATTGACATCTTAGTTCTAAATACAAACTCTCCGGGGTAACACGCTCTTCGTCTCTCTGGGTGGTCTGCTATATGCCACAAAATTAGGGTGCAACAGACCTGTTGCATTTGAAATCGTGTTTGTGGTCATGTAGCCAGAACCGTCGACGCTGACTTGACATGTCTCAGAGACACTCGTCTTAGCGTGTGATGTATTAGCCGTTAGCGTCCTCACAGTCGGAATGTGGGGTGAAACTTCAAAAATTGGCGTCCCACACTATTGAATGGAATAATGGTAAGCACAGGGGTGCATGCACCCGGGTTAACTCTCGACTTTCAACCTTTGTAAACCAATGATAAGCAACTCACTGTTCTGGTAGCATGATACATACTTGCGGTAGATGGCGACGGATATATTCGGGAAGAAATTCATTAGCGAAGGAATGCGCCACAAGAATGAGTGACATCTATTTTTCAGCAAATATTTGCTTGGAATCGAAAGTCATCAATTTTTTTTCCAAAAATAGAACTCACGAAGAGGGAAAACAAGCACCTGCAAAACATTTGTTTTCACAACGACTTATGATACAGTAGCTAAAATAGATATGAACCACTCCTCTTGGAAATTTAAAATTTTGAAGAGGACAGTCTGAAAAAAGTTACAATCTATCTCAAAGAGAGAAACTTAATGTGTTCCACACCACATGATAAAAACTCCGAAACAATGCAGTTCATGCGTTAACGAAGGACAACATTGGAACAGAGAACCCTCTTTCCCCCAGTCCGTTTAAACCCCACTCCTACTGACCATACAGCCTTGCAATATCAAAAATTGTTTTTCACAGTCAATAATAATCGCATTTTGAAAAAATGTTCGCATCATACCGAGAGCGTAAGTCTCAGCCTAGTGATGTGTACATAGTGACCGTCGAAACACGTGGGGGCTGCTCTTCGTAACGGCATTGAGATGAAAAGACTCACAGAAATTATGTTTGTACCATAATCGTACCCCTACTCCTGGAAATTGAACCCCTAAAAATGCAATGCTGGCTTTCGGCAGTCTGTTCGTAATAACGTTACTTAATTCTGTGATATCGGGTGGGGGTGTTATTTGATTTCCCTGGCAATATATAGGTCAAGAACAAGAGTTCTTATCGTTTCTCTTCAGAAAAGTGCTACGAGCAATCCTCTATTTTGCAGGTGAAAATTTGAAACTTACTGCCAGAAGGAGTTACACCTATAGAATTAACACTAATTAACACGAGTTAATCCGTTAACGAGAAGCCATCAGACCATAGGCGTCCGCAGAAAAAAAAAGTAGGGGGCAAAACTTTTATTTTATCAAATGTGGTGAATTTTTTACTCCCAGAAAAGAGCTTAATTGCTAAATGTTAGCGTTTTTACAGGAATTTGCCAGGGGCGAAACCTGTAGGAAACCTATCTAAGCGTAGCACCACCATATTTGGCGCGAAGCGCCAAGAAAATTTTGGCCGAAATACCTCCCACATCGCTGAAAATGGCATTTCCCAGGCCTTGTGAGTTGCATCTAACCATTTTCTATTTTAAAAGTTCATGTTCTGGAAATTTTCTTGCGATATCATACAAAAAGTTGATGTTACATTTCCTTCAAGGTTTTTTTCAAGTTTTAGATTTTCCAGGAGGGAGCAAGTGCCTCCCTTCCCCCCTTCCGGACCCCCATGCATCAGAAAACCCTGCGCTAGTGCAGGCGAGAGCTGTCTTGCTTCAGGAAAATTTTACACATTAGTACAAAAGCTTGTTTGTCCCATCTCTCAGGCCAAAGTAGTTACTGCTTGAAAGCTCAAAAAACACTTCATGGCATACTCTATGACGGGAACAAATATTGATCAATGTCGTAAACAATGGTGCGCTAACGAACTAAATCTTATTTTGTCCCGCCCGCCCGCTATGGTTCTTTCTGCTCATAGACATCGAAGATTAAGCTAAGATTTCCCTCTTTTTGAATGATCCTTCCACCAATCATGGACCTTTAATCTTCAACAATTAGTTTAAGTCAAGTTCTTTTCTGTTGTAGGAAATAACGGGTGCGAAATCTTAATGACCCTATCACCCAATGTGTACAATACAAGCCAATGGAGTCAGTGTGTGGCTTAAATGTTTCTTAGGTCTAGTGCACTGGCAAAGGTGGTATACAACTCTTGCAGTAACGCACAATGGCCTTCCATCACGGAATTTAGTTTATTCCGACAACTAATTTATAAGTAGCAATTGTCCTTACACTGTCACGAAAAGATGTGGTCAAATAATACGACTCCCCGATGCCATTGTGAACGAAAAGGGTGAAAATGTAACAATCCCGCAGCTACGAGGAGGGGGGGGGGAACAGGCGCCCCTCTGAAAAAATTTCGCCCCCAGAAAATGAAGAATTACTATTGTCTCCACTTTTAGCGTATCTCGTTCCATAAAAATATTTCGCCCCTGGAAGCGAATCCACTCCCTTCAGTACCTCTTCTGTCTACGGGACTGAAATGTATGGGGGTGGGGGGGGGGGAGATGACACAAAGCAAATAAGTCAGAACACTGCCGCCCAGAGAATGAGCAAAGGAGTAGGAAAAATAAGCCAGTGAGCCACAACTGGAAAAAAGGCCTTGGTCGGCCCGACTTAAACTAATTGGTTAGAAACTGAGCCGTAAAACCTCATCTAACTCTAACTCACTCAAACCCAGAGAATGATAGTTACATGCGTTATTCTACAGTGAGTGAAGAGGATAGTGGAACAACTTGTCCTGACCATCTTCAAAACTCCAGCCATTATTTTTGTAAGTGATGAAGGACATAGCCCCATATACTAACTGCTAACATTATCCTCCAATTGACCTCACCAAAATGTCCTTACAAATAAAGTATACTTCGCATCTACGTGGTACAGACAGAAAATAGCCTTTATCATTTTAAACCAATCAGTCCTACCACTTAACTCCTGCCATAGGCGTAGGAAGATGTTCTCCACTGGGAGGCTGAACGTCGTTCCGGACCACCGCTCTGCGGGTCTAAGGGGAAGGGGTCTAAGGGGGAAGGGGTCTAAGGGGGAAGGGGTCTAAGGGGGAAGGGGTCTAAGGGGGAAGGGGTCTAAGGGGGAAGGGGTCTAAGGGGGAAGGGGTCTAAGGGGGAAGGGGTCTAAGGGGAAGGGTCCAAGGGGAAGGGGTCTAGAGAAAGGGTGGAAAATTTTTGAATATTTGAAGGTATGCAATTTGATGCTACATGTTGGGCAAATGTTTAGAAAAAATTACTGCAAAATTTTGATTTTTTTTACAGAGGAAACAAATAAGGGGTTTTCGTCCTTGAATGGAAGGGGAACATAGGTCCGCCCACCACATTTTTGACTGAGGGTTTAACCCCCAACCCCCGTTTCCTACTCCTCTAGCTCTGGAAATGGCTTTTTCTCCCAAATATTATACATCACAAGAGTTATGAAAGCTGCATCTTTTGAGATATTTGAACGTATGGGTGAACAATTTTTTCATGAGCTACAAAGCAGTGAATTTCCTTCTGTGAGAACTTTTCTCTTGAAAATAAAGGTACCCAGCTACCTAAGTTTGAATTCCAGATCATTCCATAGCTATATGAATAATTCTTGCAAGCAAGGGCGTGGGAAGCGGGGGGGGGGGGCTGGGGGTTGGCCCCCAGTCAAAATTGTGGGGGGCTTAAGTATGCTTCCGCCCCCCAAGATCTAAGGGCAAAACCCCCTTATTTTGTCTCTTCTGTAAGAAATGTCAAAAATTTGCAGTAATTTTCCTTTAAGTTTGTCCCAAATATTGCACCAAATTGCATCTGAGGACCCTCAAATACCCAAAAATTTTCCAATGGGGAGGGGGCTACCCCCTCTAGACCCCTCCCCCAGGACGGCGATCCGAAACAAGGTTCAGCCCCCTGTCTCGAAAAGCTTCCTACGCCTATGCTTGCAAGGGTGTGAAGATCTCACTACAAACGTAGTGTGTCCCCTTAAGACTGCGTCTTGGTAATAGTTTTTAAATGTAGGAAACAAGGGACATGAATGGCAAGAAGGGGCTGACAGGGGGTAAGCCTGGCCTGGGAAGGGGATGCTTCCTTTCATGTCGAACTCAGAAAAGTTCCTACACTGGAAGCAAGTGTAATTGGATAAAATGAGACAGTCTCCTTTCCGATAAGTGAACTTCGGTTAATCTGTACTTATGGCAGGCAATGTGGATTACGCCTCGCCTCAAAGGAAAAGTAAATTGTGTAACCTACTGGAAGGGGGAGGGGGAGGTGGGTTGGGATATTGGCCGGTGTTTTGTTGTGGGGGTGGGGGTAAACGTTGCTCTGTTACTGGTCTCGGCAGTGACTACTAGGATCATTAGGAGGCAAGGAAAATTAGTGAGAAGTGGAAATCCACCCCATAGACCCTTTTCCACATAGCAGTCACAAAGAATTGTGGGATACACTTTTGAAGTGGGCATTTTTCTCAATGGCATTCTACTGTGACCAAAAAGGACGCACACCAAAATCCAGTCCCACAATCCTTTGTAACTGCTATCTGGAAAAGGGTCTATGGTTACATTTCTGAATATAAGCTGTTCTAAGTACCCACCTAAAGCTCCAACTGCAACCGATGTCTGGCAAGTTCCGAATCTACAGTCAAATCCCCTTTCGCAGTGACCGTCTCTCCGGCAAGGTTCTCCAGCAGATTTATGTGGCCGACAGTTGCCGTAGTGTAAGTCACAGAAGAAGCCCTTCCCACATGACTTGTCACGCTGACATGGCATCTATAGGACGAGAGAAAAATCCAACTTCGAAATGAAAGCGCGCTAGTTGTAAATTACTAAACAGTTACTTTCGTATATTAATTCATAAATTTACTATATTTACTTGTTATTGCTAAAAGGTAACCTTCAGATTTTAAACATTAACAGAAATGAAAACTCCAAAAAAGAAAGAGTAAATATATGAATAAATACATAGGTGAATAAATGAACGGATGAATGAATGAATGATAAAATGAAGGAATGCATGGATGAATGAATATATAAACAAAAAAATTAAAATAAATCAAATAAAACATGGCAAAAGCATCTTTACTCTTGAAAACTCTGATCCAGTTTTCCATCAAAAAAGCTTGCAGGAATTGGTACAGTGTTCATATTCTTTTAATTGTTTAGTAAATTATTTGTACAGCTTTTCAGATGGTAATATTATAGCTGAATTGCTTTATGAATAAATTGGATTTTACCTTGAAGTTATTATATCAATTTTTACAAGTGTAGCATGTAGTTACAATTGTAAACGTGTTAACATTTAAGCAAGAGCATTGTCCTCATAGAGACTCCCTCAGATTAGATACTACCACAAAAAATTTTGAGCCGGCTGAATGAAGAAACCCGTAGCCTAACCATTGGTCTACTGATCAATGAAACCCGTACTATAAGTAATAAAAGTGTCAAGGAAACTTTTGAAAAAAAAATAAATAAATAAATAAAATATAATAAAAAAGAAAGAAACAAAACTGTCACGCTAAAAGATATCTTTGCTTGATGTGCTCAATTTTATATATGTGAACAGAAATCAAAATGTTTTCAAGATTTAATTCAAGCAGTTTGTCTCAAACTGCCAAGAGGAATTGCCTTCTTGGGAACAGGAAATTATTATTGAAGTTTACCTACATAGCCGTCTTGCCCACGGGGGCCTAGGGGTAGATCCCCCATTGTTGTCAAGGATAACATTTCACGGAATGGAGAGGTTAGTCACAGAAGATCGTATGCCAATAACCTGTCTTTTATCCACGACACTCAATGTTTTTGCATAAAACCCCTGTTTGCCAGTCAGTGGTATACGAAAAAAATGGGGATTGAGGGTACAACAGGCGCGGATCCAGAAATTTCGAAAAAGGGGGCTTCAGCCCCCTTGTGTATTCTTCTAGATTAACATTATGCTAATTTTCGCGTATTTGGTATTGTTGATGTGGCGAAAAGGGGGGGCTGAGCCCGGGAAAGCCCCCCTCCCCCTTGGATCCGCGCCTGTACAACATGTGAGAAGCATTTTCTACTGTCCATTTCCCAGTATATGTAAAACACCATTTCATTTTCAAAAGGGGCATCATTTTTGAAAAGTGGAATGTGCTCTACATCCCTGGTTTCTATACCTCTCTGCTAGAATGGAAGGTCCACAAAACACCTTCCAAAGTCAAAACTTTTTTTTGTTTGGGGGGATACAAAGGCAAAGAGTGGTCATGTCTCCTGTAAATAACAAATACTCTCTTCCATTTGGTATAAACCAAGCAGAAACATTCATTTTTGTTTACAAGGAGAATCTGAGTAAAACAATATTTTGAAGTGAGAAATGTTACTTTTCATTTTGCCGAAATTATATCTTTATGAAACCATATCTCAATAGCATGAAGCGTTCAAATGACACAAAATTATCAAAACCTATTAATTTAACAGGATTGCATAAACATGGTGAAAAATCTGTGATGTAATACAACTAAAATTATTGGAAAAAATTTTTTTATTTTTATTTCTTTAAAATCTTTCCCCGCTTATAATTGATATGATAGACAGGAATATATTTCGGTATGACCAAACTATCAAGTTTATCTTTGAAGGACGTGAAAATGAAAATTTTTCTCTTTCATTCCGTATTCTGAAATTTTTTTCCTGGAATACAGTTCAGGAGTTGTTTTTACGACGCTTAGCGACCACCAATGTTGGAGGAGCCTATGATTTATAAATTACAACTTCACGTCGGGTGGCTAACCAACTCAACAATTTAGCTCAAACTGTGTTTCCTTTCAAAGGCAAGTTCAGATGGGACAACCGTAGATTGCTCTTAGATAAAAAGAAAACCTTACTTTGACAGGACCTCGGATCGAACTTTTACATCCTTCTCAAGTAATTACTGTTTTTTGAAACGTTATATACTTATTCGTAAGAAATAGGAGACAAAATATTACCGTACCGTATCATTTAAGCGATTCCCCAGCTGTGTACTTCGCGGATGGTTAATAGTGTATTCCTCAAGGTCTTCGTCAAGGTCAACATCTTGAGAGTCGGGGTGTGGGCCCGAAAATACAAGAGGCCACATGTAGGCCAAAGACGTCTTCTGGAAAGCCCAGAGAAGAAGTGCTACGAGGAGCCACGCGTGGTGCTTCATGATGATTTTAAATAAACGGAGCAGTCACTGAAGACACGAGACAGTTGAAAAATATAATGAAACGAACAAAGGACCAATTATGATAAAGGGTTTTTATACTGGAATTTTGAGGAAAGAAAACACGATGCAAATGCAGAAAAATGTATAGTCCAAAAATGATCGACGATTGGAATTTGAAGCACGACGGTCTGATATCTTTCGGAACGAAGTTCAGAATAAATGCGTCTTGTCTGTGGGCGATATCTTAGAGTGTGTAACAAGGACAAAAGCTCCCTGGTTAATCCATAACTTGCCCGCCATCCGTAATAAATACCATTCATCTTCCTTTTGTGTTCATCTTGATGGACAGTTCATTACATTCACATTAACACCAGGATGATTGGCATTTGGTCCAATCATGGCTTTGTGCCGACTGTCAATCAAGACCAGACAGTACTCATTAGGTCGTCATGCGTTCATTGTTGACACGGTTTTGAATAGGGAAGGCGTGGAAGTAGAAGGATTAGTATTGTTAGGTTACTCTGCACAAGACACCAATTGGTCTTAAATGAAGTTTGACGTTTTGGATCATTTGCCAAGATACAGGCAGCGATTGACATCTAGCTCTCCTGCGGAGGAGGTCGGGGCATCTATGTCAACAAATCCACGGGGTGTTTCGAGGGTGATGCCAAGTTCTCCTTACGCCCCAAGTTCGACACCGATTGTACTGAAAAAGAACACTTTCTAAAGTCAGTTTCAATTGTCTTGTGCGTGAAAAAGGTACGTGAAATGAACATGCCCACCAACTAATCCAGTCACTTTCAAATTTTTAAGGCTGTTTTGAGGGAAACTTTAAAACAATCTGATTAGTAATGAGGCAATAAAGTCGAAATTTGTTCTGATTGTATAGAACTCGTCGTTGGTATCAGTAGTAGGGAAAAAAGTGAAAGAAACTTGCATTGAAATTAAGATAAATACAACAAAGTATTGTAACTTCTTATCCAGAAGTAACCGGTTCGGGTAATTTTATGGGAATTCTTACCTAGTAAAAGTTAAACGTGACTCGAATCGGGTCAATAGTTACATGTAAACTGATCGACTACATCCAGTTCTTATTCGGATTCGGCTTACGTCAGAGAGGGTATGTACAGTTGCGGCTGTAAGTAACACGACAGTTGCTTTACAACAAAATGAAATTGCTAGTTAAAGGGGAAATGCAGTCACCCCAATTTGGATACGTGTACCAGGGTATCCTATTTCATGAATGGCCCTCCAAACCTTGACAAAGTGGGGCACAGGCCTTATGGCTGCCTAGGCCAGATGTGGTATCTGTTCTTTTCCGCCAGTCTCAAACGGGACTTGTATGGCAAACCCAGAATCATGGAGAGGCCTGAAGGCTGAGAGGTTGATCATGACGGGGATACAACCCCCTTTGTGATGCAGTTTGTTTGGTTTTCGCCCTTCTGCTTATGTTGGTAGGATTTTAGAAATAGTAAAATCAGACCCGGCGAACAGGAAGGGAAGATGGTGGCTGGTAGTGTTGAAAGGTGTGCCAGTGTCAAAACTGGATGGTTGCTCTATCAGGCCCGCAGCCAGCTTTTACCTGGGGGGGGGGGGTCGTCATGCGTATGCGAGGCAGGACTAACTCAGCGGAGCGCCACCATCGGTTGGCGCGGAGCGTACAAGAAAATTTTTGGCTTTACAAACCCCTCAGATGGCCGGAAACGGCACTTCCCGAGTGTTCTAAGCAAGAATATGTTCAGCCCCCACTTTCAAATTCTCCCCTCTTCTTGGAGCACTTGAAAAATATTGGGGGGCTGAATGGAAGGTTTATTACCTTGTATCAATGTTCTCTTTATTCCATTGAGAGTTAGTGTGTGGCTGTATGAGAGTTACTTTACGAGTCAATGGGGCCGGGGACGGCCCTAGGGAACTGTGTTGCACTGAAACAAAAGAACTTCTCATACTAGAGTCACTTGGGGCGGGTCTATGCTACCGTTGACTTAAATTATGGACATTGTTGCCATACCTTGTGTGGTGATTGTCTCCCCTGTCTCGGAATGTGGCTGTCAGACCATGCTGTCCGGTATCAACGCCGTACTCATTGTACAGTACAACAGTATTTGATAGGTTAGCGCGATGCATTTTGCGATCGCTTCAAGTGAATTACTTCAACTTACATATGTGGGACGAGAGTACGGGGAATCTATAGTCGTTGTATTTGTGAATACGAGGTATAGGATGCCGTTAGTTTTATTCACTATTTACGGCATCGGTACAGGCCTATTACTTGGTCAGACCAAAAACACGACCAAAAATAAAACATTTATAAAAAATATTTAGCCAGCAAAGCAAAATTAGGGAAAACCGTCAGATCATGTGAGAAATACATGACATCCGGACATTGCAGGCAATTTTTACAAACCCGCCCGGATGTCTGGCAACCCTAACTCATAGGCCCACGGCTTACATTTGCTAAACCAGCGTAATTGACATTTTGACCTGAAAAACGCCAAAAACTCCATTTAGGCCTAAATAAAAAAAATAAAAATTTTTTGTCTGTGCGGGGGGGGGGGTCGTGCGAACCCCCTGACCCCCCGGCTACAGGCATGGCTATATCGAAATAGGTACGCTGATGTTCACTCTCTATTATAAAATAATATTTCTTGGTAAATGTACTATAATGCTAAGCAGGAGCACACAGGAAAACAAATGTTGAACGAGGGTACTGCCTCAAACATACAGAATTTTTTGGTTCAAGGCGTATCAAGGAATAGTGTCAGTGGCGCCGCCAGGATTTGGTGATTGGGGGGCATAACAGATGATGTCATAATGCCACCTTAGTTTTTCCCCCAAGTCTGCTTAAATTGTACCACTTTTGCGCGCCCCTGCGATTGTACACAGCAGTGTGGAGTCCTTTTGGTCACTACATAAAGGTGCCGTCCTGGCGGAGGGGTCTAAGGGGAGGGGGTGTCCCCCTCCCCTTTGAAAAAGTTTTGTTAATTTAAGTTTGCCTAGATGCAAAATGGTGCTATCTTTGGAGTATTTTTTTAAGTGATCATATATGACTGGAAAATATCCTTATTTAAAGGGGGGGGGGGGGAGGTGAAAGAGGAGAGTGTGTTGTCTTAGAGAAGGGTACTTTGTCAACAAACCTCCCCAAGCCCCCCTTTTGGCAAGGCTTTAATGCCTTCTATTCGGGGAAAGTTTTTACGACAAAATACGTGGATGGAGTCCACAGAAACATTCTTGGACTATTACGAAAATTTTCCTTTGTCTCATTGTGCATTATAAAAGGGTATCTAATACTGACAGATACCGGTATAGTGCCTCCTGGAAGCTCTGGATTAATTATGTAAATGGGGCACTGAAATGATGAGTATTACCTGACATCCAAGTGATACTACAGAGTATAATGCCAAGCACGTTACAACAATGGTATTTTTACTAAGTTTGAACGAAATTCCAGACGAACATCTTCCACCAATGGGGGATGAGAGAGAGAGTATAGGTGCAGGGAAGTGATATTACTAGACCCCCTTGATAGGTAAAGCAAAATTTAAGGACTAAAAGGCGCTTTTCAGAATGTTTTATACGTAGTAAGTGTATTAACAATCACCATCTATACCGGTAGAGGCTGCGCCCGAAGGTCGGTAAGCATTTTTGATAAATGTATAACGGCAAATATACGCACTTTCAACCTTCCACATCATGCTACAAATTAGACTGAAAGATCACATAGGCCCCTACAGATGTTGGGGATGTACTTCTGTTTTTCGGAAAAGTGTTGTGATCAGAATAGTTGTATGTGTTATAACCTTAATAATGGTCATGAGTTGGATTGAAAACCGCGACGAATGCGCGCGAAGCGCGCCGAAATTTTTCATTAAATAAGATGACCATGACAAAACCTGAATTCATGCTTTGCATCGAGACACTTTCAATTCCCTAAAAAACCTATTTGCCAATCACAAAGCCAGTCCGAGTTTACCTGAGAATTCGTAAACAGCTTTCAGCTTTTGTTGCTGTGCTTCTGCGGGAGTTGCTACCGGAAATTATTGATAATTAGGACAATATTGAGGTAAGGTCTGAAGCGCGCGGAGCGCGCGAAAATTTTTAAAGTTTGCGAAGGATTTGCGATAATTCTGATAGTTTGAGAACCATTTGTGATGGAAAATGGTTACAATAGATCCATCACTCGGTTGAAAATACATCACCCTACCCCATACAGAAATCTATAGCTTAAACGCCTTTTGGGATCTTTTTAAAATTTTCAAACATTTTTTCTGAAATCGATTGGGGGGCAGGCGCCCCCATGCCCCCCGTGCCGGTGACACTGAATAGTGTTGCTGATCGTGCCAGTCACGAAATTCATCGGTACACAGTGGCGTATTTAGGGGGCCGTTGGGCCATGCTACACTCTCTGATGTCGATTTTTTTTATTACGTAAAATACGTAAATGTTTGAACACAAATTTTACTTCAAAGGTAGCATATGCTGCACCAGATTGCATGTAAGGACACTTAATATTTAAAAAGTTTCAAAGGGGAGGGGGATACCCCCTTAGATCTCCCAAGACGGGTGATCACACAACATACTGCATGACCCCTTGAGAGAAATCCTAGCTATGCCACCGTCTGTACATTAGTGGATCAGCCAACTGGTGGGTCTGAAGTAAATTTAGCACTTGCAAAACTACCTGCCGAGAAAACCCTTTTGGAATTCACATCTCTCCGCTATTCCTTACTTGACTTGTTTAAAACAGTGCCAATAACATGTATAGTACGTATTTCAGGCTTTGTTATTTCCGAGCACCTTATATGTTAAGTTATGGTTCTTAATTAAGTACTATAATAGGACTGTTTGATGTTAAAAAGGGATAGAAACTCAAGCTGGTATAGTTTTGTTTACAATCTCCCTCATTTATCAGAACATATGAAAACTGCAACATACGTTACCAACGTCCCTCGACAAAGACTACGTCTGCCATGCGTGAGGCGTCAGTGTGGTAGTGTGGGGCTCCAAATCTTGGTCCGCGGTGGGGGCACTCCATCCTTATCCCCGCCGACCAAGATTTCGGAGGATCCAAATACCCCCACAGATAATTTTTCGGACAAAGAATTCACCAACCACACGGAGATTTCACTGTTGTGAATCCCCTTCTCTGCGAAAGAAACCACTTGAGCACAAGAGGCACCGTTCACCAGTGGTAAGCTAGAGATTGATCAACACTGTCACGTGACGTTAATTTCTTTACAAAACTTGAGCTACATGTCTTGACTTTTGGCAAAATCTGTATTTTGCTCTGACATACTGCCTTCTTATGGCGTTGCAGTGCGATCGAATATCCTTTGCGGTAAATGTGAGAAAGTTGACGAATTCCCCTTTACTTCTGTTGTATTAGATAGTGATCCTTGATGCAATGGTGTGCAATGTGTAACAGAATGAATATTTGAAATAAGGGTTGTAAATCAGAATCAGGTTTTTGCCGGTATTTCGTCAGTGAGCGGTCTTTGAAGATTTCAGAACCGCATCTAACAGAAACCATTTTTCAATCGGTTTTAAAATCGAAATCGGTTTTCTGCACAACCGCAAGGTGTAAAGCAAGGCCAATGTTTGTCTTCTCTCAACGGCTTATTGAGGTAGAAAAATTTGTTCAACCGAAGCATGGTTCCCTCAGTCAAAGGAAAATATGTCCCTAATGTTTTTCAGGAGACAGGTCGGGTCACAAGGAAATTGCCCTTGGACCTGAGACGTATCTCTTATCATCGTACTAGAAGTAACATCCTGGTGTAACCCCCCCCCCCCCACCGCTAAGCAATCCCTATACCCTACAGTATAATGAGTGGCATTTCTAGAGTAGTTGGCACACGGTCGGATCCTTCCTTTGTCACCCATGCGGCAAATACCTTCCTGGAAGAGGGTTCCAAGGGGAGGAGCTCCTCCCTATTTGAGGAAACTTTTGGTAACCTACTGTAAAGTGGTTAAGATCCAAAATGCACTACTTTTTGCAAAGATTTTAGCCGTTTCTCATTGTAAAGAGGTGAATGTTTCTTTATGGCTGGATCTCAGTGGATGGGGTGCGCTCTTTTACTGGTAAAGGAGAGAGGGGAGGTGGCTTCTTCTTCCTCTTTGAAAAGTTTTGGTTAGAGTTAAGATGCTTCAATACAAACATGGACTAATCTTTTTGGAAAATCTGACGATATGTCTAGAAACAAATAGGCCACACTTAACAATGCAGCCTTCGTTGAAAACTTGCGCCCCTTGTCATTTTCGGACACCCATGCTCTGCACGCGCGTATACAACACTACACAGTCAGATGACCTGCGATTAATTGGTTGCATTTCGCACCAGTGTACGCACATCCCCATTCCTCCAACCAGGTCCGTAGTTTAGACAAGGTAATGAAAGGGTGGGGGCGAAAATTTTTCCGGGGCGAATGTTTTTTCCAAAGAGAGCGAAAATTTTTTCTGGGGGATTTTTCTGGGCGGGGCGAGAATACTAAATTGCATTGAGGCAATGGTAATTTTTGATCTTCTAGGGGCGAAAAATTTTTCCAGGGAGTTTCCCCCTTTGGCTACGGGCTTACCTCCAACACCTTGTAGCTTTTTGGTTTCGTCATTGGAAGAGGTGAAATGTACATAGCCTATAGGTGTATTTTTTTTCTTTGAAAAGTTCCAAAACTTTTCTGTTAAACGAAATCGACTTATCTGCTGCGAAGAGTGATTGTCTAGACTGTGGGCTCTCAAGTAGAGGCCGCGGGCCATCTGCCGCCCACAAAGTGGACTAAAATGGAGGATTCCAAGGAGCTCTAAATTTATTAAGGAAAAAAGCTGCTTAGTGACATCCTTGGTACTGCATAAAAATTAAAGTGTAAAGTCGAGTAAAAGTGGCCCTCGGCCTGAAACACTTGAGAATTCCTGGTCCAGACAGTAATTTCTCCTAGAAAACAAGGTTTTAAAGCATACTGGTATTCGTTTAATTGACCATAATGAAAAAAGGAAAGTTGTGAAAATGTTTAATTTTAACAAAACTCTCTTTATATTTTGCTACATTACTTTAACAATTAAGGATATCAAAATACAAAATATTAACTGTACACAGAACAGAACTAGAACTTTTGAACTTCTCAAACGGATTTTACTTTGAAAGATTTCAAAATACTTAGCGGAAGGTATCATTTTAAATTAACTAAATTGACGCGACTGATCACACACTAGGAAAAATAAAACGCAGTATGTACTTACAACTTCACTATTGGAGTAAGCTCTGCTAATTATTGCAATTAGTGGCTTTAGTTTTAAAGGTTGAAAGCCGAAACGAGAACAGGTAGATGTGTACAGTCTTGAAATAAATTTGTCAAAGCAACGTCAATTGGTCAAACCAATGTCAATTAGTCAAAACAACGTCAATTAGTCAAAGCAAAGTCAACTATTCAAGACATAGTCCATTAGTCAAAACAGCATCATTTAGTCATAACTAAGTCAATTAGTCAAAATAACGTCAATTAGTCAAAACCACGTCGATAAGTCAAAACAACGTCAATTAGTCACATGTAAAGTTGTCATGATTTACTTATTTTTCGAGTGTATGAGACTAAATTATATCAAAGTATTACTCCGTGTTTATTTTGGTCCTTACTTCCTTATACATTTAGTGAAAAAAATTTAAGATATGTAATCTCTCATAAAGATTGTACTGGCCACACGCATACACACTCGTTTTTTGTATGGGAGGTTCGCATAAAGCATATTTTCGCTTGGAAAGTAACGAAATAGCAGAAGTCGATAAGTATGGAGAACAGAATTTCAAGGTGACTTTCAATTTTGTTCACAGAGATACGACAAATAAACGTTTCTATTGCTCCGTATTAAGACCGTCATCGAATTGACTTTTCATTCACCATATGTTTTTGGTGCATGCATATAGTCCAGTGGCGTAGCTAAGGGTAGCAAAGCAGGGGAGTGGGGGGATTGGGTGTTGCGCCTCCACAAAAGTCCCGGCCCTAAATGGAAAACTTAGGAGCGAAAACTATACCGCTTCCGTACTTGAAGCCAGCATAAATGGTGGAATCGTTTAGCACACTCCCTTTTAGCCTACTCCCATGGAAAACTTTCTGACTAGTTATGGCTATTTTCTCAAGCTCCCTAAAAAGTCTTCAGCCAAATAATCAGTTTCGGATCCAGGGTGTGTTGTTACACAGGGCATTTTCCCCCTAAAGTCAACGCTGTAGACAGTGAGCGTTTACTATTTATTGCGCAAATTGCACAAACTGCTCACTTTTGCTATGAAAATCTTAATTTTTTCCACACGATGGGAAGGCCTACACGCACCGAAGGCGCCGTGAGCCCTTGAAATATGGGCTTTGCTCAGACCGCCACACGGAACTTCTGGATCCAATACTGGGATACGTTATGTTTTTGGCAAGTACTTTGGTGCGCGAGAAGTCTTACTCGGATACTTTACTTACAAGCGAAGGCTAACTGATTTCTGCGTAGTAATTGAAGCTGCCCTAATTTTAAGCAAACAGTTTGCGACTATTACAAGGTACACCTAATAGCGACGGAAAGGGCAAGGTAATGAAATAGTTAATTCCACTGCTTGTCTGACGAATGATATCCTGAGCTTTTGAGTTGCCTAGGAAACGGATCACAATGACATGATTTAAATTTAAAAAGACGTCACTATGTCGTCTGTGTTGAATAAAGATATGTAATACATGCATGGTAATTACTAAAAGTTTCATTGACTGTTCTTCGACATTAAGAAAAAGAAAAATGTTACCACTTTAAAACGGATAGTCCCATCAGTCGTGTCTAAAACACGATGAATGCAGCCAATATAAGAAACAATACAGGTAAGTGTAGAATGAACGATAGTGCTAAATACATCTGCGGAAATCTCTGCTTTGAAAAGTATTTGAAGAAACAAATTCTTTTTCTTTAAAAAGGAGTAATTGTGGATACTTTTTTGTTATTATTTACGACCAAATAAAGTGCAAAGATCAGACGGTGCTCGACAAATTGTAAAAAGTCAAGAATGTCCCACATAAACAAAAAAATTCAACCATTAAAACCTTTCAACGAGTGCAAGATAGTATAAAAGAAAACGCTCTCGTTTGAATGGAATGACCTTGCATCACATCAATAAGTTTCCGGTGGAAGGGATTGCTAAGCACTTGTACCCAACATGCCAGTGATATTTTTATCAATGGCTTGCCCTAAACGAGCCTACTTTCAAGAATGTGGATTGGGACAGTAGCCCCGGTTCCAGCCTCGTACTCCTATGAACACATACTTATTGGTTTCTGTCTTTTAGTGCAATTGCATATTTCACTTTAATATGTCTCCTCTAATAAATAATGATACATTTACTTTTAACAGTTTTGTTATGGTTTTACTTCTATTACAAGCTAAACTCGCTTTAACGACTTAAAGTTAAATTCTAATGACGTCAAATGACGTCATACATTTCACATCAACATCAGAAAAAATGGAATGAAAATACAAAGGCAGTAACTGTTATATTTTTTTATCCAAAATAGAAACGACGTTTTTAAAGCTTATATTATTTTATTATACACTACACACGGTACCTACAGTACATACCAGACAATAATATTTACATCCGTATTTGAACTAGGCGATCAAACCTGTGGAATCTGGACCATTTAAGAAAAGTCTTGAAAAAAGGAAAATGGGGAACAAAATCGAAAATTTAAGATACCATACGAGCATTACACTTTTAATAAACTTATACTGTTATAGATTAACTTCTTCGAAGAAGGCATATTGATGGAAACTGGATTTTACAAAAAGGTTCTCTAGTGGTCTATCTTAATTTAGACCATCTTCATGTATTATTTAAACAACGCCCTCTACAGCAAAGTGTGAGAGAATGAAACAAACCTAAGGTCCGAAAATATCACAAACATATCTCATCTTGAGAAAACTCGTAACATGAAAACATGGACCTAATGTTTGAATGTTACGATGTTGAGGCTTTTTTCATGAGGTAAAGTGTCATGCTGCCACCAATTATGTAACTGATCAAACTAATGGAGGTCCAAATTACCCATCGGTCCAAATTACACGGCTTTCCCGTGCGCAATCGTAGAAAATGGGAACATAAAACTTAATCAACATTATAAAGAAAAAACCGTTGGCAAGAATCTCTGAACTGCTTGGGAAATCTTCGTGAAAACTCTGCTATCCTGCTAATCTTTTACGCCTTAATGGTGGGTTTAAAGGTTTTTATATATGAGGTTACTGCGCGTTTGTGATTGCCTGTGCTAGCAGTCACAGCTCATGCTCAGAATGTTCGTTAACCTTAGTAAACGCGCACAACAGGATCCTATCTTTAACTGTAATACAATGAACGCTTGGTAGCCACTAGCCATACAAAAGGGCGCACGACGCAGTGAAGGTCCGAAATAGCACTAGGTCCTATTTGGAACAGCCACATGCCTAACCACACGTAACCACATTTTTCAATTAAATTGGTTCTGGCGGAACTAAAATCATTGGATTCTTTTGATCAATTTGTCTAATTAAATTTTTATTTGTCTTTGGAAACTTTGGCTTCCCATTACCTAAACAAGCGTTGCATAAGGCAACTTCTTTGTTGCATTTTCCCTTGTTAGGATATAAGATCACAACTGTTAGAAAAAAAAAATGAATTTTATCTTAAAACATAGAAACGGTGCCGGTAATACTGCTCTTCTTTTTCCAAAGTCCCCTCGACTCTCTGGCGAAGAGCCAAGGGGCGAAACCAAACGTTACTCCCGAAGGAGTTCTGCTCCCCAAAGGAGCTACGTCCCCGAAAGGATAACAGACTTAACTGACCTCCCTCTCGACCCTCAGACCTCTACATCAAGGGTCCCATTCTCAATTGGCTGAAAAGAACAGATTCTACTGTTCTTTTAGATTTTTGTGAACAATTCCAGCGAATAGGTTCACTGAGTATTGTCCGGAATTGACCTTTTTATGAAAAATAATTTTAGGGCCGTTGCTATTACAAAATATCCTTATTGTTTATCACATTTATTGTTTCTTCTTTGGGTCTTGTTTTAAACTGTTGTCCAGCGGGATTACATTGTCCCCGTTGCACAGGATGATTCTACAAACTAAAACCGCTTGTCTCGTTAAAGGGCAGAAGAAACAGTTTTGGGTATTACTTTCAGGAAACGAAGCACTGGGGCCCTAATCATTTTCTGAAAGGTATGCCATGGTTCCGTATCAGCATCCTTACAGTTATTCAGTCTACTTCTCTCGGCAGCCCCTCCCACTGATGGTCTATCCAAAATTTGTCACGTGATCTACTCTGCAAGCTTTGTCTCATCTCCAATCTTCTTCCTCTTAAAGAAACCACACTGTAAAGTAATAGGACAAAAATATGTTATAGGATAAAAATATGCTTAACCTCCGTACAATGATGTAGTCGTTTATTAAGACGATAATGTTTTCCTGACGATATTCTAGTCATTAATTCATTACCTCAACCTCATTTTATACAATACACCCTGACTGGTGATGCCTTGTGACCATAGAAGTTAATGACGTCAGGCTCTCTGTACGGCAACAAAGCAAAGGCGTGTAATACAAACATTACATCGTTGCTATTGTCCCAGTTACTGAAGGTGAAACTACAAGTTTTCAAGTTAGGACTATAAACTAAAACACTTAAAGCACCACGACTTATCTCTGTTGTGAAAATTACTCCTAATGTTTCGGGAAAACGATGAAATGAAATTTAACTTCCAACGTTGAATGCACACTGCACGTTGGGAGACACAACCATCTGGCTTTTTGCCGTACAGCGGAAGCGGAAGAGCCCTTATTTTTTCACGACCTCACTGGTTAAACACGCAGCCATGCACCATTTTCCAAATAGCAACTAAAATGGATTGTGGGACAGAATATTGGTGTGCTTCGTTTTTGGCCACAGTCATTTGTCGACGCACCACCAAAGCTCTGTCCCATATTCCTTTACAATTACTGTTTGGAAAAGGGTCAATGCACTGTTTCAGCATTTTCCCTTACTTTATTTCTATGGTTGTGACCTATGTGAACACTGACAATCGCACTGAGAAGTGAGGGCGTGCTGTAGAAATTGAGATCGAAGCAATGAACTGTTTGAGGATGATGATATCGTTCAGAAAACATCGTCTTAACACAAGAGTGAGTCTAGATGCTAAAAATCATCCATGTTAGAAACATTTCTGTAGAGATGAGTTAGTTTTGTCGCTTCTTTTGTAACTTTCGGGAGTAGTTACATAAAAATCAAATAAAACATTACCAAAAATGATTGTAAGCTTTTAAAAAGTAAGGAATTTGAGCCAACTTGGACGTTTTTAAATTCAGTCAACTGGGTTCTGCAGGCTCTCAAGTGGACCCAAGGGAAAAAGGAGGATAAAAGTAGGATCAAAATTCTTTAAAACTGGAGAAAAGTAAGATTTTTTTACACTCACAGTTCGACAGAAAAAGGGCTTAAAAAGGGTACATTTATTGATACTCAGCACTGTTGACAGCATCATTATCACTCTTTCAGACATTTTCCAGGTAAATTTATGATGTCATTTTACACGCATCTCCCAAGTCCAAAAAATTAGAGAAAGTAGGAAAAAAGTAGGATCAAGTAGCATTTTCGAGAAAAAATTGAAGTAGGAAGGCTCAGAAAGTAGGATACGTAGGAGTCACTTGAAAGCCTAGTTCTGAGCGCCTTCCACCGAATATCCACCCAAAACTCACTTGACTGAACTTGAAAAGCTCTGCACAGGAGGTAGCCATGCGTAATCTTGACCCATTGGATTTTAAAGTGTACCCGAAGGTTGGTTAAGCCATGACCGAACGATTCCCACCTGGATAATTACCCCCGGACAACCCGTTTTGGACAACTCTCACCGGACAATTGCCCTCGGACATTTCCCAACCTGGACAATTCCCTCCCATGACATCTGTCCCTCAGACAGCTTACCATAAAATTTGGATTTGACATGTGTGAGAATTTTCGGAGGGAAATTTCCTGGGTGGAATTGTCCGGGCGTATTCGGGGTCAATATTTCTGGGGGGCAGGGATAATTTTTGCCCGAATTTAGAATTTTGGACCAAGTTGCCCAAATTTTAGCCCCAAAAAGGGCATAATTAATTTTCTTGGCTGTCTCATTTGCCCGAATGGATCCACTATTTTTGCCGTATTGGGAGGGCACATGCCCCCTGCCCCCCGCCTCGTACGCTTATGATTGCCAGGCTAGATATTCTCGGGCGGGGAGTGGGGTTGTCCGGGAACCGTATAGGCAGTACTCTCTCGTGACATGTCATCATGGAGGTTGAGAAGCATGTCGCACACACAGTACGTATGCATGGTAACATGCAGCTTTACTTAAGATGGGGGAGGGGTTCCTACTCTGTAGATGGCAGCAGAACGTATTAAGTCGGGTTAAAGATGAATATACAAATGCAATTAATCTACCTTTGAAAACAATTAAGGGTCTATGGGCACGTAAATGTGATACATGTTTACTTGATGTAAAAAGCATTAAAAACGTTAAAAAATAGCAGCAATTCCCAACAAAATCGGTCAAATATTGACCATTTTATAAGACACATACTGTTTTGCACTTTCGTCAGGAATAAAAATGGCTACTTATGCAGAAAGAAGAACACATGGGATAGATGTAATGTTATTATTTGTTTCTTTAGCCTTTGTCCCAAGGACAGTTGTAACGTTGGCATGCCTCGAGGTTTTTTTTTGAAGTAGCTTTTGACTACTGTGAAAATGTCCACATTACAAACCTTACTTGAATCTAGCTAGTAAGCAATTAAAAAATAATTTATAAAGGATTTACAAAAGAAATACAGACACTGTGCGACACTCCACATCATAATTTTTGCCAAGCTGATGCGCAATCTCAGAAATTGTCAAAGTGTGAAGAGATGTGTATTGAGAACGGTAAAAAAGTATTCAAATAATTGAACGGTTTTATCATCAAGGGATCTTAATCTAACATTGTTGAGTAAAATAATTGATTTGGTTGCATGTTCACAGACCTTAAAGTGTACGTAAAGTCTAAAATTTCAAAACTATGTGTTATAACGTTTGAAAAATGCATCCAAATGATCCAACTCTTATCTTCACAGGGCATTCATGAACTGAGATATAAAATGTCGAAGCTGATTCACTCAATTTAATATGGTGGGTTGCACAATAATTTGTGATGTCATTCTTTGTACTACTCAAATTACCGTCATTGTATTTCTTTGTTTTTTCGAAGCCATTGCACCTTGTTCCAAAATGTGATCACTGTCTTACTTTTATAAGATAACTTGGCTATATAAGGCCTCTCCGTATAACATGATATGCAAGGGAATAGTAAACGTTTTTAGGTCATGTAAACATCGTAATTTCAAAAGGAAACAAAAGCAGATAATGTGAGTTGTACAAAAGGTCATCACAAATTATTGCGCAATCGACTATTTTAAATTCAGTGAGTAAATTTCAACATTTTATATCTCAGCAACGGAGTAAGCTATAAAAATGGGATAGGAGTTGGATGAATGAGATTCATTTTCTAACCTCTAAAATATATAGTCTTGTAATTCTAGACCTTAAGTATGCTTTAAGCACAAGGAAAATGTGGAAGCATTATCCCACTTATTTTGAAGTCTTTCTAAATCTATACTTACCCTCCATGCTGTCATAATTAAGCAAGACAAAACAGTAAATCCAATCAATGCAGCAAGGAGATATGCCCACCAAGGGAAAGGCGTCTTATAGAAACTTAGCTCTGACTCGGGGAGTGCTGTAGTAGTAGCCTAGGATACAAGAATGAGAAGATCCCATACATTTATTATGCACTGAAATTATGATTTCTAATATGATTGTAGTACTTCGCTCTGTGAAGTGCCGTCTTTGAGTAAAGATCAGGGCTGGAAACATGCACCTATTATTCAAGCCCTTCTAGCTCAAAATCTCAATAGTCATGGTATAAAATTAAAAATGCCATAAGAGCGCACATTGTGAGCACTGGGCAGACGGGGTTGCATTTCCAGATTGAGAACTTCTACAAGGATCTAGGGTGGAGAACTGATCCGATTTAGTGTGTAAGTCAATGGGCCAATAATTAGTTGTGCGCTACCTTAAGAAGCTGTAACTGACTTTATTTGACCACATCGCAGGTTAACTTGGTACCTGTAATGGCCCGTATACATATGTCGTCACACGACCAAAGAAATCAAAGTGCGCCCTCGGCTGAAGAAGCACGCAACTATCTTACAGGTTACATTCATTGTTTGTTCTCTGACATGACGTCGGGTCGGTTGTCAAGTAGATGGTGACGTCAATGCATATTGTCTATCCAGTAATGACCTTTGTTTCAGGGTTTTGCCCAAGCAATGACTCGGACAAGGGATATGCCGTGCAGCCTGCTACGTTGGCAAGGAATGAACCGCTAATATAGACTCAACCACTGACCTGAGTAGCTTTCAATCGAAGGAAAATGTCTGAACTTAGGACGCCCGGAGCCCTAGATCGGTAAGAATGCGGGACCCCGAGTAATTCCTGTTCACTAGTTCATTTGAAATGATCTAAACTTTTGAGTTACATTACATTGTTACTAATTTACAGAACACATTACATGCAATGTAAGCACTAACTGTGTCCAGAATAGAACTACCTGTCTTTAAATTACGAATATGTTGAAAACAGCCTGTGGTTGTAGAGGATTGTACTGATGAGTTTTGCAAATATTGAAGTGCTAAATTTATTTTAGGGCGAGAGTCCCAGGAAGCACGGGCCCTCGGTCATGGCCTAGGCGGCCCCTTCTTAATCAGTCACTGCTCTAAGAGAAAAGTTCACGAACTATTCTTGAAAGGCTCGCCGATTGCATTGTTCACATTTATTCAAATCTTTCTAGATGTTGATAAGTGGTTTCTTTTCCCTCCGTGGTTTAAATCTGAAGCTGACCTCACCAAGTCTAAAAAGACTACCTCACCCATTTATATCGGCATAACATATGTAATAAAATAAAAAAAATGCAAAACTAGCTTACACCATTAAGTAAATATAGTAATATATAGAATATCACCGTCTACATACCGTCTAAAAATGTGGCCCTGTCATGGTCCGGTATCAAATACAATTGTTACTGACATTTGATAAAGAACAAAGCCATTTAAAGTTACGTATGAGTATTGGTGTAAATTTATTCTGAAACCCGGGGGATGGAACAGCCAAGGGCGCCGAAGGTCCGCTGGAGGGCAAGGCGCTCCCCTTGACGGCGTGGGGTCCAGGGAACCACCCGAGGGCCTTTGGTGGGTCCAGGGGAAGGAGCGAAGCCTTTGGAAACTCTGGGGTATTTACAAAATTGAGAGCATTAGAGCAAAGAATGTATTAAGTACGTCTAAGGGACACTGGGTGCGCATTTCGTAAGTGGGGTCGAGAGGCAACTCCCTAGAAGAGGCCCAGGGGAAAAGTCGCCTGAAGTCCTGAGGTATTTATAAAATTCAGGGCATTAAGATGAAAAGTGTAACTATTTTCAAAGGAAATCGGATACCTATTATATAGACCACAAAAATGATAATTTTACCATACCCCTTACTGAACAACGTCGTACGTATTAATCCAGTCAATTTAATGATTCAAAGGGCTTTTGGGCGGTGGTATATATTAAGTTCCTTGTCAGGAGGCCCAAAATTTTTTTTTACCGACGAGCATTTTACACCGACCAGGTTCACATACTTGACACTCAGAGAAGGCCCATGGAATTTATGTGTACAAGGTTTTGTAGCTACAGAATTTATCACAGGGGAGGGTTCAAGTTGTCGCCGTGGGATCGCGGTAAGCTCTCATATGGTGGTGTGAATCATTTCACTATCTGAAAATGGCGTTGAATTCGCTCTGTAGACAAACCTAGAAACTGGATCTTGGTTATCACTTTTTGTAGCTACATTTGTACCAAGGGCCGGCGAATTTGATGTTGCAAGGGGACTATGATGGGTGAGAAAGGTTGATGCTGGTATAGGAGTATTACAATACTCAGACTGTCTAAAATGAATCGGGAATGGTGTAACTATCCACGATTGGTGCTCGGGAAGCGCGCCCAAAAATATCATTTTCAGACAGTGTAGGATGTTTTACTTCATCCTGCATTTCAAAAGTTATCCAAGTTACATTAAAATGCCCTTCCTTTTTCCCGTTTCTTCTTCCATTCCCTCTCAGCTAGGGCCGGCTTTATGCATGAGCCAGCGGGGCACGTTCCCAGGGCCCCATACAAAAAGGCCCCAACAAACTAAGAAATTATATTCTTTAAGGCCATTGGGAGACGCTGTCAAGCCTTAATCCAGAGGCTTCGACAAAAAGGGGCCCTCAATGTAGGCTATCATAATTATGCATAATTCTATTGCAAGCCGCGGTATCTTTTTATTCCTAGGCCTACTCGAAGAGGTAGGTGTACGTGTATGCCTATTATATCAATTTTCTGAAGAGCTCAGTGAGTGTTCAAGGATCCTCTACATAGGATCGGGCCCAGGACCCCCACATTTGTAAAGCCGCTCCTACTTTCAGGACAGGTGGTAACTGGGGTTGCATGGGGCGTTGAAAAAATAATCTCGTTCAAGCTTAGATGTAATAGTAATGCAAGAACGCACGAATGGATGCGCGTGAAGCGCGCCGAAAAAATAGCATTTTAGGAAGTCACTTAAAGCAGTTAATGGTTTAGCACTTTTAATGGTTTACTTTATTTTACACTATTCAAAAGTTATCAATTTGATAACCAAACATAATAATACAGAACATATTATTTTGTAATGTTTTTGAAAATCGGGGGGGGGGATGTTTTTGATGGCCATCCCGCCGTTGTCAAAAAGTGGGGGATATATCCCCGGTCCCCGGGATTTTCACCTATACCTGTGAGTAACAGTAAGTGCAACTGTGTCATACGAATATGTATAAAAAAGCTTACATTTTCCATAAAGATTCCTGGTAGATCGTTTGCCAAAGTGTATGCGGAACCTTTAACTTCTAATGTTGCCCGAGATGTTATCACCCAATCGCTGGCCGGTTGACCTTCTTCGACAGACTGGTGACAGACAGACAAAAAAACATTTATGTCACGAGGAATTAATGGCAAGAAGTGCAGTAAAACATAGCAATACCTTATACGTCTCGTTTCTATTGGCAACGTACAAAGCTGTCATGTTGAAGGAACCGTGGCATATATGTACACGCCCTCACAATGTGACCAATTATCGAAGTGGGGAGTAGTGCCAGTGCATGGTGGGCTTTACACATATGTGTGCATCTAGGCAAATTTTCCAACCTTCCTCACTAAAAAAAACCCAATTTTTCAAATTTTCTTAAACACAATGAAAAAATATTTGAATTTTTCATCCATAGATATCCGAAATTTTCTGTCGACGCTCAAAGTGCGCAGAAAAGTTTGCTTTCGGTATGTTTTCCTCAACCTGTCACCCTTGTCGGGCTTCGGACTGCTGCCCCTACCCCCGTCGCGAAGCCTGGCCCCCAGTCGGGAAAATCCTAGTGCAAACCCTGAGCAAAACTTCTATGAGGATTATTTAATTTGGTTTTTACCCTTTGGTTTCCTTCTTTAAGTTCTTTATGACTTGAAATATAAAATGAAGCTTATGAGAGTAGTTTCAGATATTTGCCTAGTGTGGAAGACAGCCCACATGACTTTCTCATAAAGCACTCTTAAAAGCTGATGGGTCTTATTGGCCTAACCTCGTATCATACGAAGCCTCTGCTACTCTTAAACTATGGTCAGCACACATCTCACCTGTAATAATGTCTTCAGCCACAACCTCGATCGTATAGAAAGAACGAAGGGCTGTTCGTTTCCACCTAACGTATCAAATTCACACGATATCTCCACACATTTTCCCGTATCGCAGTCAATCATCATCAGAGGTTGTGGAGTTGGCAGTTTTTCCTTTATCTCTCGTGAAACTCGATCATTTCCTTGACGGGCTGCCTCATCGCGGGAGACGTTCACGAAAATCTCTAAAAGCTGTTAATATACATAGAACGGTTGTCACCGAAAGGAGGAATTTAAGTACATGTTACAGGCAATACAAACACAGCTGTACTGATGACAAAGCCAATAGGCTTAGTATAAAAATGTTACACCAACCCACTTCACCCCAAAATAAAATTTATGGCAGAAATATCCCATCCCAGCAGTGTCCCAGGTATTTTGTGTGGCGTTCTTCTGACATGCAATTTACCCACTCTTCTTGGAGCGACAGACACACACACACACACACATATATATATATATATATATATATATATATATATATATATATATATATATATATATATATACGAGTTTTTCAAAAAGAAATAAAGTTTTCATCCTAGCCCCTGGTTTTTGACTTAGGTCATTTGATTGATCTTTAGAACAAAATGCATCATTTTGTAAAAAAAACTTCAGGGTGTTGATCATTGTTGAGAAAGGGAGGGACTGAGAGAATGTAGAGGAGGTGGGAGGAGATGTGGGGGTGGGGGAGCGCAAACCAACCCGATGTCCCTAACGTTAGGCCTATAGAGCATAACTTGAGTCTAGGTTTGGTTCCATGCACCTTATTGGCTCCTCGGTCTTGCGTATACCTTATCCTTCTCTCGTCATGTCATGACCTTCCCACATGAACAGATGCCGAGATCGCTAAAATAATGCCGTTCGACAGCCTTGTGACTTAGACCTCGCGATCTTTTGGCATTTACAATAAAAAAATGTAACGTTACCGTAACAAATTACTGATTAAACAGGAACAACTTTTTCTATGTAAAGAAAATATGAAGGTCTTTAGTGGACAGTGGTGCACCAAGGATATTTTGTTTTGGTGCACCGCCTAGGCATTTTTACATCCTAAGAGAAACACCTTTCCACACCTGATAAAAACTACAATTAAGCACTTTTAAACAATTTTAATTTTTGACCGACAACCACAGGAGGGGGGGATTACACCCACATGAACTTCATCTCTTGGTGCACCTAGCAAAAACTGTAACAAACCTTCAGCTTTTCTGGATTGACATCCTCTTCAAAAGTACATTCGCCTTTACTTGGTGTCACGCTCGTCAAATACAGCAAATAGTCCTTTTCTACCGTATACATGGGCCATTGGACCTTCAGCACTGATCTACCGATATCACTTGGACCCTGGTTTTGGAACTGAAAGTTTGTGAGAGAGAGAGGCAGACTATTACAGTCTTATCAGGCATATGGTTGGGCTCACATTGGGAAAAACCCAACGGATTGAACAATGGAAGCACTTATGCACCTGCTACACTGAATTCAACGTTTCATGTAACCGTCTCGTAGATATATTATATGGCAGGTTGATTGCGATAGTAACACTTTCAAATGCACCTATTGCTTGGAAAATGTCAACCTAATAAGCGAGTTTGGAAACTGATACGCAATGAATGCTGGGAAGGGAAGTATATTACAGAGACTGCATGTGCAAGACAGATGTTTTGTGTAATTACATACAATTTTCGAGTTTAAAATTATGGTTTTCTAAACATCAATCACAGGTCAAAGAGAATTTCCTTTGTAGGAAATAGTTCTTTTTGAAGTTATTCTCCTTAACTTGGACCGAAAGGTTGGACAGTATGACGGTAAATTGCGCAAGACAAGAAAACAGGCAAGACAAGAAAACAGTCGCCGGAAAACTTCGTATCCGCAAGGTAATATCCGTGTACTTGATCTGTGGTACTACATGGTACAGCAAAATCCAATTTCCCAACTCGTCTATTGTGCGAGAATAAATGGAAAAGTTAGCATCATTAGCAGTGACAATCATAACAGTACTAAGCCTGTGAAGTTTGTGTTATGTTACAGTACAGTATATGAACTAGATAAGGCGACTATGAAAAGCGGCTGAAGGGAACCAATTGATCCTTTTGCTCTGAAATGGATACACCTATCTAGAAAAGTTGAAACTTTTGAAGTAACCGTGTCAAGGACTTACAATATAGAAGTGTATGACTTCCTTCCCAACATCGGCTTCACTCGTCACATTGTCTGGAATGCTGTCGTTAGTGTTATAAACCAGTTGCGCGGGATTGGCGTACCTAAAACAAGGAAACAATAAGATTAAAACTAGTTCGTAGTGAAGCTTTAGAACCGTCTTAAAAAAGTGGTGCCGGGGGGGGGGGGGGCTGAAGCAGGAAAATCCCCAGTCTGGATAAGGGTCTGTATACATATGTTCACAGTTATTTAGTCAGTTTAAAAAATTGAAAACGTCCTCTTACGTGAATTAACTCTCTACTTTGGTATCGGTGAAACGTTATTCTTGATATAAAATTAGGGGGATGCCCAGGTCCCCCAACCCCCAAAGGCATGATGCTTCTGCCCTGACCTTCCGTCACTGATAATGGGGTCAATGTAAGTCATACCTGCATTAATTTTTAGATATTTTTGTGAACATTTCGAATACTTCTTTCAAGATCAATTTACTATATAAAAAGATGCTTACCCATAAAAACTGAGGTCGTAGAGCACCATGATTGGTATAGATGCGTTAACGGTGTTATCAGCTATCGTAGAATCGTCGTCAATGTTGGAACTAAGAGAAATGTAAATAATTTTTTATAAGAAACTACAAGTGGATCAATCAGACTTTTAGTATCTTTAAGTGATATAAAATAATTAAAAATAGTGAAGGTTTATGCAGATAAAGAAGACACAAATTTGAAATGATAAAGACTATATACTTAGGCAGACAGAATAATCTTCATCCTGTTGTGTTTAAGTGTTTGTGCAGAGACATATCAAAGAGCAACCCCAAAAGCAAAGCATCGCAATACAAACAGGCCCATAGTCAAGGGGAAGGGGTAGGGCGCCCCCAGAAATGTATTAGGAACAAAACTTTCTATTGTCTTTCACATGTCTTAACATATCTCGTCTCTGATAAATATTTCCCCCTTAGCAGTCTACAGGCCGCTGACAGGCGCATAGCCAGAATTGGGGGTGGTTTAGGAATACTGAGACAACTATTTGCAAAAGGTGCAAGCAAAGTGTGCCAAAAATGGCATTTTTAAACACATTTTCGTAATGTTTTACTTCATTTTTCAACTCAAAAGTTATCCATGTATTAAAAGGGACTAACATCCGAATATTTTTTCCAAAATGAAACAGATGAATTTGGGCACCTGTGTTTCACTATTTGGTAATGGGGCTTGTACCCCTGTGGTTACGCCCCCGGCAGCTGATTGGTAGAAAAGTGGTCTTTGCAGGCAGTTACGACTATCTGCAATTTGCCTACATCATGGTGATTACTGCTAAATGAGTATTGTTCCCTTTAAAGAGTAATTGCTTTTCTGATTTAAAAAAAAACAAGCGCCGACTTAAAACGCTTTTCTGATTTAAAAAAAAACAAGCGCCCACTTAAAACTGCTAAGTTGCATGGAACAAGTAGTTTCTGCTTCGTGTGTAGTGTATATGGTTCTACACAATAAATGTTAGTATGCGTGGTATTGTTTGCATGGTATGACGGGAAACGTTCACTTCCACTGCAAATGCTTTCTCTTAAGATGACGTTACTCCTGTCTCAAATTTTTATTTGAATGATGGTCTTAGGAACCATTCTTCTTAACTGCTTAACATAAATGTATAAGTAGACTGGTTGCACGATGCAATTCGTGGAGTACCAGTTTAATAGAAAAAGCAAAGGCCATTCAATTTTATTTGTTAAAAAGGGGTTGTCTCTTTCGATGTGTGTATATAAAAGTTGGGTTGGAATTGCCCAATAGGAACAACTCGAACAAATCATAAAAGTAAATAGCTACCCTTACCTGTTTGCATGAAAGTGAATATGTAAATGTTCCGATTCCTTATCATCTAAGGATATTTCGAACTGTAAACGGAATGGTATCTGGAAAATAAAAGAAATTATCACAAACATGAAAACTTTGGAATCACACATCTTGGCTTAATTTGTTTCAGACTGTGTTTCACTAACAGGCGTGTAGCCATGATACGGGCATGGGAGGTGGTGGGAGGGGGGTCAAGAATAATGAGACAACTATTTGCAATGGGTTCCCACAAAACAGGCCGAAAATACGACATTTTAATGACATTTTGGTTATGTCTTTCTTCATTTTACAATTTCAAACGGTTATTAATAATTTAAAGGGAAATTATATCGAGATATTTTTCCAAGTAACAGGTGACTTTGGGCGTTACTTTTTTCACTCTTGGGGCATGGGGGAGGGGTTTGAACTCCCCACCTCTCGGCTACCTAAATGCATATAGTCAATGACATCTGTGCAGTGGGATTGTTTTTATGTGAAGTTCTGCAGAGATGGTTTTACCATAAAGCTAAGTTACGGATTAAGGCAAAAACTTGGAACTGTTGTCAGAGCATGACCCAGAGGGGACACAGGCAACCTCTTGAACCCCCCAGACAATGAGACCATTCACGGTTACATAACTGTAGACATCGGTTGGCATAGAGCGCTTATGCGCAAGTATATATGCGTGTATGTCACGTTTTCCGCGTGTAAACGCTGGCTACATTGCACGCAGAGAGTAGACCAGCCATAATGTCATTTGTCTTTAAACATGAATATTTCTATAAAATCGGCACTATCATGCGTAGCTGTATTATAAAAAAGGACAGTCCTTGCAAATGATCTTAGTCACGACAAGAAGCAATGACAATAATGACTACAAAACATAAACTTATAAATGACAGTTTTAAACCTTGCTTCTTTAAGAAATGCATCTTGGCAAATTGAAGTCTTGATTTGCTGAGCCAGAAAAGCGTATGACAGTAAGTGCCCTTCGGTGTATTTTGTATAAATTAGTACCATGTCAATTCCAGTGAAGGGTTGTAACACATACCGTATGTTTTGATGGGACTGGATTGCCTACGTCACATGCTATGTTGGCATTACCGGAGATGTCAACCGTATCTTGGCAGTCAACGAGAAGATCCTACAATGAAGCAATGAATATGCATAAGTTAAATGACGTGAACTATCTCAATGTCGCATTAAATACTTAATAGTTATTATGGACATATGCAGAGTACACACGGCTATATAATGCAAGTATGTTTTTAAAGATTGAATGGTAGCAGGATACCTTCATGTCATGTTTCATTACAGGGTTCGAGCAGGAAAGTAATAGCGCCACTTATTACTTGAAGTTGGCTTACTCTGTCCATTCATAACCAAAATACTGTAGAATATACACGAACAACCGTTCCATTTAGAAAACATATAATTATCATGATAGAAACGTAAAATGGAGTAAGTGAAATGCACCAAAAGTAAGTTAGCACAATTATTTGAACCTATTACGTAGAAATAGGAATAACTACAAGGACTTATTCTAACAGCAATTATATGGTCAAAAATTCAATGGTACCATAACTGTTTGCTGGCAGGTCAGTAAGTACGGGTGTCATTATTTTAATTGTTAGTTTTAGTTTCTGTATCGATCTTTACTCACACTACTTTTGCTTTCAGCACGAATATATGACACCCCATTTGGGATCCGGGCGTGTAGCCGAGCCTCAAAAGCTTCGTCACCATTGTTTTGAAAATCAACGTCTACGAAAAGCATCTCTGTTTTACCAACAATGACTTGATCAAGTTCACTGTAACGAGAGGAAAGACTTTGTTAGCATATATAAGAAAGGTGTACGCTTAAGGTAAAACTGCTATTTGACCGAAAGTATGTCACAAGAGACAATACTACTTAGGCCTACTTAGATGAGTGACTGTGTTGATGGTACATTATGCACACTACCTGAACGTAGTAGAGAAGGGTGCATGCATTGTAACGGAGTGATGAATGATAATGTTGAAAGTATGGAGTGACTGAGGCTAAAAGTGCCGCAACATCGGGGTGAGGTAAAGGAGGGACGTGGGTGTATAAAGATTCTTTACCTCTCATTAAAAATGACATTCGAAAAGCCAAGTTCTACACCTCATAGGAACGCCAACACTGGAATACGTGTTTTTACAATACAACATGGGGTGACACTTCATAGGGCACTGGATTGTAATAAATTAATGTAAGTCAATTAAAGTTTCTAATGGTGCTAATGGACACACATATTAAACACATTTTAACTGTATTTATTGCTTCCATAACTCAGTATTGAACTTTGCAACTTTTGCAAACACAAATCAGGCAAAGACGGATCACTGTCAGAGGGCAGATATTCTGGGGCAGTAGATGCCCTAACCAAATAATATGCCAATCGAAACAAACACTGTCCTCGAAAATTGACGTGCTGGCTACACTGAAGTACAACTGTAGGTTACCCCGCACATAGATGCGTGACTAAGTACAAGGCTACGAGGTCACACACTTAGCTTACAATGCAAATCTGCATGCTAATAATGTGAGGGGTATTCTGTAATTACTCCGCTACGTAACCACATGGTAGGTGGAATTTTTTCTCAGGACGAATAGTGGCGATTTTGGAAATTTCTAAACAATGAAACAATGAAAACAATGAAAAATAATGCTCAAGTTAGGGCCAAGGTTAGGGCAAGGGAAAGAACTTGCAATTGGACCCATTCGTCCTAGGAAAAAAATTACGCACACGATGCCAAGATTTTTGACTTACTGGTTAATGCCGACTCTAAGATCCGGTAAACACCTCTCGTTACTACAGTTTTTCAAGAGAACAAGCTGTTAAAGAGACAGGAAAAATAAGGTTATTTTATGTCAACATTCGAACAGCAGAGCGGCTAGTTAGTGCATGCGTAGACTATACTGTAAAAACACAAGGGTAAATTTGACCCAAAACTGTGTCAGGAGGGAAACGACCTAAACTATTGGGTTACGTAATGACCCAAATGAGGTTCATTTGATCCAGATGGGGATACAATTTGACCCTAATATATTAGAGTGTGCTCATGCAATAACGCTTCTCCGGATTTGAATGCATTCGAAAGGCTCCTAAAATTGGGGGCAGAGATATTTTAGCTCCTGGATTTTGACGTTTTTGAAGGTAACTTTCTCAGGCACAGCTAACGATAATCTTTAAAGGAAACCTTAACACTTGAAAATTATTGTGGGCTGTAGTCCCGTTTTAGGATAACGTATGGTTTAGACCTACTGCATCCAAATGAAAGGACTTCCGGATCAAGCATCACCCCTCATCAACCCGCATCATCTACATTAATATCATATTATATGTTTGATTAATTTGTTTTCCGTTTAGAAATACCTGCTCCGTGACAAAAGTATTTGCATTTCCAAGAATCGGAAGGAGTTCACCATCCATAAGAGCAATCTGGTCTTCTTCGATGCCGTAACTAAACTGGAACACGACTGGAGAAAGTTTATCTCGGATCACTTTCTGTTGGGCGAAATGGGAAAGAAAACATTCTGTGGTGAATTTTGAATATCACAAATTAATTCGGAGTCAGTACTTTTCATAAAACAAAGGTAAAGATGATGAAAAAAACAATCGAAGACCGGCGCGTTATTATTCTCTACTCTGAGCTGGACACAATTTCACATGATGTTATGTTTTTCTTATGCCGCCATGTTGGAGAATACATGGAGGAGAATCATTCAAACAAATGACATCACAGCTGTGGTTGGCGAAAGAGTTGATAAGGCGCGTTTACCTGTTTACACTGAAATTCAATGAAAAGTAGATCTTAATTCTTCTACATTCTGCGTGCAATCCAGGGGCGTAGCTAGGATGGAATTTTTAGGGGGCCTAGGTATCAAATGGGGGTGCACTGCATTGATCGTCGTCCTTAATATTTGCACATTTTATTAGGACACACACACAATTTCTGGGGGCCTAGCAAACATCTGGGGGGCAGGCCCCCGTAGCTACGCGCCTGGTGCCATCGCACCGGCGTTTACACGGGCAAAATCTATCATGCACGGGTATGTTCTTGTGCATGCTCTGTGCCAACCAGTGCTTCCAGTGAGGTCTAATACACATATGCTTGTGTAGTAGTGTGACTTAAGTACCCCGAGGTTGTAAGCGCACCAGTGGCATCACTGTTTGGCGTGAATTGATTGGTCAGTTTGCGTGCGAGTGTCTTACTACATCTCACACATTCTCCAACGTGTCGGCTGCTTTCGTTGCTATTGGAAACGTGACGAGAGTGAAGTGGATCTACTGTGACATCTCCCACTCCAGTCTCCTAAATACTATCACATTATGCAATAGACGAGTTGGGTAATTCAGTACTTCCGGTGGGGGTCACAAGGTTAGCTGTATCATGACAACAGTTCGTCAAGGTAAGTGGTTCACTTGACCTTTGACCCATTCCTCATGCATTCCGTGAAAAGCATTTTTCCAACTCGTCTATTAACGGTGAATTATGTAAAGACCCACATGTTGGCGTAATAATGTAAATCTCCATCTTTAGGTAAGTGGGGTCATACAAATAGTGTAAAAATTTCTTCAGTTTTCATGCAAGATGTCAGCCCCTAAAGATTACCTTTGTAAAAGTTAAAGTGATACTACCTGTTTAAAAAAGGGAAATACATAACACTGCCTTGTCCAAAGTGTTGGAATAACGTTTAAGCAGTCCATCCGAACAATAAAGATAAATAAAGATCCCTCACAGAAGTAGTTGTTCCAAATGCTGTTTCAATTATCGTAAAAATAACGACAAAAACTATGAAAATCGAAAATGATTCCACACAATCTTTATTCCATTCAATCCCTCTCCTGGGTGAACAAACCAATGAGAGTGCTCTAATATATGAATGTGCAAAAGGCAGCACAACGAAAGGTGCCCACGTATATGCTAGCGAACGAACACTGAGCACTTGATAGGCTGTTCACGCTATAGGCTAAGTACTTGAAAAATGACTGTAGGCCTGCAGTACCATGGAGCTGATATCCGAAAGGGTTTTATTGGCTCCATGATAGTAAGTCGAAAGGAGAAATTTCTGTTGAAGCCCACCCGACCAATTTCGGAACAAACTACAGCCCTCGTGAGCTACTCAAAAACACCACAACTTGGGACTAAGTATCAGCAAGGGTTGCTACCTGAAAGGGAAAGACAGTAAAATTTGTGCAGTTTGTGAGCTTTCGTGATCATCAGGGGCGGATCTAGGGTCTTTTCTGAGGGGGGTCCAACATAAAAAGGGCACATTCATTTTTTTAAAATTTTGGTTCCCATAAACGTCAGTGATTATACAATTTACGGCATATTGAAAAAGAAAGGATAAACCAAGATACATGCAAAAACTGGAATCAAAACCTGGAATCTAAACGGTGAAAATGCAAAGCGCGCGAAGCGCGCGAAATTTTTTTCGTTAAGCCTACACTTATAAGAATTTGTACTAATTTAAAGCTTATATAGAACAATTGTCCAGAAAGTTAGGCCCTATCGGGCATAACTTTATTGCACTTCCCTCCTCGAGTCACTAGCCGTACTGTACAACAGACACAAGTGAACGTTAACCAGGTTTAACGAAATGCGATTCAATTTCCGACATTTACATAAATCCATGTATTTCTACATGAAAAGGTGGAAAGGGTTTGTACTATATTTAGCTATAAGTATAACGGAACTGAGGAAGAGTGGACAAAGCGTACCGAAAATTTTGGGTTTTATCCCAGAAATTACCCTTATGAAAGCCAAAATAAGTAAATCGACCATGTGTGGCGGCAGAATTTCCCCAACAGGAGGCCGGGCCATGTCAGCAACCCCAATTAGTTCCGACATTCCCTATTTCTAGGGGATGATGAGAAGGGCAAATGGAGGAGCCTCGTTATCCTATGCCATTGCAGGCATATTTTGCATCATATCACTTAATACTTCAAGATCCGAGTTGCGCACTGATAGTGTTCTTTGAATCTGAATCGTGAAACTGAAAAGCGCGCAAAGCGGGGGAATATGTTTGATAGGCTAACACCTAAAACATATGACGAAACGAAAAAAAGAACTGTGGGCTTGTAGACCGTATCGGGTGTAACATACATTTGTATCGAAACCACCTGGACTACAAGATGAAATAACCAAACTTTGCTCCGTAAGTCGCTCACCAACTGACTCTACCGCATGACAAACACACAAGAGAACACCAACTAGGCTTTGCGATATGGGATGAAAGTAACGAACTTTACAAAAACTATGTACTCTGCCTATATGTTACTTGGTAAGGTGGAAAGGACTTGTGCTATTCTGCTTTGCGGAATTGAAGAAAATAGAGTGACTCTACAGCGCGCGTAGCGCGCCGAAAATTTTGGGTTCTTATTAGAGAAATTATCCTCTTGAGGGAAAAAAACAGGTAAGCCGTCGGGGCGACTAGTTGTCGCCTGGGACTGCATACTTTCGACTAGGACTCCCCGACAAACCTGTAAAACTTCCCCGATAGTTGGCTAGCCTTCCCCGACGGGGGCATGAACCTTTCCCCAACCTGGCGCCACCGCTGTCTCGACTGGGGGAGGGGGTTAAAATACTGTATGTTGTGTTCCCTATATAGTTGCGGCGCGACTGTCAAAAATACTCTGTCAGAACAGATGACTGAAGTCGAATGTTTGCTTTTTATTTGCGACAGCAGACCGGTCATCGGTCCAAAGACGTCAAAAAAAAAATTGAACCGACTAACATTGCGTTATTTGACCTGGTGGTGATTTTATATACTATTTTTAAAATGAAACAAAAGCCGATTCGTCCATTGCGACTTCTGGTCAACTCTTCTCTGTGGACTTATAACTAAGATTGGCTTTTTATTCCCATCACTAGTGCAACACTAATAAATGAAGAGAGTAATTCCAGACCATGAATATCATATCGTGTTCATGAGAGGAGGGATACTAGCGGGTAGAGGGAAGGTTTCGTAGATGTAGCGTTTAGGGAGTGTGAACAGATCATTATTTTGTTAGACCAAAAGACTAGCAGTGACCTTTTGGAATCAATATTAAAACTCAGTAGTAATACTTGCATAAAGCGCTAGCTAGTGAGTATGACGTCATATCTGCGCGTTTTACTGTATTACTTTGAAAGCCCAAGCACGCCACACGTGGTTCCAAGCGAAAAGTGATTAGAATGCCTGACTGTCACGCAGGCAGTGAGAATTAGAGTTAGATGAGGTTTACGGCTCAGTTTCTAACCAACTGGTTTAAGTAGGGCCGGCCGAGGCCTTTTTTGCAGTTATGGCTCACTGGCATGTTTTTCCCTACTCCATTGCAATCAGTAAGACACACTGTAGTCACATTCTCTGTAAAACGATTTCGCTGTTCGTGTTTCAGGGCGGGCAATATAGGCTACCATAGTCAAATACATTGCTGAAAGTTTCTGCGATACATAGCTAGACTTTTACGGGTGGATTGATCGATACTGGATGGGGGTAACCAAAATCTACTCGGAACTGGACAACTGTCATTACCTGTCAAACTGTCGTGGTGTTTTTTTTTATTTTATTTTACTTTTTTAGCCTAGTGTGAAAAAAAAAATTTGAAAAAGGGCAAATTGGGAAATTTGAGGGGGGTCCGGACGTCGGCGACTCCCCCCTATGGATCCGCCACTGATCATCGCAGAGTGTTTTTGCATGATTCTGAAGGCAGACTCAAGAAAATAAGAGTAAATCTAACTCGATTTACCCACGAGAATGGCCATCGATATAATATGTAAGTACTACCTCCGACGAATAATATTGAACAATTCTTGAGTCATTCAAATCATCGACGGTCAACGATATCAGCTTGGAGTCTGACATCTGAGATGTTTACCCTCCGTCGCAAGGTCATACCATGGAGCTACTACCTGGACATTCTTTCCCTCTTACGTTTCCCAGCTAAAATGTACTCAGTTGCTTTGATTCAACCAGGGAGTGCTGATACAACAGACACAAATTCTTTTATATGTTGGAAACTCTTGGAGAAACCATCTACAACAATCGAGCCATGCAATTTTACGACTTCGACTGTCATACTTCAGGTTAGTGCTCTTGCCATAGTCATCGACATCTACAAACTCGACACAGTGTATCGTTGTCCAGTTTACGTAGATTATTTGATATGTAGACCTAGCCTACCCCTCAAGGACAAAGACTTGGGATGCGGGGAAGTAAGCAAGTGTATAGAGGTGTAACTGGTTACCGTTACAAGCGTAGCATGCAAGTGTCTTTTTGAATACTGTTAGGGGTGAAATTCACTAACACGGGTAGTATGATGAAAACCGGTGCTTTTTTCAAAACGTCAAGTGTGCTGTGCAGTGTACAACCTTCAAAATCACTCTGTTCCCAGTCAATGCATGAATAACCGAGGGAATATAATCTCATGCACAGTACTTCGGTACATAGGCCTACAGCTGCGTGATCCGTTGAATATTCATCATAGCGTTGTGATAGGCGTGGTTTGAGCTGTTTGTAATGAGGACGGTTTTTTTTTCAAAATAGCCTGAAGATTTTGACTGTTTTCGTACTGTTTCTTTATATTTTGCCATTCACACTACCATTTTCAGTCACTACATAAACAACTCCATCCATGAATAGTATTGTTAGTGTATTGGCAAATAAAGAAAAACATTAGGCCGTATGTATTTCCCTTTTCTTGAAAAGGTAATATCACCCCCGAACTTTGTGAAGTAATAATCGAGTTACAATGGAAACAGGAGGGCAGTCCACAGATTTGCAGATCTCATCTCCTCCAGTTTGAAGTTCATCGGACGTATGGTTTAGGTTGAGTTTGCGACACACTTTTTCGCAAATTTAACCTTCGACCCAAATTTTGACCTCTAACCACACCCTTGGCAAAAAATTTCTTTTTGCAAAATTTAGGCAAATTTGAAATTTTACCTACATTTTGACCTTTGACCCCACCCTTAGCAACCAAGGAGCACTATTTTAAGAATTATCTCATCATTCCTAGACTATCCAGTTGGTTTTTATTACTATTTCTAAAATACTGATCGATAGGCAAATAACGGCAAAAAGTCCCATTTTTAGCGAATTTGGCTTTTGAACTCTGACATTTGACCTATGACGTCATATAATTATGCTTGCAAAGTTTTTATGGTCAGGTACCTCGCCACCATGTTTGAATTTGATAGGACTTACGGTATAGAACTTCACGACACACTTATTGTTCACACCCACACACCCATGCACACACGTGAAGTACAATATCTCATCTACCCATACACTACATTAGGCGAGATGAGATAAAAATTGCGATGGAGGCTTTCTTTCATCACATTGAAATCGGTGATATTTTGTCTTATTAAATCCTCTCAGAACATTTAAGTTAATGTAAGTCCAGAACTTTTAAGTAAAATTTTACACATTGTCAATAGGAAAATTGCCCAATTTTGTGTAATTGTTCAAGAAAAAGATAATTTCTACATTATTTATGTGTAATTTTACTTAATTGCCCAAGATATGTGTAACTTCTACAGTAATTCTAGGTAAATTTTTCCTTAGAAGTTTTAGAGTTCTTTAATTACTCACTTTGAAGCGTATTTCTGTGAGTGTACAGGCCTAAGAGTATTTATACTCTTAGGTACAGGCTATACTTATTACCAAATGAGTTTTTCTTTGCACATTTCAATTACTTTGCTGACGAATACCCGGCTTACTAACTTACCTCAACGTATGCCTTAAATGAGTAGCAATACGGCTCGTCTTTTGAGAGAGTGTCTTTCCATGATATCTCCCGGAAGGACGTGCCGTTAGCAAAAGTGATAAACGCACGTGATGAAACAGTCTTTACCGCATCCAAAGATAGATGAAATTGGAAAGCTATATCAGAAGAAAAAATGCAGAAATTAAAAAACAGAAAATCAGGAAAACACTGACAAGAAGGGAAGAAGAGGGAGCACTGATGGGTTAAACGGAGAACGCTTTCGATGAGGGGAATACTGGTCATACTGGTGTTACAAGACGACCCGTCAGGAACACCGGATTGAATCCATCGACGGGCGAGTGGAAAGTTCCAGAGACGTTCAACTTCAACGCAGCCTTTCTAGAACTGTCTAGAAGTGAGAACTGTTTACGTTTATGTCCCAATTATAGCAGCGACCTGGCAACATTTCTAAGAAACTGCAATTGTTTACAACTACTGTGCATACAAGGAACGTTCTCGTAATTGCTCGACTGTGTGCTCTAGAAGTTTCTGTTAAATTCTGGAGAATTCTCGAATAAAAGCCTAGCATATAAAAGGCAGTTCAACAACTGTTATGGTGGAGAGACATCAACGAGACCAGACTGTCACACTGCGGAGATCACAGTTATTCTCTAAACGAAGCCAGCCACTGACACTGTACTTTTGTGATAAATTGCCTTACGCCATTTCTACACTGTGTATAGAGATTGTTATCATCCATCATTCATCGCCTAGCCTTGTCATTAATTCGCTCGTGGAACCAGTTCCTACGCTACAGCACGCTGCAGGTCTACTACTGTACCCTCGTCAACGTGCATGCACTACCAGCCCTTGGACCAGACCAGGCAAATATTAAGTAAAGGATTGTGAGTAAGTCTAATTAATTTTTGTAAATTTAAGTAAGATAAGGAGATTGTAAATAATCATTAAGTTGTTGAATTTTAATCTCGTTCTTCTGTGATCTTTCGCTGTTATTGGTTTGACCTGCGACCATAAGCCGTAACACTGGGTAGTAAAATTTCAGTAGTCCTGGCTTTGCCTAAGTTGCCTTCCAGTTCCACAAAAAAGATGCCTAACACGTTTTCCCCTGTTTCCCGACTACGCGTATGCTTTATACAGTTCTGGTGGTGCCAAGCTAGCAAGGGTACAACGTAGGTATTTGCGCTGCACACTTTGACGTTCGTTACTTCTAAGAGTTTTCAATCCATGTGAAATACTCAGAAGAATATTTTATCCGTTTTCTTAACCACCGTTTCTGCATTCTAATGAATGAAATCGTCTCCAAATAACCAAACTTTACCAAACTTTTTTGTGTATTTGGTTTCTAGACGAGTGAACGTAGGCCTAGTGTTTTACGGTCGAATGACCGACAGTCGAGAAAATAAGCATAGCGCCACTTCTGGTTTTCCCGACAATCCGGAGAGTTATCACAGTGTCACTTGTTATTTTCCCGACTGTTGAGACAACAAGTGTATCAACAACACTGATATTCCTGACTGTGGGGAAAAAGCGCGATCGAACTGTTATTAGAACGTTATTTTATAATTAAAACCAATACACAAATCCGTTTCTTCAATATTATGCAAATATTAATTCAAGCCCCAGGAAGCGTCAGAAATGAGTCACAGATTTGACTTTCTTTCAGTCTAATCAATTTTTGTAGTGCTTTTAAGAAAAATCCTGCACGGTATCTCCGACCGTTGCGAAAATATGAAGCTACTTCCAAATGTAGTAACGAACCCCAAAGGACCATGGGAATTAACGAGAAGTCCTCCACAAGCACACTTGTCATAGGGGAAGCAAAAAGTGTCTCTTGAACAGCTTCAAAAGTGTGCCCTTGATCAGAAAGAGACAGAGAGATAGCGAAAGAGGAGGGGGGGGGGCGACCTACGTGCACAGGCAAAATTAAGTAATGTTGTGAAGTACGGCCACGGTTGTAGCTCTATATATTTCCACATATCTCATGTTCCGACTTATCTATCTTCCGACTTAACACACATGCGGATATGTGGCTTTGAAGGGCGGATCCACACTTTCGTTTCCATTTAATGGAGACAGTAACATAAATGTTTTGGGGGTTTTTTGGGGGCATGGTCCTAATCTGACCATGACCCCCTAACCTACTCCCCTTACCCTACCCCCTACTGTGTCGGAACATAGAGACGCTGCAACAAAGAAAGATCGGAACACAGAGCAGTCACCATCTTGAATCCGTACCTCAGAGATCAATAGATCTATATGTGCTAGTTTAGCACTTTTCAGCTTACTTCTAAAGCCCCGTCTACGCGATCACACATTTGGTCCAAAACGTCATTATATATTTGTTTGACAATGCTAATGGACAAACGTATGATCGTGTGAACTGCTTTCCCAAGAAATTTGATCAACGTCCAACATGTATGAAGGTGTTCAAACTTTTAGCTGCATGTTTCATCTTCCAACATATAAAGTTCAAACATTTGTATGTTCGTGGACAAATGTATGATCGTGTATACAGGCCTTACTGAAAGTGACTAATGACTATGACGTCATATATAATCTACCTGCTAGTTTAGCACTTTTCAGCTTCTAAAAGTGACTAATGGCTGTGACGTCATATATAATCTACCACAGTTACACTCAACAGTGAGCCTACTTTATATGTTCTATATGAATAAATATTGGGTCATGTCCTTGGTGATTTCTTCAAATGGAACTGGAAGCTTAAAATCTTTATATTGCCAATTAGGTGTAAACACAAACAGAAGTATACTTACGGAGATTACTGGTAACGCCCTTTCCTGAATACTGGATACACGTTCTTATCTCAAATCTGTTAAAATGAGTTAAATGGTACCGTTGTTGAAGTAACATCAGTTCTTAGTCTATGAATATTCAGTACATGACTTGCTGTCAGTGTGGGCAGATAATACCATCTTTTGACGGCGAAACCGCTAATATAAATTTGAAATTACGGTTGAAGCAAGTTCAGAACTGTTGACGAATCTGACACAATCATACAGATAATTATTAACGTACCATTTTCAACTCAAAATTGAAATTGAAACTTAGCCTGCATATTCAATACAAAATCTAACATCTCAAAATATTCTTTTTGTGGGAAAGAGAAAGGTTATGGGAAGTCATTTGATTGCACATTCACTAAAATACAAAAACACAAAACTCTGGTCAGAATTTCCCTGTAATTGGATATGGTCAACAAGAAGACGTGAAAACTTACGACGTCAAACAGATTTCCTTTGAAAATTCAAACATTGATAGGAAAATAATAAGATATGTGAAAAGACCGACATTTCAGCTGTGTTTTTGATCAATAATAGTGAAACGAAAACCAGCGGTCTTTCACGTTATATCATGCACAATATACTGGTATTAAACTTCTTATTTCAGTTTTAGCCTTTAAATAAAAGTTTCGGAATCAGCCTTCCTTCAGTTTCAGCTTTTAGTGGTCGCATTATTAAAGGGCCCGTTGCCTCACCCCAACCATTCTTGGGAATATCCGCATATCACTATTAACAATCATAGTGGCTGACGTAACTTCAAACGATAGAATCACTCTGATAGGCCACGATGACTTGTGCAGTCAGAGATGCACATATTACCCAGCGCACAACTCACACACAGCAGTGTGTGGATACGGCCTTGAGCTAATTGTTGCTCATTACAGGCCATTGCGCTTTTGAAAGGGAGGTGCACTAGACAGTTTTTTTTTCTGTTAAGGTGGAAGGGACGCTAGGAAAAAAGGAAAAAAAAACCTTAATAGGGAGAATTTTCACATTTTCATTGTCTGGGTGCAATTTACTGCCCTTTAAGTACGGAAATTCAATTTAAACTTACCCTGGAACTTGTACATTATTCGTCAGATTGAAATTTGGTTTTTCCAAGTCGATGTTTTCAACACTAAAAGTTATGCTTGGTGTTACCGCAATAACTGGTCGAGCACTGTGAAAAGATTATCAGAAGATGTTTATTTAAATGATAAATAAACCCTAGAAGATGCACTTTATAAAGCAGCAAATGACAAGCAACTCACAACAAATATCATTCCTATAAACTCGATCCGACTTTTGAAATATGGTCATTTATTTATTACAACACTTCCAGGGGGCAGCCATTTGTAAACATGGTGACATGAAGTAAGGCTGTTATGATGTACAGCCACAACCACTTAGGCATTTCCTCTCTGTAGTTCTTCATAATCTGTATCAATTTTGTTCCTCTATACAGTCAACAATGAGAAATTTCTACACTGTTAATTTCTTAAGTAATAAATCTTGAAAAGTTATGATCCACTAAATAAAACCGTATACTTTAATTACTAATTAGCTAGTCAAAGATATAAAAGGAAATAGCCCACACTATATTGCAACGTTGCCATACTGTGGCTTTTATACGTCATTACAGGCTTGCGCTTCAAGTCTTTCCCGTAATCTTCACATGCATGTTATGTTAATTTGTAAAAAAAAAAAAGAAAACAAAAACTTTGAACACAATTTTCAGGGTCACATGCATTTTTCAAATCCTATTGCAAGTAGAAAACTGAAGCATTTATTTATCCCTTAACTAACCAGGAAGTGTGAAATCCTTGAACGATATTATTTTAAACAAAGTAAAATATTTTTGTTGCCGTCTTTAAAAAATATTGTCCTTGGAAGATAATTATGAAGGTTAAGCGAACTCAGCAAGGGGAAACCCAACTTTCCACTTAGCCAAATGTCAACCAGTTTCCTGTTTGACAATGAACAAACTAAGAAGTTTGAACCATATAGATAAAAATGATGACACAACATAATCAAGGGCAAAGTGACAGATGGGGAAAATTTCGGTTTTGGGTCTGTAATTAGGAAGTTGCAATATCTGAATATGATATGCCTTGTAGCTTATGGTAGTATCGTAACAGATTCTTGAGAAGTGTTAAAATTTGTACATCATGAGAGATGTAAAGTCAAGTCTATTACGCAGGCATACTTGCAAACTGAAGGAACTCAGCGTTCACTTTTCACAGCCAGCAGACCCTGGATGAAATAGAGACTGGCGCAAGAGAGGTGACAAATTAGTTAGAATTAAGACGTTGAAGTGTGTTGATATTTTTTTACCTACAAGGGAAAATCTCGTCTATGATTTAATAAAGGCGTTTTGAAATGTAGCACTCAACAAGATACCGAAACTCCATGAACTGATGAGAGACATTTTGCTGGCAAAATGTCTAAAGCTCACTTACTTGCGGTACTACACTCTTGCACATTTGTTATACTTACAATAATACCACAGGCGTTATTAGACCGTTTCAGCCGATGACGCGTCGCTGTGACAAGAGTTTTTGTAGGGGGCTGGGTAAAAAATATCCCTAAAAATCATAACCATCCGTTGGAGCAGGCGCCACTGGCGGGACTTGTCCCTGTTTCCACGCATCGAGGACTGGACCGCCAAATAGCACCACTTACTTTTAATCACTTTTTGTTACAGTCATTAGCTAGTGACTAAAAGAGAAATCATAGAACAGACACGTACAGAGCAGGGGTTGTGATTTGGCAAACCGCATTTTCCCGGGACATATCTGGGAATTCTGACGGGGGGGGGGGCAAGTCCCTAGTGGGGGCATTGACCAAGTTTTTTCATAGCAGCCTTTGGCATTCGATTTACCAAATAGGGACACAGTCGTCTGCAAGGCCGGGGGGGGGGGGTCTCACCCCCTTTGGTTGCGGCACTCGGGAATCTCCCTGACCTGAGTCACAGTGACCAAACCCACATCCGCCCACGCTCGTGAATATGTTGAGGTACTTAAATGTGCAACCAAACGTAGGTTATACTTGAAATCAAACTCGTAAGCGAAAATTCTATATTGCCAACAGAAAGTTTTGTTCCAATTTAATAATAAAAACAACTCACCGCAATACAACGGCATGAGATGAAGTGTGTGCTCCAACAGCGAGATCTGATGAAGTAAAATAACAATGCATATTGACAGCTTCAATTAACTAAAATGACAATTTCTCCACATCAAGAATATTCTTTACTCTGGTGGAGTGGCGACGGGGAAGTGGAAGAGAAGGGACAAGGGCTATAACCCACATTCTTACATAATGTTAAGAATTGTCTCCAACATATTCACCTGATGTTTTAAGCGTTCCCGTCGGAGAAGCATCTGACGGCTAGATGGTCATTATCTAGGTGTCAGTTACCCCTTATATCCCCTTATATCCCGTTATATCCCTCCCTGTATCCCTTATATCCCCTTCTTTATCCCCGGCTCCCTTTCCTCCTTCCTAGCTTTTCAAATACTTACACCTTCAAAAAATAGTTAAGCTACCACGTGCAATCCCTTTTACATGAACCGCAGTGAGCCTAGGATTCCCTAGGATGCACTGATCATGCAGCTACTACTTGGTAGTCCATGCTCTCACAACCAATGACATTTACGTTGTCCGGCTTGAAAGAAAACACAACCAATGCAGTGGCGTAGCTAAAGGGAGGTAGGGGGCGGTCGCCCCCCACAAAGCCTCCGAAGGCCTTTGTCGGAAATTTGTAGTCTCTGTCGGAAATTTTTACCACCTTAATTAAAATTCTTACAACGGAAATTAGTAGCTAAGAATTATATTCTTAGGGTTTTACTTACAACACTTGTTTACACATGTTTTTAAGCAGAATTACACATCGAAATGGTTACTGACAAGGCCTGGAAGTGTCATTTAAGGCAATCTCGGAGATATTTTAATCAAATTTTTTCAGCGCGCTACACGCCAGATGATGGTGGCGCTACGCTTAGATAGTACATCATTACTGCAAGATAATAATCTGTCGGAATATTTTTGCTTTTGCCCCCCCCCCCCCACAAAAAATATCTAGCTACGCCACTAAACCAATGGACCTTAAAACGTGATTTTTTTTGTCCACGTGTTATTAATCCCTGGTGAGAAAGAAATAGATTGCTTCCAACTCTTCCAGAAATAAGTAAAGTGGATAGATTCCTTTAAGTGGTAAAATGTTTTTAATGACGTTTTTATTAAGCCCATAACCATCAAGTTTTCATCAAAGATCTACCCGGACACTGTAAGGTTAAAGACAGACAGTCATCACCCCAAAGTATATTTTTAGTGTGGGGGTATCAAAATTTTTAGTTGGTGACTGCTCTTTGATTGGCATCAAAGTTTAAAAATTTGAAAGATGCAGAGTAGCTCACATTCCACACACGGCAGAGAGAGTGCTTTTATTACATTTTATAGTCTTGTATACTCACCAGGACATGGCCTTAAGCAATAAAACAGTTTATTTCTGTACAAGGAAGAGCTTTATACAGTTATGGGAGGAGCTAGAAGTTGCATAGTTGGGAGAATTGGAACTGTCTGGGATCATGAAAATTCCCCTTAAAAGGTGGTCAGTAGCGGTAACTATGACCTAATCAATGAATACATGTCGCTCATTTAGCATTGCTTTATTGATTTACACTTACCAGTATAACTGTTTTCGTCAATATCTCGTTCCCCTGATAACGAAAACCCAAACCCGCTTAACGGATGTCCGGTGATCCCCAACTGGGATGGACGGACAACCTGAGAAAACAAAAATTCAATTTGAGTTTGAACTACTCATAGTACTGAGCGCAATATTACGAGTAGGTTACTGGTGTTGTAGAGTAGTTCTTTGGGTGTGAGAAAGAGGACTACACGTTTTTCATGAATTTTGGAAACAAAATATCAACGCGAATACAAACCAATTTTTATTGAGTACAACAATACATAAGAAATTGTGGGTAAAAGTACGTACTCACTAAAAGTACGTTGTATCATGTTGTTCTCATAAGCTATTGCCACCCTTTAATTTATATGAAGCTGAAGTACGATCTGAAGCTATGTAAACCTAGAATTCATCTTCTTTACTCTTAAAAAATGCAAGACTCAGCCAACTAATAGATTAACTAAGACGTCAACTTTACGTCAGTACCCGTAATCGCATGATCCATCAGAAATTGTGGAAGCAGTTGGCAACATTGTAAACTTCTGTACTCAGTGTTACACATAAAAAGTGAGTGTGTATCTGTAATACGCTAGTCATGCACACATACTTTTTCCAAAGTCCCCTCGACTATCTGGCAATTGAGACGAAGCGCGAAAACCAAGCGTTACTCCTGAAGGAGTTCTGATCCTCAAAGAAGCTACGTCCCCAAGGAACAACTTAGACTTAACATGACCAACCTTTTGACCTTTAGACCTGTGCATTTTGGGTCTGTCATATGCGTGGTCCTTTTCTAAACTGGCTGAAAGGAACAGATGACCCTCTTCAGTTTTGCGGTGCATGTAACACCAGCAACCGAAAACCACTGAGTCATGCACGCATACTCAAACTATATTATAGTCTGTAAAAATAGCAAATGCGAAAACTATAAACGACGTTTCTCGTGGCATTAAAATGTATGAGAAATATATGGCAGGAGCGAACATAGTTTGCAGGTTCGTAGTCTAAATAGAAATTTTCAGGTAAAAGTGATGTGTGATTAACAAAAAGAATGGTGGACGACAAGGGTATATGGAACTACTTTCAATTGGGGGCTGAACACTTGCGCAAAATTTTAGCGATGTTTTAATCACAAACTTCGCCCGAAAAAAACCTGAGTGTTTTCGCCCTACCACCTCTCACGCCTATGGACACATGAGTAGAAACCGTGACACTAAGGAACATCCTGCGCTTTCCCTTAAAAGAAAGGGGCCTACTCGCTTAGTTACACAAATGTGCTAGTCAAATGTTACAACCGCAGCTGAGCCCCAATCCCTCATCTACAGATGGCTTTTCATAATGAAGAGGAGAGGGCTGAAGTGGGGACCAAATTTGCGATTTTCCATGAGTCCTTATCTTCCAAATTAACCAAATTTCTTGATAATAGACCTCCCTTTTATGATGGCCAATTTTGATTTTATCTGAATGTCACTGGCTTGATATAACTGAACACAACTTACCTGTACAGGAGTCGAAACAATTCCTCTCCTTCCACCACTAAAAATGTATACAGCGCCATCTCCATCGTATGGCGCTCCAACTGCTAGATCTGAAGAAAAAATAATTAATCAATCAATACAAATATAAATCAATAATAGATATAAAAAGTTTGAATGGCCGAAGTGTGCGGTACGAAGGCTATTCATAGGGAAAGTACCTTGAAACAGTAATTGCTAATTCATACTGCAAATCCATGGATAAATATCGCTGTTTTTATAGCAACTGCCCTAAAATGCTATGTCTGGATGGCTCTTCATATAACAGTAAATTAACCTTGTCAAACTCCATTAAAGGCCAAATAATTGTTTGCACACCCTGGTATTAGTAGCTACTAGATAGTTTTCATGTTAGCCTATGATTCGTCATCGACAGCCCTGTAGTCAAGAGGGACCGGTGCGTGCTACTCAGAAAATTATGACCCTCTAGAAAATTCCATTTTACTAAAGCCTTAATAAATCTTACACTTTTCGACTCCTGATACACTATTTCGCCCTAGGGGATGTTATCTCGTCCTTTTCAATACCTTGTGTGGCTACGGGCCTGGTCATCGAATTAGAGAAAACGTCTCCAACTGGTTCGTGCATGGCCGTAAGTAGCAGGGGCAGCAAAGGCACTTGCCCACAGGAATTTTCCAAGTAATTTTTTTTTATCACAGTGATTTGTATTACATTCCGAGGTTTCAAATACAAATTGTTTACATGAAACTTGTAAGGCAAGGGAAGTGCCATTTCCGGTAATATGGGGAGCATTTTTGGCATTTTTGTCTCGGTACAATAAACGGTGATGGTGGCGCCCTGCTTTGCCACCCTCTTGCCTCGCCCAAGTCATACTGATTTCTGTGCACGGCTATTCGTTCGCGTCCTTCCGTCTCAAGAAGACGAAAGCATAAAGCAGTGCCGGATTAACCCCATGGCAGAACCGACATATGCCGGGGGCCCCGCGCTCTTGGGGCCCCCAAAGTGTGTGTGCACTTATGCCATGCTTTAACACTATTTGGCATATAATGTATAATAACTGTCATGTATCACTGTATAATGTGTAAAAGCAACTATTAGTTATTAGCGGTTAAAAGCTAAAATTTAATCTGTTGAGTGTTATTAAGTTTGTGTAAGCGGGTGGGCGAGGGGAAAGGAGGTTAAACTTGTAAAAGGGGCCCCGCTATAGAAAGTGCTGGGGGCCCCACACAACGCTAATCCGGCCCTGGCATAAAGGAGTCTTTATCAACATAAATTGTCGTTAAGTTACAAATCATTTACAACAAATAAAAATGCATCAGTCCTTACCATTGAATCCATCTTTATTAATATCTCCCAGGGCTGTGAGAGAAAATCCAAACCTACTTCGTCCATGCCTTCCAACGATAGTCTTTTTCCTAGAAAGTCGTGATTCTCCGTTCTAGAAATATTTTAGGGAAAAGTTTAAGTATTAAAAGTAAATTTCGATATATGTTAAGAGCTGAGGGGGTTTTTAATCTCTTCAATCTGGTGAAAATTACATTCAACTCCTATTTGTGGTTCTTCAGAAACAGAATGAATGTATCACATTTTCTATCCACAGGGAAAATGAAGCTAGCATACGTGACATCACAACCTATAGCAATAATCAACACTCTTTTGTTTTTTCTTCAAAGTTCATAGCCACCTTTCTCCGCCAAAATCTCATGCTTCCATAACGTGAATAATGAGAGGCATGAGGCTGGTACAAACTTTACATTATATGTGGGATGCTCGAGTTGCTATACACTTTAAGCTCAAAACAATATATAAAATAAAACGAAGCATTTTTCGTCGATGAGAGGAGATTACATCACTCCTGTTAGCTTCAATTTAACATTAGGTTGCAAATATATAGTTTCATTTGTTAATATCTGAAGAACCTCACATTGGAATCAAATAAAAATATTAATGCAAAGCAGGTGTGGTACTTCCTACCTGAGAATGCCAAAAACAATCGCTAAATCTCGTTTGGCCTTGTAAAGCAAATATAACCCAACTCGGATGTATTTCAGTTTCGATTCAGTTTAGAAATGTCCATCTAAGACAATCTTTCAGAATAATACAACTTGGAGACAACCCTAGAAAAAACCTTCACCAGTTCACTCAAAGATAAAATCATGTACCGTATGTGATGACAGCCCGTACAGGACGTATTGGCATTTCATATTACATTCGCATACAATGTTATCTTTATCATGCTAACTAGTATACTGCATCCTTATATTACCATGTCTGTTAAATTCCTGGTTTTCATCATGTCTAAATTATCTTTATTCGTTTGGCGCCCCCTTTTTGTACTTAAGTAACACGTCTCCAAGGTCCATCCACATTTCTATTTAAAATCATGTGTCTTGATGTGGAAGCGCTACTGAGTAAAAGTGCCGGTTAAAAAGACTTACCGCATACAACTGATAGAAAATATAGATCCTTCCTATCTCGTAGTTAGTAGTCCTTTGTTCTTCATCGGTGTACATAGGAGCCCCGACAATGAGATCATTCTTTCTAAAAAGGGAAAAGAGATTTCTTTTATCAATTTAGACAGGAAGAGACGGTGATATAGTCAACGGGAGGGGCACGAGGGGGGGGGTCCCCCATACTTGGTCAAGTATGTAATACTTTTGCTGTCATTTATGAGCACGAGACTACTGAGTCAGTATTCGATGATCTTAAAAGAATCCATGTAGGGGTCGAGCGCACTTGTTCCATATGCATCGAACATGACAACCATTCATAGGCCTACACAAGCATATAGTGTAGAGTGTATGGTACCTTGTACTACTCATGTACAACCGGTACTGTGGCCGAGTGGATAAAGGCGGTGGTATTGCCACATTTGACCTAAATTGTTGAGTTCGGAAGCCACCCGACGTGAAGTTGTAATTCATAAGCCATACAGGATGTTCCCACATTCGTGGTTTCTTAGCGTCGTGAAAAATTACACGTCAAGGTTTGCTTCCCACGCTACAGGGGCTGCTACACGCCTGTGTAAACACATCACGAATGATTAAAGAATGAAAATAGCCAATATTCTCATCCCGAGATTCACGTCACCCCATAACACTAGGACCGGTCGGTGAGCATTTTAAGTTTAAGTTTGAAGCACGTTTGTCCAAAAATGGCAAACTTTCTGCTCGAACTGGAATGGATTGTAGCTCCCGACCCCGGTAACCTGCCTCTTATGCCTATACTGTATACATGTGTCAACGTGTAACAACCACGTCATGTATGCATAACTCATATTCCAACACTGTCATATAACAAGTGATGTATTCTATGAACTAGAAAGATCGTAATTTAACTCAAAAGTGGCGAACATTTCAACTGAAATAGTAAATACGAATTATTCAGGGCCACACGCCCTAACTGGCCTAGGGGCCCGCGCACCGTGAATAAGGCCCCTGCCTGAACGGGTTTAAAACATTGCAATTTCGCTTCGGCAAAGCCGTTTACCTTACAATTTTACAATAAAGGCCAAATGTGGCTATTTTTCATGCAAACGATCTTGAAACAAACTCTGACGACACTGCTATAGGACACTGCTTTTAGGTGAAACAGTCACCCCATATGCTTGACCCGGCCGGGAAATTGACTCCCAAATCCACTGTTGTGATCACGTTATTGCTTCAAATGCATAGCTTTAATTCATTTGGTTTTAACTTCAAATGCATCTCTTCAATTCATTTGGCTTTAACAATGATACAACTATAAATATACCACTCTTACGTGACAGGTTCAATGAAAGGTGGTGGACACTAATGTCCAAGATGTATTGTAATCCCTGATCAATGAGTGACCTATACCAGCACAAATATAGATAGTTAACAGCAATAGTATACAGTAATACACGCACCAGGAAATGATCAAACGGTTATTTGGAAAGCTATGAAACGTCTACATAACCAGTTTGTCAACGTGTTTATAAGCAGATTAGGGTTGAAAGTGTTGTTTAAACGCATGGATAGCACAGACATCCTATGTAAGGAAGTCTGTGATGGGCAGTCTTACGACGTCATTGAAGTTCTAAGAAACAAAGTGTTTTGTATTGATTGCTCTTTCAATCACCTGACCTAAAACATCTGCAATGGAAGTTATTGCTGCACGGCTAATTAATGTCTCATAAACGAAGTCGTAGTTTCGTCAAAGTTAAACCGTGACCTTAAATTTTTTAATCTTTTAAGTCTTCCAGGTGTTATCTGCTAGAAGAGGGAACAAAAGTGTAAACGGCTGGTGATGAAAGACTCGCCCATCGGTCTGTCGGTCCGTCATACGGATGGAACAATTGTCAGGCAAACTACACTCAATTATGATCGAATTATCCCGCGTCCTTCGTACAGTCTTCAACGTATACGTTTCAACTGTTTCGTCTGTTGAACTTTACCTCGTAATCTCATACCATTTTTTCTGCGAAACTTGCTACGGATCATACGTCATTTTTTTATTGTGTTTCTTAACCTACGTCATTTTTATTGTGTTTCTTTTTTCTTACCCGTCTCCATTTAAGTCTGTTGCAGCCAAACTGTTTCCAAAATATTCTCCGAGTTGATGACCGGACCTGTTGTATATTGATACCAAATTGTGATCGTAAACAGATACCTGCATAACAAAAAGGAATCCATTATAAGTTCAAATGTGAATAAATGGCAATGTTTGTGTCATATGTTGACGGCTTTCAGGAAGAGAAAACCTTCAAGCCACGAAGGGTTTGATGGGTAGCCTTCATAATTACAGAAAATATCAACAAAACTAGCATAATTTTATGGAGTCTTTTGATTCCAAAAGCCTCTTACAAAAATGGTACAAACACACCATATGAAAGAGAAACTTTGTAAAGTTAAGCTTATTCACAGCTTTTCAAGTGTCACAGTTTCCGTTTTGTCATTTTCAAAATAATTTAGAATACAAACATGAAAATACGACCATGGACAACTCGCATGATAAATGACTGCAGTACTTTGGTGTCAGGAAAGTTCAACCTGGGTTAATCATTAATGGGACGTGTGAAGTGAAGTGCCAAACTGAAGCACGCCCTCATTTGGTTATTCTGTTAGGCAAAAAAGCCTCACGCCAGCGACCCTTGCACAATGTAAATTGAATGTGTAGGTAGAACCAACTCTTGAAGTGTCTTCAAAGATTATTGTTTCCAACACATGTTAATGAACATAACCACGTGACCATTAAATAAAGACGAATATACAATAACCATCAAAGGTTGCTCTTCTGCAGTGTTGCCTTCTCTGTGTTTGTTTTCCTACGTCTCAGCATAAGCGTACGAAGCGACCTTTAGTTGGGGGAAGGGGAGGGGATGATGGGAAGTATTCCCAATTTTTTCAGCACGTTTGCTCGAAAAATACAATGTATTTTGCCCGAAACAAGCAAACGTTCTGCCCGAATGGGCGGGGTAAGGGGGGGGGGGGAGGGGGAGGGGAGGGGAAGGGGGAGGGAGGCCGCTGTGCCAGCCTTGTGCACCTATACATCTCAGCAAATTGTCACTGGAAAAAATATCCATGCATTAATTGTGACAACAGTAAAGCTCAGGGTGCCTTTCTCGGAAAGTTTTAATATAGTGAGCTAGTTCGGAAAACTTACAATGATTTCTTTTTCGTATGCACAAGGAAGTAATGTAACGTACCGGCAGGCCTAATAACGATAGATGACAGATTTAAATTTCAGATAATAATTAAGGCCTACTTCTTTGACATTGTTTGTTCATCTTGACATTTAAGCGATGTAATAAAGTATCTGCCGGCTTACCTCGCCAAACATGTTTGGAGCACGTGGTGTTCCTACTAGATTGTCTAGTTCTCCATCATCATTCAGGTCAGCCATAAGGACTGTGTAACCTGAAGGTAAAGAGATACATTTGTTTTTGATTCGAGGAGTGTAACCGGATGGAATTACTTCCTGAAATAACTTGTTATGAAAATTAAAAGAAAAACATACCTTGTTACTTAGAAGTGACATTCATGATACCTTTGTAACTGTATAGAAAAGTATTGACGGTGTCAAATACGTGCAATAGCTCTAGTGGTGAAGTAAAAAAGAAATACTGACTTCACTTTGGTTTCAAACCAGGGAACTGTTACAGCTCCCTGTTTCAACCAAGGAACCAATCACCCAGCCAACCAACCCACCAACCCACCTGGCCCATTCACCCGCTAGCCAGCATCAACTCGGTCCGGCCGCCCGTCCGCCCATCAATCGTTCGTTGTGTTGTCTTCGGTTCGAAGGCTGACTTTAAAGGTCATGTGACATGGCACCAAACAGAGTTGTTTCATTTTTCAGTTAAAGAATTAAGTCCTTCAATGAAAGATCCGTTGGATTTATTTCAATATCTTTTACCATTCTCAAAATATACGTCTACAAAGTTTGATGGTTTCTGAAGAAACTCATTGCCTATGCAAAATAATGATGTGGAGTGTTGCACAGTGTTAAAATTTCTTTTGTTAACCCTATATAAATTATCTCTTAATTACTGATCAGATAGATTACAATTTGTTGAGTGATATCAATGTTTCCAAAGGAAAGAATTTTAACTTTCATAATAAACCCCTCAGGAGATAACAATGGTACCAGTGTCCTTGAAAGTAAGGTTGAAAAAACAAAGACTAACATGAGCCATATACGGTATGTCCATCTTACGACGTCACATATTTGCATATTTAGTCATGTTTATTCATGATATAAGTGTGAAATAGAAATAAGCCTGTAAAATGGTCAATATTTGATGGATTTTAATGAGAATTGCGGCTATTTTCTGGATATTTAATGCCTTTTACATCAAATATTCAACTATGTTATTTTCATGTCACACAACCTTTAAGGGTCATCCAAATGCTCTCTCCTCAGCCTTTCTGTAAATGTATGCATAATTCCTTTCATCACTTCTTCTCTTTTTGTCATCAGTTCGGGTTTGCCGTCCCTTCAACCATCCCATCTAATACCCTCATCATTATTCTTCTATACTGGACTATCTCATGATGTGTCATCAGGGACAGCTCCCTGGTCTCGCATACCAAAACTTTCTCTCTGCAATCTTTTCGACTATGCGTGTCTTCTTTTACTAGTCCTAGTTTTGGTTTTAATGCTCAACGATAATGGTCATAATGAGTGCCATAACCAAAATGAAGCCATCTGTTATCTTAACGTTGACAACAATAACAAACAAGCATGATATAAAGATATATACGATAAATGCGATAACATATGTGAGACTGCCTGAAACGTTGATGATGTCTCCAAGACAACTGGTAGCATGTCCATTATCGTGACGATCAAAGACGTACAGAATATAACCTATATGTCTTTTTCCAGTATGGCTGAGTCGATTTTACTCCAGGAAAGCCTATATTACCCTACAAAATTGCAAGATTTTGTCCAAAAGTATGCTTGAAAAATAGGTTTGAATACTTTAGAAATAGGTTTTGCCCGACCTTCGGAGGGGGGGGGGGGCGGGGCTGTAGCTCGCAGCCTCACTGGCTCGAACACCTATAATTGCGATGGGTTCACGGTGGACAACTGCACACCGACGATTTCGTTATTAAGCTGACAATGGTATCATAGTAAGTTGAGTTGCTATTGAAGATATAGACTAATTCTGATGGTGACATTGGATGAATGAATAAAAAGAAGGGAATGAAAACCGATAGTTTTACTGACGATGGCGAAAAATACAAGGTTCGGATGAGAACTATAACGTTCTAAATCCTATTCCAGTGGCCACCATTCTGTCCACGCATACTGTGCACCCATACAATGTAGCCCTAGGTAACACATATGTAACTTTAAATTTTGTGGAATCGGCTCTGAGTCCGAGTCCAGCTGCAGTCCATTCTGGGCTAATTCCGATTCCGCCTCCCATTTCGGGTCAATTCCGAGTCCAACGAAAAACCGAGTCCGGAATCGAGTCCGAGTCCGGACTCTGACGTTACAGCACTGTAAAACAGGGACTGCAAGTTTGATGGCTGAATGGAAAGTGTGCATTGTCGGTTAGTCTTACAAGAAAAATTTACGGATATTTAATCAGAGGACAAACGAGCTAATCTCTTTTGTATTAAAACTTATCAGAGAGTTGCCACAGACTCTCTGGATTTATAATACGAACTGGATTTATAATACGCTCCTTTCGTCTAGCGCAAACGTCAAATACATACAGGCCAATTCGATCCTCGCAAAATGTTTACGGTTTATCAGTCTTAACATGCCTACTGTTTTCACACAGGTATATGAGTCCATTTTCCAGTCCCCTTTCTGTCTGTCATACAGATTCTATAGCTGCTCATAAACCTGAAAATCGCAGAGAGGAAATTATTGAGACTAACCTCTGTAGCTGTCATCGAAAGTCAGTGGGCCTTCCCAGGTGTGCTGAGGAAGCTCCTGCTGATTAACATCTTGCCGAAATATTTGACCTGTGGAAAATTGGTATGGAGGTTAACTGTGAAAGCAACATCTCACAGACAGTTACAAAAAAAGTATCATGACAACCAATGTTTAAACTAAAAAAGAAGTTCCATGAAACGAGTGTTGGATTTTGCCCATTAAGACGTGCGATTTTTTCATTTACTAAATACTTTAAGTGGAATTATTTCTTTCCGTTTAAAGGGGCAGTTGGATCATCTCATAAAAATCTAAAAAGCTCCCCATACCTCTATTAACAATTGGTTACTGTACTTCGATTGACATTCGTTCAAACAAAAACTTGACTCTGATTGGACAATGATAGGTTGTGCTGTCAGCGGGCGTACCAGATGCATAGGAGACAGCTCACACAGGTTAGTGTGTGGATACGGCCTTTATCAATTTAAACTCCACATAGGCTACTAATGTAGCAGTGTCTGGTGGTGAACTTTTTTTTTAAATTGGAGAGCCTAGAAATTAACTAATTGGGTGAATTTTCACTGTGGGGGTGGGGGTGGGGGTGGGGTTGCTAACTCTTTAACATCGACCAGCCTTTGAAAAATAAAATTATATGATTAACATGCAAGACCTATTTTATATTTACTATATTTTATAATTGTACAATACATGTACATCGTCACTGTTGGCTGTGTTCTAAATTTTGATCCCTTATCTACCCGGTTAAGCGTATTGCCTAAACATTGTCGAAAAAATTCACATCTGTGCAGCCTATGGGTATGGAGAAATGAACCTGGACTCTAAAAGAATGCCTTTCTTAGTTTATTTTTTGGGCGTGAAAATCAGAAGGTGCAAAATGATTCGACACTGTTTCCATAGAACCATTCCCTATAGCTTAGTGTATGGTACTTTATCACCACTGAAATGCAAGACAATTTACCTTGCCAGTAAAAGCTGCCGGGTCCACCAACAAGGACATGTCGCTGTAAGACAAAATGAACGAAACTCAGTTACATCAATGTGGTACGTTTCAATGAACAATATGAAAAGGCTTATAAGGAAAGGGTCAGGGCGTTGGGCGCAGTAACTCACCCCGCCCCTGGCAAACAAAAACGTTGATTTCTGGGCAAAAATGTCACTGCAAGGCACTTATTTCTTGGGCAAAGTTAATGTCATAATTGTATGTTGTATTTCAGGGCAAACAGTTTCCGTCCCATGTGACGTGCCATCCCAACCAGATATGGCCATGTGAAATGGAAAACCTACCAGAACAACCTCCTATCAGCCTATGTGGATATTTGAAGCAGGAAGTGCATATTGATCACACAATATCAAAGTTTCAGATGTGTGTTGTACCCTGTGTCATCTTCTGAGTGAAGTACTCTGTTATCAGTTTCCAGCGACTGCGATGAGCCTACCCCACGGACTTCTTATATATATGGACAGAGCATACTGCACTAACGTCGTGTGCGTAAGTTGTCGCCATCGTACGTACACGAGTAGGCTCACGAGTAGGTTTGGACTTGCTCAAGTGTCTCAGTATCGACAGATCGTGTGAGAAACTTGTAATATTTTCAAAAGAATGCAAGCTCATGTCAAATTCAACAAATAGAATGAAGGACTATGATATTGTTCTTCAATTCATGTTTACATTTTGTTCAAAATGTTGCATATTCATCGTCAAATTGGGCAAATGGTGGCAACCCGGCGGTCATCTTGGTAAGCCTAAATTTGTTCGAACGGTGGAGACCATATTGGGCACGTTATCCTCTGTCCATGTATATGGGAAGTCCGTGGCCTACCCCTACTCAATCGTCACACGTCGTAGATGTAGTTTGGAGTTGATACTTTTAATATCACTGTATCATACTAAATACTATCATTCAAGAAGAATACGTGGTGCAACAAAAGTACGAGTGAGAGGGATGGTGGGGGGGGGGGGGGGGAGAAAACAGTGACCGGTACCACAACTGATTGATAACGTGTAGGTCATCCGCCATTAAATGGGTTATCATTCAATTCTACACCCATTTTCTACTCGAGGCTTGAAAATAATTTGTATCAATTGTTTTGTAATAATCGAGGTGCAGGATTTTCACGTCTGTCCAGCTGATAAAATAGAGTTGCAAGGGGGGGGGGGGTATAGAAAGTCCCCCAAAATTAGATTGTATCTAAATTTCTTTCAAGACTAAAAATTAAGTTAAAAACGATCATGATTGACTTATGGAAATCGTCCTTCCAAACGCAAAATCTGTTCCTATGAGAACCTGAGGGAATGGCTAGTTGCCAGTGAGTAACTTTGAAAAGGAACTTACCGATGAAATGTCTCCCCCAGTTCCAGCCTGGCAATGTGTTAGTTTGCTTTCATACCACGTCGATTCTGCAAAAAAGTTGAAAAAAGTAACGGATAGTTCTTTATCTTGCGTAAGTGCGACCATTGAAAATGAAAAGATATACCCTTCTCTGCTTTCACTGATTCATTATATGCCGCTAGCGGCTTTTACGACTTTTGTAAAAAGAATCAAATTGTTGATCCGGGAAAACCAATAAAATGAAAAGCCAAAGCACCTTACAGACTAAATAGTCACGTGACTACCCTTTGACATTTCTCAATCAAGAGACTGAAGGAGGGTATGAAATTTCTACTTTCTTATAGTCGAGACAGTTATTTCTGATATATAGAATAGGGCAAAACGCGGTAGTGCTCTAACAGGGATGATTTCCATATCTGGCGTAGAGGTATGCACTCTAAGAAAAAAGGGGTTCTATGGTTCTTCCTGAAGGACAAAAGGTGATAAAGGGTTCCCGGCAGAACCTTTTTTCTTAAGTAATTCCTGTAAATAATTTTCGAAGAACCTATAGGGTTCTTCATGTAGGACAAATAAAGAACCCTTTTTGGTTTCCCGAAAGGGAAATCTTTGGAGCCACTCTCCTCGACATGCAAAAACTTGAGAGGGACTGGGAATTGTCAAGTCGAAATTGACTATCACAAACTTGTACGAATGAGCAGTCACTGTTGCTTGATGCATTGTCTTTACAAAGAGAAAGCGAGCGCCGTTTTTGGTACGTAAATCTTGGGGTCACCAGATCTTTAATAACGTACAAAGTCGTAATTGACTGCAATTGTAAGGATGTTTTGTGTGCTTGTCTTTGGCTTAACTGAAGCCATAAGCATGTAAGTCGAAGATGGAGGAATTCATTCTGCTTTACGATTATATCAAAGGTAGTCGTTACTATTATTCTAGTAAGGGAATTGTAAATATTTAGATACTTTTACACCATAGAATACATTATGAAAAGTATGCACACACTTGAGTGCTTAAAAATATACTCTAATTTAGTTGCGACATTTCATTTCATTTCATTTTCGTTTGACATTTATTTCAGTCTTTTTTATCAGTAAATACAGTGTGCAATTTCGTTTAAAGTAAAAGTAAATAGATTGGGGACAACTCAGAGAAAGCAACGGCTGCTTGTGGGAATGAGTTACCCCTTGACAAAAACAAAACAAAACAGGTACACAATTACTTATATAGTGGAATGAAAAAGCTTACAAGATTCAGAAAGATATAGAATAACACTAAACAAAGCAAAGACACTTAGATGAAAATAAAATATAATTATGCCTTAGTTCGCATTTAAATTTGCATTAAGTGATCTTTAAGAGATTTTTTGAAAGTACTTATACTACTGGAGCTACTATAAGTTAAGTTAAGGTAAGTTATTCCAAGTTTTGGGTCCTAAAAAACAGATGCTATGCTGAGAGGCAGTTAAACGACAAAATGGAAGGGAAAAATTAATACGAGACGCACGGGTGGAATGGTCATGGATATTGCAAGACAGAGTAAATAGGTTGTCAAAGATAGATGGTAGATTACCACAGATCCAATTATACATAAATATACTGATATAAAAACGATTTACATCAAATATTGATAAAGTCTTCATTTCTCTAAAGAGTTCATAAGTATGATAGTTTGCATCCTTATTAAAAATAATTCGAATAGCATGTGATCTTTACTACTTTTTACCGAATTTACAACCGTATCTTCTTTTTGTTTTGCCTTACTTTACAGTCGAAGAACTGTCTTCCTGCTAATTAGTCATTGCTATTATGTTGCTAGGGGTGCTTTTAACTGCAGACATAATTCTGCTTAGAAGTTTATGACAATTAGACAGTACTGCAATTTGGTTTATCGGATAAATAATAACTTCGAATTGAAAATAAGTATTTGAAAGACTGAATGTTTGTGTATGTCAGCCTGTATTGAATTTTCCATGTCTTTTTAAAACCCGTTTCTCACAGTCGACGAATCTTACATTCTTTCAAGGAAGTTGCTATTTGACAATAGCAACTTCCTGATTCTTTAAAGGTTCGTGTCATTATGCAGGTAGGGGTATCGCAACACATGTAACTTAAACAGCGACAATGAAATTGACCGGAATCGTGCTAGACGCTTCACAAAGCAAGTAATGTGGTAGAAATACAATTTTTTTTAAGGTGTTACTCAGTTTTGGCGTTAGGCTAGCTTTCGACTGATTTCATTTATGCGAGACTGTGAAAGACTTTACAGTGTATGCTCCGCGCATACGCAAGTCAGTTCATCGGCAACTTCTTCCAGTCACATCTTCACGTTTATCACCCTAGATCAGTCATTTTCCTCGTATTAGTCTAATAAACATCCACATCTTTCAACATTTTTTTAGGACAAAAGGTCATCTCCCACAAGTATCCTTTCGGGAAGCATACATAACTGTGGATTTGATTGCTTAGAGTGTATTACAGCATAATTTCGACTGAGATACCGACCAGTTCCTAGCAATATAAGTTGTGAGACCTATCATCAGGCCCGTAGCCAGACAAGGTACTGAAGAGGGCGAAATGGCATTCAGGGCAAGGGGGTGAAATATTTTTCAGTGAGGCAAGATGCGTAAAAAATGGGTTAAGGCAACGGTAACTTGAAATTTTCTAGGAGGTGATTTTTAAGGGGTGAGAAGCACCCCTGCTCTCCCCCTTGCTACGGACTTGCCTATCATATATCAGTCTCAAGCTATATTTGTTTTGAAGGGATGTGGGTGTACCAATTAAATCCGCAAACCTCTGTTGAAGAGACTACTTCCTGATAGCAGAATTAATCAGTTGAGAAAGAAAAGTGGAAAGAGCTAATGAAGATAAAAATGACGAAATAACGGATACAAACCCAGAGAAAAAGAACAAAATGTGGTTGTAATGTACAAAGCAAAGTGTTTGGTGGATACTAAAAAAAATCTCTCTGATGGATTTGTGTGATTCTGATAGTAGTATAAGGTAGATTTGTGTGATTCTGATTGCTACGTGGTGAGTTTGTGTGATTCTGATAGTGCTACCTGGTGGATTTGTGCGATTTCGATAGTATTACCTGGTGGATTTGTGTGATTCTGATAGTACTACCGAGTGCATTTGTGTTATTTATGTTATTCTTATAGAACTACCTGGGGGATTTGTGTGATTCTGAGTGATTTGTGATTCTGTTAGCACTAGCTGGTGGATTTGTGTGATTCTGATAATGCTCCGTGGTGGAATTGTGTGTTTCTGATAGTACTACCTTGTGGATTTGTGTTATTTGTGTTATTCTTATAGTACTACCTCTAGGTGGGGATTTGTGTGATTCTGAGTGATTTGTGATTCTGTTAGTACTAGCTGGTGGATTTGTATGATTCTGATAATGCTCCCTGGTGGAATTGTGTGATTCTGATAGAACTTCCGGGTGGATTTGTCTGATTCTGATAGTACTACCTGGGGGATTTGTGTGATTCTGAGTGATTTGTGATTTTGTTAGTACTAGCTGGTGGATTTGTGTGATTCTGATAGTATACCTGGTGGATTTGTGTGATTCTGATAGAACTCTCTTGTGGATTTTTTAATACTTTGCTAATGAATAAGCACCTACATATACGTACACTTTTCACCGAAAAATTTTCAGGAGTAGAGTGCCTGGTGAATGAAAACTGCTACAACTTAATCTGTCCCCAAGTTAAAAGATCCTTAGTACTAAGCATGTAAATGATTTCAGCCTTTTGATCTGCATACCAGGATACCATTTAGTAGTCTACAAAAGAGCATGCTCCCTCAGTTTATGGATTATGTGGATCACTTTGGAGAAAAAATGCATTTTTACAGAAAAGGAATACCTTGTACTAATGCTGTGCTTGTTCTGATCTGTGATATTATATCACATTTGACTAGTAAAAACCAACTACATCAAAAGTCCTTTTCCTTGATTTTTATTGTGCCTTCAACAAAGTATTGCCAATTTTATTATTAAAAGATCTATCAATATTTATTGACAAACTTTGGCTTATTCACTAGCTTAAGAAATTTTTAAGAAGGATGGACAAGGCAGATACTGCTTGATAAAGCTGGGGTAACTTCAGAAACTTCAGATGTTGTGTTGGTGTGCCACCGGGAGGTCCGCCTTATGCTATACGGTATTCTATGTATACAGATGAATTCAAGTTAAATTAACTTACTTATGTGACTCTGCAGTAAAATATGCTGAAGATACTGTATTGTCGCGGAAAATTCCAAAGAATACTTTGACTACGGATAATTTAATTATGAGAATTCTATACAAAATGTAGTTTCCATAATTCATGGAAAGATGTTATCACTTAATCCCGAGATATCAAAAGATACGTGTTTTAAAATTAATTATAAATATCAAACACGAAAAGCTTGCATTGTAAAAATATCGGAGAGTATAAATATTTTGATGTTGAACGTAACTTCAACACCAAGTATTTAGGGTTATGCATTGATTTCAAATTGATTTTATATTTAAATATCAAATGCTACGAGCAAAGTTTATAACATTGTCTGTGGATTAGCTTATTGTTTCATTCTTAATAAAGAGGCCACAGTGGCGTAACCAGAAAAAGTTGTATGTGTGTGTGGGGCTCCTGGGGGAGGGCTTTACCATTTCATGGAGGGGGCCCTTCAAATATGGAATCATCATATACGGTACTGAAATACATATTTTTCACTGTTGGATTTTCCAGGGAGGGGGTTTTTTGGGCGAGAGACTTTTGGGGAGCACGCCCTAACCCCCTTAGCTACGCCACTGAAGGCCACGGAAAGTATTTTTGAGTCTATAATCCTCCCACATCTGATTTATGCAGTGCCAGTCTGGTATCATTGCAGTCTGAATAAAGATAAGGATTAAGTTTTTTAAAGTAAACTTCAAAAATTATTCACTTAAATTATGAGAACTTAAAGGAAACATACTCCTGCCAGGGCTGAGTTTATAAGAACGGCCACAAAAATTTGAAAAGATCCTAATCATATCCCTTCCACGTCTCCTAATGAGTCTGAATGTACAGTCAAACAGAAAGCAAAGAAATTCAAATATATTGTAAAAGTAAAGAATACAGTTGTTTTTAAGGATTTTCTATAGTATATCGAGCTGCAATATTTATTCGATTGGAATTAACTTAAGACGATTTTTTATAGATTTTAGATTGCGTGTGTTTGTATCAATTAATGCTTTGCACATAATATTTAATGTTTTGTAATGCATTTTATTACTTCTTTTTATAAATATCGTACTGTTTATTCTGAAACTGAGTAAATTGACATTGTGATCGAAGGTACGGAAGCTTCAAATCTTGAGAAAGAAGACAAAAGTTTTCACGTACGACGTAAATTAAGACGTCATGTGTGTTTAAGTCTAATCGACTTATTAAGGACTTATTTCACAAAGCAAATAAGAAGGCTTGCTTTTTAGCCTGTGATATAAGGAAGTCGATGCGCTATTGATACAATCAGGAACAATAATGTCACTAGCACTAACACACAACACAAATAAGGCTTACCCTACTATCATAATAGTGCAAATAGCACTTAGCCTACATACAGCGCAAGTAAGGGTTACTTTACTATCATAACTCTGACTATCGCAAGCTTATGCTTGCTTAACCCAGATACTGGTATTTCATTTTCAGAGCAAAGTTCATAGCATGAATATTTACCAAGCATGGGAAATTTCATTGCAAACACCTTTCGCCCACTTTTGAAATGTCTTCCCATATATACGAGGGTAAAGACACTATACTATTTTATACACCAAATACAGAAACTTGCTGGTTGGACAGTGTCCAAATGTTGTGTGTTAAAACGTGGTGTGCTACGCTAGCGCTGTTGACAGAACCAGGAATACTAGCAACGAAACACCAGCCCTTATATACAGCACAAGTTAGGCTTTAAACCAAAACTTAATAATTCCTATGATTACATGATAGTTCATATATTTTTCCCAGTTATTATTGATTTGATGATAAATATACGAGGAATATGATAAACTGATACGTTTATGTGGGCAGATATAAACATTATTTTTCTCTCTCGTTCCCTCATCGTTTTTCGACCACCTATTTCCTTATTTAATAAGAATGTGTGATGACGAAAAATGATACTTTTGAGTCACAGAAAAAAGGTATGATTTTGTTTCGTTTTGCTCTTTTCTCCATTTGAGAAAACAAATTTTTAATTTTTGTTTGCTGTTTTACATGATTGTATAGTAGAGACCAGCATTATAGGCCTCAGGGTATGTAAACAATAAAACAAACAATAGATTGAAAAATAAATCTCATTGATCAAGCGCTCTTCTTGTTTACACATTTCTGTGCGGATATGCATAATGTTAAAGTTTCTCCACTCACTTGAAAATGGGGGATTGTGCAATAATTTGTGATATTACTATTGTGCTACACTTATAAAATTCCTTGTTTTGGCTAAAGTCACTTCATGTTGTTGCAAAAGTTGATTCCTGCCTTATCGTTATGGAATTAACTGGCTATGCGTCCATTTTCCGAACAACATATTATACCGGGCAAAGAACCGTTTTTCGAGGGCCAATAACTATTTTTGATTTAGAAGGAAGCAATAGCAGGTAATGTGAGTTGTACACGAAGAACATCACAATCACATCACGATCAAAAATTCCAAATTAAGTGAATAAATTTCAACATTTTATAGCTCAGTAACTGAATAAGCTTTAACAATAGGAGTGAGACCAATGAGGGTGATTTCTAAAGCTGCATTATATATAAATATATATATATATATATATATATATATATATATATATATATATATTGTATTTTAAGACTATAGGTACACTTAAACACTTTTATCCTTATCAAGACTACTTAAAATGAATTATAGCGAGGCGACATACACATATATACAGATGCGCCCATAATATCATGTTGGCCCCATAAAAACGTGACATTTTGGAAGAAGTACTCACTATCATTAGGTTGTAAACAAGGTTCATATTTCTCGATTTGTGTGAAGTTATTCTGAGCGATGAAGCAACGTCCAACCGGTTCACGACTTGTGCTTTGGTCATCGGGTCGTTGGGCTCCAACGATGTACCATACGTAGGAAGGTGCACAGACCTCAAGAGAGTGCAAAAAATAATTTAAATTTTAAGGTGTTGTCGATACGGTTGAGAGCCAGTGGTACCGACACACTTTCAAAAGTGGGAGGAGGAAAGTGGCGTAGCAAGGATTTTTGAGCAGGGGGGGGGGCACGGGGGATGTCACGAACCTTTCCTGGGAGGGCACAATTTCTGAACTCTCTCCTCTCTACAGGACTATATATATATATATATATATATATATATATATAAAACTATACATTCCAAAATTTTCCGTAGGGACACCTGCTTTGTCGTGGGGGGGGGGGGGGGAACGTGTCCCCTCATGCCCCCGTAGCTACGCCACTGGAGGAGGACAAGCAGATATGGGGGGGCAAAAAGGCACTAGTGTGCACTGCTCCTGTAAACTGCGTACCTTTGTACAGGAGCGGACGGGGGAGTGGTGACAAACAGACGGGGGATTGTGGGGCAACGGCATTGCCGAGGGGAAAAGGCACCCGATCCCCCTTCCTCTCTTCGGCAATTGTTGAGAGCACTAACAGAGGTCGAATGGACATTGTTAAATTAGAAAATGAAAAAAAAATGAATAGAAAAAAAACAGCATGGGAACAAACCAGGGTCTTCACTGATATTTTGACCGATGGGGTGAGTGGTGTACGGTTGTGGAGAGGGCTGGGTGACAAAGGGCCGTAAAGAATATAAACGTGTAACAAACTGTAGCCTGAAGGAGAATTCCCGGTGAAGCTACCCCGTTCCATGACAAAGCTAGCCTACTACTTCAGCTTACACCTAGGGCTGTAAACACATAAAACATTATAATGAAAATGCATTGTGCTTTATTAACATGGGTCTTTGTTCTATACGGTCCTTTGTCACCCGTCAAGCCTCACCATTTCTGATATTTTCATCCATTTCTTGCCACCCGTCGGGAAGTTACTACTGTGGAAATAATAAGCTCGGCATAATCTTAATCTTAGATTATTAATAGAGTAGTCTGTCGCATTGTCTGAAAGCCATCCTTCCCAATTTCTCAATTTTATCAAAGCAAACAGATGGTCCTTCTGGTTTACCATCTGGTGTACAACTTTCTATACCAACGGCATCATAGAACAAAGCGAAACCACACGAGCTACATCGTGAAAATTAATATGGGTGAAGTTACCCACCAAATCAGACTACCACGCGCCTAATGCTACACTAGGGACCGCGGTGACCTATATTTGATCCTAACCGGAAGTCGTTGATTTAAAGCTGTTTCCATTTCACAAGGGAGTCCATACATCTCCCTACTTCCTTATGGTCATAAGAATTTCGTGTGAAGCATTGACGGGTTTTTGCCTCGTAAGGCAGTACAATTTACTGTAGGATGGAATCCCTTTAGTTTGCCTGTTTGACCAGGGAGTTGCCAGAGTATCTGGCAACTCCCTGGTTTGACTTACATTTAGTGTATGTTCGATGCAGGTAACCATTAGTGTCAATGAAAATCGGAAAGTGGGGAGACACTGATGATGGAACATGAAAGCCAAGTAGTATATGTGGATTTTGTCCTTAACTTCAAAAGTGTGTGTGCAGTGGCGTAATGAAGGGGGAGGGGCAGGAAGTGCAGCCTCCAGGGGCAGGGGCAGGAAGTGCAGCCTCCCCTCCCCACATGGGCCAGGGGAAGCAAAATGAAGGTAGACGAAAAAGAAAAATAGAGAGAAAAAAAGATAGGGAAACAAAGAACAAGAAAAAATGGAAAAGGAAGGAGAAGGAAAATGAAAGCTTTTGTACTTTTCTTGCCCCTCCGCCCCCTTGAATTGTTAATTCGTGACCGCAAGAGCACCGTTAAGTTAAATTGAGCGGTATGATGAGGTCATTTTATTTTGTTGTAAGAATGACACCGCCAGGTGGGCCTTAAATAAGAGTTTGCTAAGTTCCCACATGGGATGATCTAGCAGACAGGTAGTCCGGACCCCGGGCTCTGGGGACGCAATTCGAGTCACTTGACCCCCTACAAACAGCCCTTGTGACGGCCACTGTGTGTGTGTGTGTTGGGGGTCCTCCTTCATTGAAGATCATAGATATAATATTATTAGCCGTTATTCTATATGTGCCTAAACCCCACGAAAACAAGAGGATCGAATTCCATCAAATGAGGGAGCTGAAAGTCCAGTTTAGAGCCACGCGGGTGCTAGGTATTGGAGCACCAGCATGTCCTCAGTCTGGCTCTTCCTTCGAGCTGAATGGGAATTTGTCCTCCATTTGGGGGAGTGATTAACCATGGAAGTACTACCGAGGGAATACCTCCATGGCCGATTAACAATCGCAAATAAAGTGCTTATGGTGCACCCTCTATAAAAACTACAGAGACGGAAATCTATCTATAACAACCGTTAACATTTATTAATCATATGCAGTGTTACTTTGTGAACAGATGTGGTAGATCAATTCTCAACTTTTGTAGATTAAAAAATGTCAGTTGTCACTGTTTACTGTGTAAGCTGGATTAAGCGTGTCCAAAGTTTACGCAGACAACAGCCCGCGGCAATTTTGCTACGCCCTGGGAGCTGCCACGACTCCCTGCAGTGCTAAGCCAACTTTGTACACACTTACGGTGGCGACACTCTACACACAAGGCAATGTCTGATCAGGGCGCTTCCCCTGTGAGCTGGGGGTTGTAGTAGAATATGCCCATGGTTTTCCCCGCCTGTCGTGTTAAGAGGTGACTGAAGGGAGGACTTGAACCGTATTAGAACTTGAAAGACACCATATAACATGCATGTGTTGCTCTGTCGTTAAACTTTACCTACCTACCTACCTGATCAGGGCGCTAGCCTGATCCTCAGTCTACAGCGTTCTAAACTCTACAAGTGTACAATGCCCATGGGTAAACATAGCAGTAACTAGTTGAGTAAGTTAGAGCTTACAGTAAATTATTATTTTTTTTTTTGAGTGGGGGTGGGGCATATGACCTTGAGCAGAACTATAAAAGCGAGCGAGAAGTCCTAAGGGCGTAAAAGGTTGGACCCTAGATTCTCTGTGGTTTGATCTGCGGGATTTTTCACTTCCCTACATACTTAATAGGCATACATTACAACGGTTCAATCAGGGAGCTGCCGTTAGAGTTACCTTCGTAGCAGGTGTTGAATATGTACGCCCTTTTTCACGCACATAGTCTACGAGTGAAGCCAACATAGGTCCAGGAGTGGTACACGTCCGTCGGGCGGGTAACAGTTAGAGTGGTAGCTCCCTAGTTCAATTGCCTTCAATTTCAGATGCATATTGAATAAAAATGGCTGTTTTCAACGTTTCTGGTTTGATTTCATTGGATCAGCAATTGTCAGCTATAGGATCGAGCGTATGACTATACTATGGTTTTATTAGGATTCTGAAAAAAATGGGGACACACAATATGATATCCCCTCTACTTTCAGAAATGGGGACATGTCCCCCATCCTCACCTGTTTATGCCCATGGACACTAGTGTTGGGCGATACTGACTTTTTTTACCATCGCGATAACAGAACAAAAGTTATCGCGATTATTCGATATCCACGATAATTTTCATAAGGACCAGTTTCCTTGAAGTTCGCTTCCGTGATCATGCATGTTAGAATATTCAGTGATGAACTTTCATCGATTTTTCATCAGTTCAATATAAGAAAGGAATGTCTTCAATAAAAAAAAAACATTTTGGAAACAACAATGAGAAGAAATAAAGCATTACAATGCAAATTTTTCCATTTTTTCAAGAATTTGCCGAATTCTTGTTATCGTATCGCGATAAAAAGAAATTATCGCGATAACGATAATTTTCGATATATCGCCCAACACTAATGGACACGCTGTATTTTTATGGTAATGTAAATGTATGCCACCTTTTTTGGAATTTGATAATGGTCACTGTCTAATACCAGTCCATTAATCAAGGACCTCCCTGGTAAATCCACGAGGAATGGGCATAAAACAAAAAACTTTGCTGTGGATTGTAATTTATGCACCAGTGAATGGTTGAAGTTAATGTTTGTGTATTATATATGATTTTATTTACCGATAGCTTTCTTTTGTACTTTTTGGGATCAGAAAGAATTGGGAATGGTTGTATCATGCTTTGAAACTGTCATCACGACTGCACACAAAGTGGCATCAGAGTGTTACATGTTTTGTCCAAAGTAGCACCTCCTTGGTGGCATCAGACCCCTCTATATAGGCCTGTAATGGTTACAAGGAAATATTCCTCAAACAAAAGCATACAGAACAATGCAACTTGCCCGCTAAACACTTTTCAGAATGCAGTGCATTTAAGTAAAAATTACATTTATTATGACGACTCCAATTTCACAACGCCACCCTGCCGCCACCTTGCCGCCACCCTGCCGTCACCCTGCCGTCAGCCTGTTGTCACCCTGTTAATGTACATCATAAGACAGAAGAATTGTTATCACGCTCCCTGCTTATCACTTAATTATGTTGACTGGGTGACCGAATATTCAGTTTTATGACCATAAAACAAAATAATGTGCTTCTTAAGTGAGATATTATCACAGTTTATTAATCATTTGATGACAAAAATTCATTGAAAAGTAGTTGCACAGTTGCTTGACTTTCAGTAATTCTTTCCTTTGAGTCTTCCTATATTTATTGTTTAATTAAAGGGATTAATAGCATAAAATCATAGATAATTTCTTTTAAATCGTCAACGATAGCATGTAAACTACCAGAAGCATGCCTTTTTGTTGCAGTTAACGGAGTCACAACATGTTGAAATTTAATCAACAGTGTGATTGTCAGTCAAAATATCCTGATAGTATTTTAGAAAATCACGTGTATACGAGAGAAACTTATAATAACAATAACCAGACTTAATTGGTTAAAGTGAGATATTTAGGACTTTTCAGTTTCAAATCTACAGAGTATACTGAGTTTTAAGACAATGATTGAAAAAATGAAGGGAAAGTCAGTTTGTCCTCAGAAAATATATGTAAGTTTACTTCTAGCCCATCCCCCAATATAAACAATTACAGTCTTTGGCATCTCTCAGAAACAAGGTTTAGGTCTTCTTGTACTTAAATTGCCAAGGCCACATTTTGCTGAGTACACTACTGTGTGTGACTGAGGCTATACTATTGTACAGCTCATCATGAAGCTATTATGGTTCGGTTCAATAGACCCTTTTCCAAATAGGAATTACAAAGGATTGTGGGATATAGTTTTGGTGTGCGTCGTTTTTGTCCACAGTAAAATGCCATTGACAAAAACGACCCATACCAAAGTTCTATCCCATAATCCTTTGTAATTGCTAATTGGAAAAGGGTCTATGATCTCGGCTACGCTACTGTTTATCTCACATTTCAAAAGTCTGTAGTCTTACTTGTCAATCAAGGTGTTTTCACCAGTAGTAATAAAAGTCAAATACCCGGGTACTGCAAAATTTATTTGAGGTGATGCTAGAGGTACTTCACTTGTAAACAAAATATGTATGTGTATATATATATATATATATATATATATCGGTATGTGTGTGTATAGGCCTATGTATGTATATATGTATATATACATATATATATCGGTATGTGTGTGTATAGGCCTATGTATGTATATATGTATACATATATATATATATATATATATATATATATATATATATGTGTGTATACAAAATGAGTATTTACATCCTAAAAACGATGATCGTCGTGGTTCAAAGCCGGACAAAACCACATGACCAAAAGGAAACAGCCACTATATCTAAAGATTAAAATGTCATATGGTGGAATAATTACTGTCGCTATTATTTTTCAGAATAAAAGAAAACAAACGGACTACTGCATTCTGTTTGCTTTCTTTCATCCTAGTTGCTATGCTTACGTTGTTGGAATTTAACAGAACGCTAAACAAAGAAGCTGCATCGAAGTAGGGAGTTGCTATTTGACAAATAGCAACTCCCTGATCGAAGTCGGTAATTGCTTTCAGTATCTGTCCATACCGAGAATATACTTATTATCCTATTTGCTCTAAATATACACTATAAATTTTTATAGAACTGAAGATAGGACACACATGCAAAGTCCTCTCTTCCTAAATAGACACAGTACATGAAACCACAACAATCATCTCTCACTTGTTGAGTAATTATAATTTCAGATATTAGCATTGAAAATAATGAAAAGTACAAAAGAGTTTTAAGCTCATCACATTTTAAGTATGAGGCGTATGGAAATTCCGAAGCTTTATAGGTAGAAATTACACAAAATTAAAATTTGTACTGTATACATACATATATATATATGTATGTATACAGTACAAATTTTAATATATATATATATATATATATATATATATATATATATATATATATATATATATATATATATATATATATATATATATATATATATAAACCTTCAGTGAAATATGAGAAAACAAATATATTTCAAGCCCTTTCTTGGTGAGTTTTTGCGTTTAAGTTTGCTTTCTTTTCTTCTAGTTCTTTACAGACATCT